>JARBWK010000011.1:39832372-40330055 GCA_030556195.1 Anolis apletophallus | reverse complement strand
TAATAGGTGGTCTGTGGTTTACTCTTCTTCACACTCACACTCACACTCACAACCATTTCTTAAGGTTGGCTCTACATCTCGTGGTGCTAGAGCAGTGTTTTTCAACCTTTTTTGAGCCGCGACACATTTTATACATTTACAAAATCCTGGGGCACACCACCAACCAAAAAGACACAAAAAATGACACTCTAACACAGTAATACATATAGTTAATATGTTTTTTCAATGTATTTATACATTCAGTGAAACCTGGGCCTGTTTCGATGAACACAACATATTATATATGACTTCCTCTCACATACTTATACATGGCTATCATGTCTTCTCTCAGCCTTCTCTTCTTCAGGCTAAACATGCCCAGCTCTTCAAGCTGCTCCTCATAAGACATGTTCTCCAGACCCTTGCTTCCAGATAACTATGGATGTCATGAAGCTGTTATAAACGGTTCCTTGGGGGAGGCAACTCTTGAAAAATTCAGTAAAATAGTAAAAAAATTAACATTTCCAAGCAGAGAGACTCAATTTGTTTCTTGGAAACCTGTGAATGCTTCAGCCTCTCGATGCTCCCAGGTTCGCTCACTACCCAAATCACCGATGTGGAGCTTCCGGCATTCTGCGGAGTCCTTCCTTTGCCTCGGGAGGATCTTTGGGGAGGAAAGAGGAGAAAGAGCTGCTAGGAGGGAGAAGAATGCCAATTTCCTGCTGATCACTGGTTGGGAAGCACTGTGCTAGAGCACAGTCTGTTCAGTACCTTCCAAGTCACCCAGTCTTCTGTGTGACCAGGAGGGAGTCTCTCATTTGGTATCAGCCATGGCTTGAGGTTCCAGGTTTTAGTCTGCCACTTTTGGACTCTCGCTTGCTGAGGTGTTTGGTCTGCCTCAGGGGAGTATGCTTGCTCTATTAATGTTTAACATTTACACAAGTGATCAGCCACTGCCAGAAGGGACAGAGAGTTTCATCTATGCTGACGATTGTACTATCGCCGCCAAGCAGGCAGCTTTGAAATGATTGAACAGAAGCTCTCCAAAGCTTTAGGTGATCTTACTGTCTATTACAGCTAAAACCTGCTTATTCCTAATCCATATAAAACACAGATCTGTGCTTTTCACCTTAAGAACAGACAAGCATCTCGAGCTTTGAGGATTACCTGGGAAGGAATCCCACTGGAGAAGTGTTCCTTTAGTTGCCCCCCAAAAATCTATCTTAAAATATATTTGCCAGTATGTACCTACTTTTGGGAAAGAAGCAAAGTGCCTAGATAATATTCATAATCCAATTTCTTTATGAAAGCAAGAAGGAATAATCTCATTTCAATTTGGGATGGTTGGTTCTGGATGCTTTCAAGAAGAAGCTGGATAACTAACCATTAGGGATGGTTGGAGCATGCAAGGAATCAGTTAATGTGTGTGTGTCAACTGTAAAATAAGATGCATGAAGCTGATTGGTCAGGCAATGTCTGGGGAGCAGGCTGAGTCTGGGACTTTTGGATACTCTTACATTTTTGTTCAGGCTTGAGCTATGCACGGGAAGAGAAAGAAGGCGAGAGAAGCAGAGAGAGACAGAGTTTGGAGTGTGCTCTCGCTTCATGAGCTGCTAAAGGAGTTTATCCACATGGACAAAAGAAAGACCATTGTTTAAATCTCTCCTAAAAGTACATTATGTGAGTTGGTGCAACTGATTACATTGTACATATGTTGATCTGAATTTACAAAGAGTACATTACTTGTTCTGTACTGTTCACCTGTGTGGCATATTTTCTTTTTCTGGCAAGGCAGTGTGTGGGCTGATCACACATGAACTACACAGGGTTTATTTTACATTACGCCACAGCAATGCCTACCTGGAGACCCTGGGGTTGGATCTGATATCCAATTCTATGACTCTATGATTACTTCCTTCCCTTTCAGGAATAACACTCAGCTTCAAGAGCTGATTGTTTTTGGGACTCGAGAAACAAGGAAAAGGACAACTCTCGCTGCATAAACGAGGACAGTGTTTCCCAACCAGTATGCCGTGGCACACTAGTGGGCCGTGAGCGATCATCAGGTGTGCCGTGGGAAATTGGAACCTCGAATACCCTTTCTTCCCCCTCCTGCCGAACACTTTTTCTTCTCCACTCAGGCTCCCTTCTTCCCAGCCTCGCTCTGCTCGCTTTGCCTCGCTTTGCTCTGGGGCGAGTCTGCGCAGTAGCGCCCGCACAGGTCACATCTTCCTCCCTCCCCTCCTGAACACGCTCATGCTGCTCCCTCGGATCAAAATAGCGGCAGAAGCGGCAATGTAGAAGAAAAAGTAAGTGTTCAGCAGGAGGGGGAAGAAAGGCCCAAAGGGGAAGGGGGAGGAAGAGGTCTTTGTCGAAAGCTGGCATGCGCAAACTTGGACCTTCCAGGTGTTTTGGACACCAACTCCCACCATTCCTAGCAGCCTCAGGCCCTTTTCCTTTCCCCCTCAGCCATTTAAGAAGGAAAGGGCCTCAGGCTGTTAGGAATGGTGGGAATTGAAGTCCAAAGCACTCAGAGGGCCGAAGTTTTCCCATGCCTGTTTTAGGGACCTTAAAGTAGTGAGCCTCCTTCCAACATTGTGATTCTGGATAGAAAACAAACAACAACATAACATTGTTTCAGTCCACAGTGCTCTCTGGGTGTAGGTGAACTACAACTTCCAAACTCAAGGTCAATTCCCAAGCAAACCCTTTCAGTACTTTCTGTTGGTAATGAGAGTTCAATATGCCAAGTTGGGTTCAATTCCATTGTTGCAAGAGTTCAGGATGCTCTTCCACCAGATGATGGGCCCACTGTATTTACATCCCTACGAAAGACTGTAATTTTCAGAAGAGCTTGGACTTGGGTGAAACAGTAACATGAAATTGGCAATCTCCAGAGTAGGAATGGATCATTTGATCAGATGGATTCCAGAGTAAACTGTTAATCATCAAACTGCTAACCTGGAACAAACCCACTGGCATCTAAACCCCTTAACTGCAGCCCGAGAAATACAATTAAAGTGAATATCTGAGCCTTCTTTGAAACCATTGCCTTCCCCTTTTCCATTTTATTTCTCATTTCTTTCTTTAATTTCCAAGTTTCTATTAATTGGAGCCCTTCTCCTCAACACAGAATCCTCCCCTTTCCTGAAAGGGTCATCTTGGAGAACTAAACCCATGAGGATACAGGAGTGGGAGTACTTGAAGGAAACTGCCGGGGAAGGAACTGCTAGGAGAAGTGACCCCCCCCCCCGCTACACACACACACACACACACACACACACACACACTGGAATCCTCCCATCTCTGTGCCCCCAATTCACTAATTAGCACTCTGCTTTGTTTCAGGCTGGTGCTTTCCTAGGAGAGGCTGGGGAGAAAAAGACAGGTTGTCAAGTTGTCCTCTTGGCCGCCCACATCCATGGCCATTCGCTTGGCAGCCTGCTGTGTGGAGGGCATTTTCTTTCTTTCCAAAATCAGTCACCTCTGCTGTGTCTTCAGAAGCGTGGAAAGGCCTTAGAGGCAGAAAAACAGATGCCATGCCCATTTCAGGGTTCCATCGGGAAAAAAGGAGCCCCCCGTGGCACAGTGGGTTAAACCCTTGTGTTGGCAGGACTGAAGACCGAAATGTCGGAGGTTCAAATCTGGGGGGAAGCGTGATTGAGCTCCTTCTCCCCATGCAGGGATATGAGAGAAGCCTCCCATAAGGATGATAAAACATCAAAAACCTTTGGGCGTTACCTGGGTAACGTCCTTGCAGATGGCCAATTCTCTCGCACCAAAAGCCACTTGCAGTTTCGATAATAATAATAATCTTTATTTAATACCCTGCCACCATCTCCCCAATGGTGCGGCTTACATGAGGCCAAGCCCAACAGCATATTACAATAAAATAAAAACCAAAACACAGTAAAAACACAGTAAAATACATACAACATATGAATACAAAAACGATATAAAATTCAAAACAAAATTATACACAGTAAAATAACAATGAGCGGGCCGCATGTGCATGATAAAAATACTAAAAAATTCAGGGGGAGATAGGATCACTCCTGACATACACACACAAAATTGGGAATATGAATTCTGCTGCTGTTATGCTAAATGTAATGGATCGTACTTTCACATGCCTTCCTTCTTGTCTAAAGCTGAGAACCTGAGTTCTCCTATTCCAACTTTAATTATGGCTTTTCTCAGGGTGCATCTACACTGTAGAATTAACACAGTTTGACCCCACTTCAACTTTTAAACAGGCTGGATGGCCATCTGTCAGGAATACTTTGATTGTGCTTTTCCTGCATGGCAGGGGGTTGGACTAGACGGCCCATGTGGCTTCTTCCAACTATTATTCCATGATTCTATGTTCCTGGAGCAGACCACTACACTATAAGAAAGTATCTGGCTCCTTAGCTGCAGCTAATAGAGTCCCTTCCGCTCTGACAGGGAATTTTATGTCTACATAATGTCAGAAATTTATTTATTTATTTACTTTATTTATATTCCGCTCTTCTCACCCCGAAGGGGACTCAGAGCGGATTACAGATACACATACTTAGCAGACAATCCCTGCCGTTTCCACATACACAACATATAGACGAACAGAGGCAAACTCTGGCCACCAGGGGGAGCTGACACACTCCTCATATCTCAGCCTTCCCAGCATCCCTGGTTGTTCCTTCCGCATTCCTCAGCGTTCCTGGAGTTCTTTAATGGCCTCATAATTCAGTCAAAATTTGCCTCCCCACTTAATGTGGTACCTTTATCTCCTACTTGACAGATGCAACTTTGCATCCTTTCAGGATGCAAAGGTCGACAGTAGACTACACTTAAAGGTTGAGCACCCCACCTCGACTCGGGCAGGCCTCGAACTCATGACCTACTGGTCAGAGAGATCTTATGGAGCTGACATTTAGCCAGCTCCGCCACATTCCCGGTGCAGCTGACAACCTTCTTCAAGCCTTCTCTAGTGTTTATCTATGATCCTGTTACTGTTTCCTGTATGTATGTTCTGGTATTCAGGTTATTTTACTCTATGGTTTCTGAGAAGTTAGAAAAAGGGCTGCACACCACATGCTCTCTCTCTCTCTCTCTCTCTCTCTCTCTCTCTCTCCTTTTAACTTCGTGACCTGTTGATAGCTGTTTTGTTATACGAGAGAAGTCCTGGCCAGATGGCACAGAGAATTATCTCAAACATATCTGAAATTGGACTGATAAGTTTTGTACCTGTGTGTGCTGAACACATAAACGTGTGACAAAATGAAAATCATGCATAGTTCACACACTACCTTGCCAGAGGAAGAAAATATGCCACACAGATGAATAGTAAAGAACAAGTAGTGTCCTCTTCGTAATTCAGAATAACATATTTACAATCATGTGATCACTTGCATCGACTCACATAGTCCTTTTAAGGGATATTTAAAATGGTCTTTCTTTGTCCACGTGGATAATCTCCTTCAGCAGCTCATGAAGCAAGAGCACACTCCAAACTGTCTCTCTGTCTGCTTCTTTCTGCTAGCACCTGCATAGCTCAAACCTGAAAAATGTAACAGTATCCAAAAGTCCCAGGCTCAGTCCTCTCCCCGGGCAAAGCTCAACCAATCAGCTTCATGCATCTTATTTTACAGTTGACACACATACACACTGATTTCTTGCATGCTCCAAAAGAAGGCTGTGAGTAAACCAAATACGTTAATTTTTTTATCTATGTCTACTTCATTTTTGTCTCTTGAGTGCATGATATAAAACAAGTTGTTTTGTGGGAGAGTATATTTTTTTGGGCACTGAAAACACTTCTAAAGCTCTACTGTATTTATGCACTGGCAAATCTGTTTTCCTAACAGATCAGAGATAACAGGTTAGTCAGTCTAACAACTGAAAGCATTGCCTTGCACAATAATACCTGGTTGTATGCCACATGAGAAGGCCCAGCAGAAACACTTGTTGCCTCCTGTGGCTGGGCCATAAAAGGAGGACTTCGGTGGTGCCCAGTCACACAGTGCCGTCCAAGAGAGGCAAAGAACATCAGCAGCAGGGAGCTTGGAGGAAAAGGCAGTGTTTGCCCACTGCAGGCTGCCTTTGACCTCGGCCCCTGGAGACTGGCTCCTTACAGACTCAGGACCTGAATGCCTGGCTGAAGCAAGGCCCAGCAGAAAGACCTGCTGCCTCCTGAGGCTGGGGCATAAAAAGGAGGATACCAGCGGAGGACCAGTCGTACAGCACCATCCAAGACAGCCAAGGAAGACTTTGGGACAATGGTTCTTGCCCTGCAGCTCCCAGAAATCCTAGCCAATTTATCAGCTATTAGGATTTTTGGGAGTTGGAGGTCGGTGCATCTGGGGACCCGAGTTGGGAGGCACTGCCTTAGAATCATGACAGGGGAAGGGGGAGGCCCTAGTAGGGTGCTTAAAGGATTGGTACAATGTGTTATTTGTGTATGGGGTTATTATGGTTTAATATGTTTAATGGTTTTAAATGGTATTTATATGTTTATTGTTTCTAGTGGTTTTATGTTATGGTTTGTATAATGAGGCAAATTTTTGCCTAGATGTATGTTGTATGCACAATTCAAAGTGCTGGTTTTAACCTTTAAAGTCCTGAACGGTTCTGGCCCAGATTACCTGTCCGAACGTATCTCCTGCTATGAACCATCACGAAGCATAAGATCGTCAGGAGAGGCCCTACTCTCATCCCACCACTCTCGCAAACGCAGTTGGTGACGACGAGAGACAGGGCCTTCTTGGCAGTGCCCCCGTCTGTGCAACTCCCTAAGGACATCAGGTTGGCCACTTTTCTGTCCTTTAGAACAGGGCTGTCCAACTGGCGGCCCCGGGGCCGGATCCGGCCTCGTAGCCTGTTGGACACGGCCCCACCTATGCCCTCAGCCGCCCTTTTAAAATTTTTAAAAAATCGATTTTTAAAAAAAATGGCGGCAGGAGGGGGGAGGCGGGGCAGGGAGGAGGAAGAGAGCTAGCTCCTCCTTTTGGCGCCCCCTCCCTACCTAGGGGCGGGAGCCGCTGAAAAAGGGCAGAAGGCGCCAAGAGCAGCGCGGCACCGGCCTGGCGTGCCGCGCTGCCCCGTGGCGCCGCCTACTCCTGTTCGGTGGCTCCCCCGGCCTAGGAAGGGAGGGGGGCGCCAAAAAGGAGGAGTAGGCGGTGCCAAGGGGCAGAGCGACACGCCAGGCCTGTGACGCGCTGCTCTTGGCGCCGCCTACTCCTCCTTTTTCGGCGGCTTTAGGAGGGGCGGGGCCTGGGCTGGGGCGGGCCTGGGGCGGGGCCTGGGGCGGGGCCGAGTGGCCCCGCAGGTCATCAGTGACCTCTTATCCGGCCCTGGACCCGCCAGAAGTTGGACAGCACTGCTTTAGAAAACAAAGACCTGGCTCTGGGGCCAGGTGTTTGATTAGAGGCCAGTGGCAATAAGAAGGAAATTGGGTTTTGTGACATGGATTCTTCCAGCTTGGTTTGGTTTTACTGGCACGTTAATTTATTGTTAAATTTATTGATGTTGGACAATGTTTTAAATGATTTTATTGTGATTTGAAATTTTTATTGTATCTATGTTGTTGCATCTTCTGATGCTTATGTGAGGCCGCTCTGAGTCCCCTGAGGGGTGAGAAGAGCGGGATAGAAATGAAGTAAATAAATAAGATTGAAAGCCAATGCGGCTTCAGAGCTAATAGGAGCACCACAGATATGGTTTTTGCCCTTAGACAACTGCAAGAGAAATGTAGAGAGCAGAACAATTTGTAACATTTGTCGACCTCACCAAAGCACTGTGAGCAGAAAAGGTCTGTGGCAGATCCTGGAATGTCTAGGATGTCCCCCCAAATTCCTCAAAATGATTATCCTGTTACATGAGGGCCAGCGCGGTCAAGTCAGATACGGCGATGCTCACTCCGAGCCCTTTCTAATAACTAATGGAATGAAACAAAGTTGTGTTCTTGCACCAACCCTATTTACAATCTTCTTCAGCATGATGCTCCAAAGGGCTACGGCAGACCTCGAAGAAGAAGACGGCATATATATACGCTATCGTACTGATGGTAGCTTGTTCAACTAAAGTTGTCTGAGGGCTCGCACTAAGACTCTAAACTATCTAGTCCGCGAGCTGCTTTTTGCTGATGCTGCTGCCCTTGTTGCCCATTCAAAAGCAGCCCTGCAGCATCTGCAGAGCTGTTTAGGCTGGAAGTCAGCCTGAAGAAAACGGAAGTTCTCTACCAGCCCGCACCACAGGAAGAACACCATCATCCCCACGTCAGCATAGGCAAATCTGTGCTTAAGTCCGTTCAGCAGTTCACCTACCTGGGAAGCATCATCTCTTCAGATGCCAAGATTGACAAAGAGATAGATCACAGATTATCAAAGGCATATAGTGCATTTGGAAGGCTTCACAAAAGAGTCTGGAGCAACAAGCACCTGAGGCAAAGCACCAAAATCAGTGTGTACAGAGCTATTGTACTGTCTATTCTCCTCTATGGGTCTGAAACATGGGTCACCTATCGCCAACACCTACGACTCCTCGAATGCTTTCATCAGCGCTGTCTTCGCACAACTAACTAACTAACTAATTTCATTATTTATGAGTCGCCCTCCACAAATGTGCTCCGGGCGACTTACATAGCTTGGCACAATCCTAAATATATACTGGACCGACTATGTGACTAATGTTGCTGTCCTTGAGCAAGCAGGGGTCACCAGCATTGAGGCCATGCTATTGAGAACACAGCTGTGCTGGGCAGGGCAAGTATCTAGGATGGAGGACCACTGCCTCCCAAAGATACTACTCTATGGTGAACTCGCCATGGGTCAGCGCAAGAGAGCCCCCCCCCCCCAAAAGAGATATAAGGACTCCCTGAAACACCATATCAGGCTTGGCCAGATTGATCACCAACAATGGTCCACCCTGGCCTCACATCGAGAGGCATGGAGACGCACTATCCACAATGCTGTGGCCTCTTTAGAGAAGACACGCCGAATGGGTCTCGAAGAGAAACGACAACACAGAAAGAACCGCAACTTGGAAACGACACCACCCGAGGTGACTTTCTGCGGTGCTTTCTGCAACCGAGCTTGCCTATCTCAGATTGGCCTTTTTCGTCATCAACGCGCTTGTAAAAAGTGTGGGACGAGTCCTTCCTAAGAATCTTCGTTTGCGAACTAATGCCGAGAGAGGGGGAAATAAATAAGATTCAACTCTAAAGGGTTTTTGGCTCTTCTCAGAAAAGTCACGCTTTTCTCAAAGTGATAGTATTTTCCAAAAGGTTATAAATGTCATTTTCCAAAACATATTAATTATTAATTCCAGCATTTTACCCTGCTCTTCTCAACCCCCGAGGGGGGACTCAGAGCGGCTTCCATTAAGGCACAATTCGATGCCAACACAGTAAAACACAGTATAAAACCCCCATAAACATTACACATTAAAATACATTAAAATACAATTACATCAACATATCATACACATTCATTTAAGTTAAGGAAAACAGTGTTCCGTCCATAAAAGCATTGAGCCCTATTCATCAACTTTCCATTAAAATCCAGTCTAAAATGCTGCCTTGTGCTAGTGTGCAAACGCCTGGTCTCATAGCCAGGCTTTTACTTTTTTCCTGAATGTCAGGGATGGAATTGATCGTATGTCGCTAGGAAGCGCATTCCACAGACTGGGAGCCACCACCGAGAAGGCCCTCTCCCTCGTCCCCATCAGCCGCATTTGAGAAGTTGGCCGGATGATCTTAAATTACGAGGTGGGACGTAGCGGCAGATGCGTTCGGACAAGTAAGCTGGGCCAGAACCGTATACAGCTTTAAAGTCAAGACCAGCACTTTGAATTGAGCTCGGAAGTGGAGAGGCAGCCAGTGGAGTTGACACAACAGGGGGGTGGTATGCTCCCTGTATCAGGGGCGGTCTAAGGTAATTTTAAATGGTAGGCGAACATTATTTTGGTGCCCCCCCCCCCCAAAAACCATTATTTTGCCGCCCCCATGTAAAACAAAAATACAATTATAATATCACAATACCATTAGTAGTATTATATTGTATCAATGTATATACAATATATTATACCATACTCATACTATATTATATCATAATTATATTATACTACATTACAATATAATTATATTATAATATATTGACATTATAATATAATGTAACATTCTATTATATTATTATTATTATAAAATAATAAAATTATTTATTTAAATAAAATTATCCTCTACTAAATATTTACCAAGTGTATTGGTAGTTACTGAAAAGGACATTCAAGTGCCACCTCGGAGTTGGTTGAGGTAGGCAGGATTTCCCCGGGTACTGGTTGTGGGGGGTCGGGAGCAAGTCAGGGTTTTGCCCTCCCTTCTGCTCGAGATCCCCGTGTACAACTGGTGGGCCACTGTGTGATACAGAATGCTGGACTAGATGGGCTGAGGTCCGATTCAGCATGGCTCTTCTTATGTTCTTATGTTCTTATTTTCATTACTCCTATAAAACTCAAATAACCCCAAATAAAGTAAAATAAAATATTATATACTACTATTTTGTACAATACCACTATACTGCAATATTGTTTGTAATATTACATGTAATATAAAATATATCATTATTCTATTGTTATATTGTATTTGCATTATATTGTATGGCAATATTAAGCAGAACTGTATAATAATCAACAAGAAATGCAATGTAAATGCATCAAAATCAGAATATATTACCTATCACCCGACTCATAATTCATAGGAGTCTCCCATAAGTCCAAAATTAGGATCCCAATGTAAATGTAAATAGAAAAACAGCCAAAATGTTCAAATGAGGTTGAATACAGGCAGCACGGCCTGGGCAAACTTGGGCCCGCCCTCCCTCCCTCTAGGTGTTTTGGACTCCAACTCCCACAACTCCTCATAGCCTCAGGCCCCTCAGGTCTAGACAGAAATAGAGCCGAAGAAAGGAAGGAGGGAGAGAAGAGGTCACAGAGGAGGAGGAGGAGGAGGAAAGCCCTTCATTCATTCCTTCACTTACACTTCCTTCACTGATTCTTTTCTCCTTCCCGGCGGAGACAAAGGAGAGGGGAAGCACTCCCTGCCTGCCCGATAGGGAGTGCTTTGCTTACAGGCTTCTGCGCAAGGGAGCTACTGGGCATGCGCGGAGGTTTTCGCGCATGTGCAGTTGCTCCTGTGCTCAACTTCAGCTCCGGAGCAACTGCGCCTGCGTGAAAACCTCCGCGCGTGCCCAGAAGCGGCGTCGGAGCGCACAAGGCCGGGGTCAAAAAGCAGGCAGCTGCAGCACTGTCTGAGGAACATCGGCAGGGCCAGGATGGCGCCCCATGCGACCAGGATGGCGCCCCCTTCCCAGATGGCGCCCTAGGCGGCCGCCTACTTGGCCTATCTTGTAGGACCGCCCCTGCCCTGTATGTAGCTCCAGTTAGTAATCTGGCTGCCACCCATTGGACTAGTTGTAATTTCCAAACTGTCTTCAAAAGCAGCCCCACGTAGAGTGCGTTGCAGTAATCTATTCAGGATGTGACCAGAGCGTGGACGACCGTAGCCAGATCAGACTTCCCAAAACATAGAACCCCTGGCTGAGAGTTCTCCTGTTGAACAGCTTTAACAGGTCAAGAAGTTCTTCTTAAAGTTCAGGTGGGATCTCCTTTCCTATCATTTGAACCCCTGGATCCATTGGTTCCTAATCTTCAGGGCGTTGCAAGGATTGCATGGCACATTGTCCCTGAGCCCTGGCAGTTCAGATGGTGCCAAGTTGCATTCCTCCTGCAAGGAAGACCCAAATGCACTGCTGGGGTTGTGCGCTCTGGCCCAGCGCCGCGGCTGCGTACTGCCTCCCTTGTCCCTTCCTCCTCGGCAAGCCTCGCCTCTCTGCCAGCCTCGTCGCCAATGAGTAGGGCCGCTCATTGGCCCGGGTGGCGGAGGAAGGGGAGAGGCCGAGGCGAGCAGCAGGAAGAAGCGCAGGAGGAGACGCACGAGTTTGGAGAGGTCGGAGGGGGGACCGGCTTAGAGGACGGAGAAAGAGGGGGAGAAGGTGAGGGGGGTGCAAAGGACCCCGGGGGTGGGGGGTCCGGAGACCGAGGAAGGCCCTGGTCCATGTTATGGGGCAAGGAAGCACCCCTGGGCCCCTCCTCGGGCCCCCTTTTCCTCGTGCGTCAAAGGCGCGCTCCTGCGCTTTGGAGTGTTGCCCCTCTCCAAGGGCGCATCCGCCTTGGAGAAGGAACCCGGCTGGACCCAACTCCCACTGCCATGCGGTGGGATCCAGGGAGCTGTAGTTTGACCAAGGCTTTTCTGCCCAAGCGTGCCAAGGCCTTCTCCAACTACAGCTTCCAGTAACGTGGAGCTAACCTAAGATCGTTGAAGTGCTGTCAAACTGCATTAATTCGGTCATGTTGTCTCAGATTTCTCCTTTAACAACAGTCATTGTGCCTGTCTCTAGCAACTGGCTGTGTCCATCATGCAGCTGTAGAATGGAGGCAATTTTGAGATCACTTTGCCTGGCATGGCTCAATGCTACTAAGGGCCCCCCACACACAGCCCTATATCCCAGAATATCAAGACAGGAAGTCCCACAATATCTGAGTGTGGGTTCAGATTAGGGTTGCCACTTTTTGATATAAGAAATAAGGGACATTTACCTAAAAATACAGGATTTTTAACAAAAATAAGGGACACTTCATCAAAACACCAAAACATCTGGGCATCCCCTGGGCAACGTCCTTGCAGACAACAATACATAATAATACAGTAAATAATGAATCTATCTATGTATATAATAAAAGTCAGTGTTTGTGGCGGTGCGGTGGGAGGAATATGTGGCAGCGTTTCGATTGGCTGACACTGTGGGGTTATTTGCATACATGGCTGTGACTGGCCAGCCTCCCAACATTCCAACACAGCACAGAGAGGAAAGGGCCTGAGGCAGGCATAAATGGCTGGAGTTGAAGTTAGCCAATTGACAGTTTTTTCTGTTGGAAATGGAATGTTCAGTACCTTCACCCAATACACTTCTAAGGTGACTCAGAGGGAAAGCAAAAGGCCTCAGGCAGTCAGCCACTGCGGCCCACAGCAATGACGGATCAGGACCAAACATGGCAAACAAGGGACCAATGGCCCACTTCACAACCTGGTGTGGTTCAGGGCAGGATGGGCCATCAATGATGGGATTTGCCGTACCTTCACCTCATTCACTTCCCAAACAACACTGCAGGCCCTATAAATCACAGACCAGGCCCAAAATTGACAACAAGACTTCCTCAACTTGATTTTCCTGACTAGGCCCCCAACACTGACAGAACAAGACCAAACTTGGCACACAGACCCCCAAGATGCACCCTACATCCTGGTGCAGTTTGAGGAAGGATGGACCATGGATGATTCACTTCCTTAGAGCACTGTGGCCCACACCAATGACGAACTATGGCACACAATGCCTTCCTCAAATAACCCGAGCACCGCTGGGTCCCCAAGCTAGTATATATATATAATACAATAATAATCTATCTCTTGGCATTACTTCGCGAACGAAGATTCAGGAAGGACTCATCCCACGCTTTTTACAAGCGCGCGTTGATAACTAAAAAAAAGGCCAATCTGAGATAGGCAAGTTCGGTTGCAGAAAGCACAGCAGAAAGTCTCCTTGGGTGATGTTGTTTCCAAGTTGCGGTTCTTTCTGCGTTGTCGTTTCTCTTCGAGACCCCTTCGGTGTGTCTTCTCGAAAGCATTGTGGATAGTGTGTCTCCATGCCTCCCGAAATGAGGCCACGGTGGACCATTGTTGGTGATCAATCTGGCCGAGTCTGAGATGTTGTTTCAGGGAGTTCTTACATCTCTTTTTGGGGGTGCCTCTCTTGCACTGACCCGTGGTGAGTTCTCCGTAGAGTAGTATCTTTGGGAGGCGGTGGTCCTCCATCCTAGAGACGTGCGCTGCCCAGCGCAGCTGTGTTCTCAATAGCATGGCCTCAACGCTGGTGATCCCTGCTTGCTCAAGGACAGCAACATTAGTCACATAGCCAGTCTAGTGTATGTTTAGGATTGTGCGAAGACAGCGCTGTTGAAAGTGTTTGAGGAGTCGTAGGTGTTGGCGATAGGTGACCCATGTTTCAGACCCATATAGAAGAATAGACAGTACGATAGCTCTGTACGATACAATAATAAGGAATAATAATAATATATAATATGATCCTCTCCGTTGGTGCCCCCTTGTCGAGGGAGAGAGGCATGCTTACCCTAATGAAGTTATGAGCTATGCTGGCGGTGGCATAATAGCCACCGGTAGGGCCTCCCATGCCAGACAGGTCACAACCGAAGGGTCTGACAAAGAGGGTCAATGGGCAGGATGGGCTCTCTAGCTTTTTGGCAACCATCCTAGGAGGAGGAAAACTCTGATTTCAAACCCGGGTAGATGGTGCTCGTCTAACCCGTTCGGTGTGTCTTCTCGAAAGAGGCCGCAGCATTGTGGATAGTGTGTCTCCATGCCTCCCGAAATGAGGCCACGGTGGACCATTGTTGGTGATCAATCTGGCCAAGCCTGAGATGTTGTTTCAGGGAGTTCTTACATCTCTTTTACATCTCTTACATCTCTCTAGGTCAACCATCTAGAGAAGGAAACTCAAACCAAACCTACGACCTGAGGACCTCGCTGCCACCGTCCCAGCTTGCTAGGCCCCGGCAGACGAACCTTTGGTTTAAAGGGTGAGGCCAGTTCTGTGGACGCTGCGCTCCACCAGAAAAATTCATTGCACAGGCTCGAAGGACACATCCAACCTCCAAATCATCAACGCGCATGTAGAAATTGTGGGATGAGTCCTTCCTGAATCTTCGTTCGCGAAGAAAAGCCAAGAGATATAATATGATAAACCATAATGTAATAATAGTAATATAATAACATGATAAAATACCAATATATAATAATACAATAAATAATAAAAAATATAATATATAATAAAATAAGAATAGTAATATATATAATAAATAATAATATACTGTATAATAATACAATCATAACATAGTAATATACAATATTATAATAAATATATAATGTTAATAAAGAAATAATATTTGATATATTATAATATATAAAACAGTGTTTCTCAACCTTCCTAATGCCATGACCCCTTAATACAGTTCTTCATGTTGTGGTGACCCCCAACCATAAAATTATTTTTGTTGCTACACCATAACTGTAATTTTGCTACTGTTATGAATCGTAAGGTCAATATCTGCACCAAATTTGGCACAAATACCTGATACTCCCTAATTTTAATAGTGGGTTGGGCGGGATTGATTTTGGTCATTTGGGACTTGTAGTTGCTGGGATTTATAGGTCACCTACAATCAAAGAGCGTTCTGAACTCCACCAACGATGGAATTGAACCAAACTTGGCACACAGAACTCCCATGACCAACAGAAAATACTGGAAGGATTTGGCGGACATTGACCTTGAGTTTTGGAGCTGTAGTTCACCTACATACAAGGAGCACTGTGGACTCAAGCAATTATGGATCTGGACCAAACTTGGCACGGATACCCAATATGCACAAATGTGAACACTGGTGGAGTTTGAAGACAATAGACCTTGACATTTGGGAGTTATAGTTGCTGGGATTTATAGTTCATCTACAATCAAAGAGCATTCTGAATCCCACCAACGATAGAATTGGGCCAAACCTCCCACACAGAACTCCTATGACCAACAGAAAATACTATGCTTTCTGATGAACTTTGGTGACCACTCTGACACCCCCTCGCAACCCCCTCAGGGGTCCCGACCCCCAGGTTGAGAAACACTGATATAAAGTATAAAATAATATAACTATTACCTGCTTGACCCTACGTGTTCCAGCCTTGTTTAGGAGAGGCAGATAGTGTCTAAAATGACTTTTCTTCTGTATTGGCTCAAGGCCTTCACTGCTAGAGTGCGAGCTCCCTTTAACTGCCATGGTAACGCCGCATGGCATGCTGGGATTCGCAGTTCAAGGGAGGAGCCTCTCCAACTCTTGGACAATAAGCGCTGAGGCCTTATTAAACTACAAGGCCCAGAATCCCACAAAAGGCGACTGCAGCAGTTGGGGAAAAAACACGCCACGCGACAAAAGGACATCTTGCGGGTTTGTTCTGTGCTTTTTCCAAAGGGACAGAAGGTGGCAATGGCAAGCTTTTCAAATCTTAGGCAATGGCTGAGGCGGGAGTGCGAGTCAGTGAGGGAGGGAGTGAGGCGCAGAAGTGGAAGTAGGCATCCTCGGGGGCCGCCTACCATTGTGAGCCCAGGCAGTCACTGTCGATCGTCCTCAGCCGCCGCCAAGAGCTTCTTGTAAGTCTGAGAAGGAGGAAGGGAAAAATAGGCCTGCATGGCAAGAACAGGAAGCCCCTTGCTGCGGCCCGGCCTCGCCTCCTGCTGCCACCTGCCCTGCCCTGTCAATACGGGAGAGGAGCTGAAAATACGGGACACAAAATTCAGAGCAAAAATACGGGACATCTTGTATAATACGGGACAGGTGGCAACCCTAACTGAGGGCCCCTCCACACAGCCCTATATTCCAGAATATCAAGGCAGGAAGTCCCACATTATTTGATTGTGGATTCAGATAATCCAGTTCAAATCATGTATTGTGGGGTTTCTACCTGGGGTATAGGGCTGTGTGGAAGGGCCCTGACTCCTGGAAGCGTTAGTTTTACAAGGGTTTCTGTGAGTTTTCCGGGCTGTATGGCCATGTTCCACAAGCATTCTTTCCTGACGTTTCTCCCACATCTATGGCAGGGCATCCTCAGAGGTGGTGAGGTCTGTTGAAAACGAAGCAAGGGAGGTTTATATATCTGTGGAATATCCAGGGTGGGAGAAAAAACTCTTTGTCTGTTGGAGGCAAGTGTGAATGTTACAATTGATCACCTTTATTAGCATTGCAAAGCCTTGCAGCTTCAAAGCCTGGCTGATTCCTGCTTGGGGGAATCCTGTGTTGGGAGGTGATTAGCTGGCCCTGATTGTTTCCTGCATGTAATTTCCCTGTTTTTGAGTGTTATAATGTTATATGTGAGCATCAAAATAATCGCATATAACATCATTAAAATCCCTACGCTTCAGGCCACTGAGGTTGTCCTAACTACCGTAGTTAAAACATTACACTAAATGATTCGGAGCTCCAAGTCTTTGGCCATGTGAGGCTTGTTTGGCTGAGATAGTTGCCCTTCTGTGTTGTCGGGGAAGGCCTGCTTCCATAAAAAAGGTTTTTGCCTGGGTGTTGAATGGTGAACGTACCTCTTTCGGAAGGGAGTTCCAGAGCCGCGGGGCCACCACCGAAAAGGGCCTTTCTCCCACTTGTTTCCCACCAACTGTATTTGTGACAGTGGTGGGACTGAGAGAAGAGCCTCTCCTGATGATCTCAGAGCTTGTGTGGGCAGGTAGGAGGAGATGCGGTTCCTCAAATAAGCTTGGCATACACAGGGGAAAAAATGGAAACTAGCTAAATGCATCATTATTTACAAAATAGTAATTTAACAAAATATTTACAAAATATTCCCTACAGGTTTGCCACCTCTTTCTACACACACACACACGGTCTTCTCCCTCGTTCACAGCGAATACATTCTAAGATATCTGTTGTTTTCCAAGGAATTACATTTCAGTGTGTTTTGTTAAATGACCCATGATTCTCATCTCTTCCTTTTGCTTCCCGGCTCCTCAGTGGCCCCACAAGTATATAAAATATATAAATATAAACCATGTATAATATATGTGTTTGTTATTTTTTCTTATGTGTGGAAACTTTTGGGACACCCTGTTCAGTGTAGATGCACCTCAAGTTGCAAAAGGTTCTGGAAGACATGGTTTTATGGTTTTAAAGGGACCTTTCTAATAGGCTATGGCTATTTATTAGGTTATCTTTGTTGATTATGATTATATCTCACTTTTGTCCAGTGAGCCTACAGGTGGCAAACATGCCTTTTCTCCATTTTCAAAGTTATTCTAGAGCAGGGCTGCCCAGGAAGTCGATCGCGATCGACGAGTCCATCGCGAGTCCATATGAGGTCTCTCGCAGCCAAATGGAGCGCTTCTGCCCTGTACGCGCGCGTCTTCCGCCCCTGCGGGACTTCTTCCGCCAATGAGGCTTTAGTGGGCGGGCCCTGGCGCTCGTCTCGTGACACAGTGTGGTGACATGACCGCCCATTGGTTGCTCCTGGGGGGAGGGGCGGGAGCAAGGCGAAGGCATGTGCAGGGATAGGATGCGAGGCTGCGGAAGTGAGTGAGTGTGTGTGAGAGAAAAGGCCTCGCCGGAGGAGGATGGTCCCCGCAGTGGGGCTGCAGCTGACGAGCGTGCCCTCGACGCCGGTGAGTGAAGCCTGGGCGGGGCCTCACGCTCCCGCGCTCCGCCCTGTCTCTTTCTCGCCTTGGCGGCACTGGGGCCCCGTCCAGGCTTCACTCACCAGCGTAGAGGGTGTGCTCGTCAGCTGCAGCCCCACCGCGGGGACCATCCTCCTCTGGCGAGGTCTTCTCTCTTGCACACTCCCTCCCTCCCGCAGCCTCGCATCCTATCCCTGCGCGCGCCTTCGCCTTGCCCCCAGGAGCAACCAATGGGGGGTCACGTCACCACACTGTCAAGAGACAAGCACCAGGGCCCGCCCACTAAAGCCCCATGCAGGCGGAAGAAGCCCCGTGCAGGCGGAAGGTGGTGGCAGCGCGTCTTGGAGGAAAACCAGGAGCGCCAGGTAGATCTTTTGACTTGGTTGTTATAAAAGTAGCTCGCATGCTGAAAAAGTGTGGACACCCCTGTTCTAGGGGATCTATGCCCAGTATGACCACAACATACATTCCTGATATTACTGCTACAACAAGAAACCACGGATAATATAAACCCCATTGACATGATGACTATGTATAAATATGTGAGGGGAAGTCATAGGGAGGAGGGAGCAAGCTTGTTTTCTGCTACCCTGAAGACTAGGACGTAGAACAATGGCTTCAAACTACAGGAAAGGAGATTCCACCTGAACATTAGGAAGAACCTTCTCACTATGAGGAGTGGCTTAAAGAGCTAGGCATGTTTAGCTTGCAGAAGAAAAGGCTGAGAGGAGACATGATGATCATGTGAGGGGAAGTCATAGGGAGGAGGGAGCAAGCTTGTTTTCTGCTACCCTGAAGACTAGGACGTAGAACAATGGCTTCAAACTACAGGAAAGGAGATTCCACCTGAACATTAGGAAGAACCTTCTCACTATGAGGAGTGGCTTAAAGAGCTAGGCATGTTTAGCTTGCAGAAGAAAAGGCTGAGAGGAGACATGATAACCATGTATAAATATGTGAGGGGAAGTTATAGGGAGGAGGGAGCAAGCTTGTTTTCTGCTGCCCTGGAGACTAGGATGAGGAACAATGGCTTCAAACTACAGGAAAGGAGATTCAAACTGAACATTAGGAAGAACTTCCTAATTGTAAGGAGAGCTGTTCAGCAGTGGCATTCTCTGTCCCGGAGTGTGGTGGAGGCTCCTTTGGAGTCTTTTAAGCAGAGGCTGGATGGCCATCTGTCAGGGGTGCTTTGAATATAATTTTCCTGCTTCTTGGCAGGTTATTGGACTGGATGGCCCACAAGGTCTCTTCCAACACTGATTCTATGATTCTTTTGAAACTTATTACCTTCACTAAATATTGGCATAGAATCCTAGTTAACCTAGAAAACTTCTAGAGAGGTTTCCTTTCTAGGAATTTGCATGGTCTTCCAGGACAACTCTTGGTAACTCTGGCCAGAAGCATGTGATAGAATTGTCTGGAGGACCTTGAGAATTCCTAATGAGGACATATTTTGTCAGATGTAGATAGGTAAAATCACAGGTACTGTTCGGGTAGGTGCCCTGTGTTTGTGCTTGTGTTTAAGGAGCCCCCCGGTGGTGCAGTGGGTTAAACTGCTGCTGAACCTGCTGAGCTGCTGAACCTGCTGACTGAACAGTCAGCGGTTTGCATCCGGGGAGCGGGGTGAGCTCCTGTTGTTAGCCCCAGGTTCTGCCAACCTAGCATTTTGAAAACATGCAGATGTGAGTAGATCAATAAGTACTGCTACGGCGGTAAGGTAACGGTGCTCCATGCAGTCATGCCGGCCACATGACCTAGGAGGTGTCTACAGTCAACACCGGCTCTTCTGCTTAGAAATGGAGATGAGCACCAAATCTCAGAATCGGACACAACTAGGCATACTATCAAGGGGAAACCTTTACATACATAGATAGATAAAGAGGGAGGGAGGGATTGAGAGAGAGAGAGAGAGAGAGAGAGAGAGAGACTAGTTTGGCTACCCGGCAATGCCCGGGTTATTTTAAAAGGGCATTGTTTGTGTTTGGATGTTACGTAATATCAGTTTGGTCATATGTTACGCTAAGTCTTAGAAAAAACTCAGTTTTTGCTTTTGTTTTTTATGACTGCTCCCATTAGAAAATGCATAAGGAGGTGGGTGAACTACAATTCCCAAAAAATCTTGGGTCAATCCCCCACCAAAGTCCGACAGTATTCAGTTGGTCATCATGGGTCTGTGTGCCAAATGTGGTCCAGATCCGTCATCTGCTGGGTTCAGTGTTCTCTGAATACAGGTGAACTATAACTCCCTGATACCAATGTCAGTTAACCCCAAATCCCACCTGTATGCACAGTTGGCCATGTTTATTTATTTTAAAATTTTAATATTCACATTTGGCCTGGCCAAATTGTCTGTTACTGCTTATGTTTGAGTTTTATTGATTGTATTGTTTTTATATTTGCTGTTGTGTTGTTATTATGTGTCATTGGGCTTGGCCTTGTGTAAGCCGCCCCGAGTCCCCTTGGGGAGATGGTGGCCGGGTATAAATAAAGTTAATAAATAAATAAATACGGGTGAACTATAACTCCCAGATTTCAAGGTCAATCACCCCCAAAGTCCACTAGTATTCAAAGTTGACCATGTTGGGTCTATGTGCCAAATGTGCTCCAGATCCGTCAACTGGACCAAGGTGGATCAGCGCTGCTCGTGCTATTGGACCTCACGGCAGCTTTTGATACAGTCGATCACGCATTATTGCTCCACTGTTTAGCTGTGATGGGGGTGAGCGGGACTGCCCTTAAATGGGTGGCCTCCAAAATTGGGGACAACGAGTGGAGAGGGGAGGCGTGGTCTCCGAGAGACTCCCGCTACATGCAGGGTCCCTCAGGGGCTATTCTCTTCTCATCTACATGCGGCCACTGGCTCAGTTGGTGCATGGTTTTGGTCTGGAGTGCCATCAGTATGCTGATGACACCCAGCTTGTGCTGAGGATGGAGGGTCAGCCGGACTCCGTACCTGATAATTTCCATCTGTGCCTGGAGGCCCTGACTGGATGGCTACGGGCTAGCCGGGTGAAGGTGAATCCATCGAAGACAGAGATCCTATGGCTGGGTCGCCCGGTTGGGGGGGAGTGCCGGCTGCTTACCCTGGATGGCAAAGCACTTTGCCTGTTGTCCTTGGTAAAAAGTCTGGGGGTCCAGTTGGACCCACTGCTGACAATGGAGGCCCAGGTCACTACTGTGAGCAGATCCACATTTTTCCACCTGCGTCAGGCTAGA
Source organism: Anolis apletophallus (assembly GCA_030556195.1). Lineage (NCBI taxonomy): Eukaryota > Metazoa > Chordata > Lepidosauria > Squamata > Anolidae > Anolis > Anolis apletophallus. Next base: position 40,308,531 of record JARBWK010000011.1, on the reverse strand, counting down.
CGGCTGGCACCCTACCTATCCAGGAGCGACCTAGCTACAGTGATCCAGGCTATGGTCATCTCGAGATTAGACTACTGTTATGCCCTCTACATTGGCCTTCCTTTGTCCGTGATCTGGAAACTCAAGCTAGTGCAGAATGCTGCAGCTCGCCTGCTTGCCAGTGCCTCGGCCAGGTGTCATATCACCCCCATCCTGCAGCGACTGCATTGGCTTCCAGTGGAGTACCAGATTACGTTCAAAGTGCTGGTGCTGACCTTCAAGGCCTTATATGCTCTAGGGCCGGTGTACTTGAAGGACCGCCTCATCCCTTATGTTCCCCAGAGATCACTACAGTCTAAAGAACAAAATCTTCTTGTAGTACCCTCTGTTCGGACTTTCCACCTGTCCTCCACCAGGCAGAGAGCATTTTCAGTGGGAGCTCCGATCCTTTGGAACGCCTTACCAGAGGATGTTCGGGCCCTCGGAGAGTTATCCTCTTTTCGTAGGGCCTGCAACACAATGCTCTTTTGGCAGGCTTTTAACCTCTGATAACCAATGTTGACTATCCTGCGCGGGTCGGAAATCTGTTTTAAATCTGTTTTAAATCTGTGTTAAATTTGTTTTATTGTTGCATATTATGATTGTGCTTTTTAGGCTATGTAAACCGCCTCGAGCCTGGGCGGTATAGAAATGGAAATAATAAATAAATAAATAAATAAATAAATAAACTGATGGGGTCAGACTGCTCTTAAATTTCTGGTGAACTATACATCCCCGTCCCTACAACTCCTCTCCGCAAACCCTCTACCATTTTCTACCAAAGGGTAGGTAAAGGTTAAGTGAGAGGCAATGGGCGAGGTCATGCAAATTCCACACCAAGGGAGAATGGAACCCTGGGATGTGGCTCTGTAACCTGCAATGTCCTGGGGGGGGGGGGGAGTGCTTTGGTGACTCCCCAGCACTGTGGGTTAAAGCAGCTTGTAGTGGTGGGAATCTGTCTGTGTAAGTGGACATTCCTGCCACATACACACATACAAATTTTCACATATATCTCAATGTGTGTGTTCATGCTATATATAGCAATAGATAGAAAGAAATGCCTATGAACAGAACTAAAAATATATAATTGAGCAGAATGTTTTAGCTTCTGCTTTCTTCCGTTGAGTGGTATATTAGGTAGCACTTTACAACACTCTGTTATCACCATTCTTGATGGTGGCCCCCATCTGCACTGCAATATTATGCAGTTTGAATCAGCATACAGTGCAATTTACAATGCAGTCTACACTAAAAACTCCCCTATATGAGACTCCACTGAGCATATCACGCAGTTTCAAACTGCTTCGTTTGGCAGTGTAGACTGGGCCTGTGTTTCCTTGATTCTGTTTCTGCCCGTGGGGTGATTCCAGAAGGTGGTGCTGAAGGACTGTGGCTCAACTCTTTGTTGGTTGTGCTGCCTGATCCTTTACTTTTCTGCCTTGGTTCATGTGCTGTTTCGCACCAGCATGAAATATGGGGTGCAAAGTGTTCTGCGGAAAATCTTTTATAATACACAGTTCCACTGAAACTTTACAGCCTGAAATTTTGCAAATAAAACTCTGGTGCTTAATTTATTGTGTTGTGGGGTCCCGCACGGTTCAGTACTGTCCCCTATGTTACTTAACATATACATTAAGCCATTGGGGGGGATCATCCAGAGTTTCCTGGTGCGGGTGTCATCTGTACACAGATGATGTCCAACTCTGTCACTCCTTTCCACCTGCTACTAAGGAGGCTGTTCAAGTCCTGAACCGGTGCTTGGCCACTGTAATGGACTGGATGAGGGCTAACAAATTGAAACTAAATCCAGGCAAGACAGAGGTACTCCTGGTCAGTTGTAAGGCTGAACAGGGCATAGGGTTACAGCCTGTGCTTGACGGGTACACACCCCCTGAAGGTGCAGGTTCGCAGTCTGGGAGTGATCCTGGATTCATCGCTGAGCCTGAAGCCCCAGGTCTCGGAGGTGACCGGGAGAGCTTTTGCACAATTAAAGCTTATGCGCCAGCTGCGCCCGTACCTTGGGAAGTCTGATTTGGCCACGGTGGTCCACGCTCTGGTTACATCCCGAATAGACTACTGCAATGCTCTCTACGTGGGGTTGCCTCTGAAGACTGCTCGGAAGCTGCAATTAGTCCAATGTTCGGCAGCCAGGTTACTAACAGGAGCGGGGCACAGAGAGCATACAACTCCCTTGCTGCACCAGCTCCACTGGCTGCCAATTAGCTTCCGAGCACAATTCAAAGTGCTGGTTTTAACCTACAAAACCCTATACGGTTCCGGCCCAGTTTACCTGCCCGAACGGATTCTCCCCTACGGACCATCTAGAACATTAAGATCCTCCGGAGAGGCCTTGCTCTCGGTCCCGCCAGCTTCGCAAGCGCGCTGGTGGGGGACGAGAGACAGGGCCTTCTCTGTGGTAAGCCCCTCGGCTGTGGAACTCTCTACCAAGTGATGCTAGATCTGCCCCCTCTCTGTTGTCCTTTAGGAGGCTGGTGAAGACTTGGATATGGAACCAGGCCTTCCCAGGATAGGCTGAGATTGGCTATTATCTGAATGTATGACCACGTTTACAGATTGAGTGGAATTGTTTTAATGGTGATGTGGTTTTATGCTGGGTTTTTATGTATTTTAATATGTCGTTCTAGTTGTTTTTAAATTGTATAGCATTGAATCTTTGCTGTTATGCTGGTCTGAGTCCCTCGATAGAAGTGAGAAGGTTGGGTTACAAAAGTTTTAAATAAATAAATAAATAACCGGTGCTTGGCTGCCCAGATTAGGCTGAGATTGGCTATTGTCTGAATGAACGACCACGTTTACAGATCGATTGGAATTGATTTTAGTGGCGATACTGTTTTATGCTGGGCTTTTTATGAATTTTAATATGTTATTGTAGTTGTTTTTAAATTATATAGCATTGAATCTTGCTGTAAGCCGGTCTGAGTCCCTCTATGGAGGTGAGAAGGTCAGGGTACAAAAGTTTTAAATAAATAAAATAAAAATTATTGTTGAAACATATTCAATTTCCATATATACTAATGTATAAGTTGACCTCGTGTGTAAGTCAATGGTGTTTTTGGGTGGTACAATTTCTAGACTTATGTATAGTACTTAAATGAAATCTGTTTTTCGTAAAACCAGGCACTGTAGTAAAGGACAGGCAAAGCCACAGTACAGGCAGTCCTCGAATTATGAACAAGGTTTGTTCTTAAGTTGAATTTTTTATGTAAGTTGGAACTGGTACATTTTAAAGTGTAAATCTATCCATCTCCCTCTCTCTCCCCTCCCCTATGCTTCAGATAACATAGGGAAGGGTAAACACCCCCTATGATATTTGTTTTGTTGTCGGTGTTCAGGAGATTTCACCTCACTTTCTGTCCCTGTGAGAATTGGATTTTGAAAAATGTAGCTTTCTGTGTAAACAAGGACCGGAGATGCCTTTTCTCCATGATAATAACTCTTCCAGGAGTGGATTTCCCTTCCGAGAGGTAAATGTATCTCACTTCCTGTTGTCCCACCCCCGTTCTTAACTATGAGTCATTTATAAATTGGATGTTTGTAACTCAGGGACCACCTGGATTCATTGCCTAAGGCAATGCATGGGGTCACCACAATAGCCTGAATACTCGTAATTTAAGAGCACTTAGCTTGAAAGTTAGTATTTGGATGGGAGATCATCAGTGAATACCAGGTGCAAGATCTATTTCAGGGGAAGGAACTCACAAAATCTCCACGTAGTATTCCTTGACTTAAAAAAAGCTTGACTTGTAAATCCACGGGATTTTTGGTTTGTGTGTGTGTGTGTGTGTGTGAGGAGCGACTTGAGAAACTGCAAGTTGCTTCTGGTGTGAGAGAATTGGCCGTCTGCAAGGGCATTTTCCAGGTCCCCCCAGATGTTTTGATGTTTTACCATCCTTGTGTGAAGCTTCTTTTATGTCCCCGCATGGAGAGCTGGAGCTGATTGAGGGAGCTCACCCATGCTCTTTCTGGATTCGAACCTCTGACCTTTCAGTCTTCAGTCCTACCAGCACAAGGGTTTAACCCACTGCGCCACTGAGGGTTCCTAAGTCAAAGGATGGTTTGAAGAGACACTGAATTCATTAAAAATGCCAATGCAATATTAGGCAAATGTGGCTGTTTAGAAATTATGTGTAGAAGAGTACATCCATAGTTCATTGATTTGTAAACCGAAAATAAAATTATATGAGGGTTATCCGAAAAATAAGATATACAAGATTTTTTTTTTTAAAAAAAACAAAGAATGAATATATTTTAATAAAACTTACATGGATTGTAGAATAGGCATTACATTATTTTTCCACATATTCACCATTCATTTCAATATATTATGTCATCCGTGCGGCAAGGTTTTGATGCATGTGTCATAGAAGTTTCCCTTCACCTTTTTCAGCCAGTTCCTCACTTCGATTTTCACCTTGTTGATGTCAGAAAAGTGTTTTCCACCCAGGTGTTTCCTCAATTTAGTGAACAGATGATAGTCACTGGGTGCAAGATTGGGGTTGTGAGAGTGGTGGCGTAAAACAGCCCAACCAAATGAAGTCAACAACTCTTGTGTTGCATGAGCGGTGTGCGGACATGCATTGTCATGAAGGAGACAGATTCCCGCCATCAGCATCCCATGACGTTTGTTTTGGATGGCTCTGCAAAGTTTCTTCATGGTCTCACAATATATTCTGTACCTATGTTGTCACACGCTGTCTTGACATCATGTCCTCTCCATAAACTGAAATGATTTTGCTATGAATCACATCGACGTTCATGCCCTTAGCATTTAGGTAGCGTATTACAGCGCAAACTTTGCACTTGGACGGAAACGGAATGAGATCGCTCACATCTAACCTTCACCACAAGGCCAGTGGATGAGATACTGATGACTGGCACTACTGGTTCACTTACGCTGGCTTCCTGCTAAACAGCAGTGATACCAACTTCCACTGAGAAAATACCCCGTGAGAGCTATGGGCCTTGTAACCTTACTTTCCTGAGAACCCTTGTATATAAACATAAGAATCCAAACCAATTTCCATTATGAAGTACATGCCACTGTCAATATGTAAAAGATAAGCAGTGCATCGAAATAATTTGTACGGAAATCCTATACCAGTGTTTCCCAACCACTGTTCCGCGGCAGGGTAGTGTGCCATGAGCGATCACCTGGTATGCCACGGGAAAACCTCTCTTCCCCCCCTACCTTCCCCCTCCTGCCGAACTCCTGCTGCTGCTGCTTGGGGGAAGAGGAGGAGGAAGGGCCGGGCGACAGCAAAGAAGAAGAAGAAGGAGCCGGGGCGTTTCCCCAGCCAGCCAGCCTCCAATCGAGGGAGGGCGGGGAACGGAAGTGGAAGCGAAAGTGCGCTGGTCTGGACGCATACGCACTAGGTCCCGGGGGTGGCAGACGCATTCACCTTCCTCCTGCGGCGGTGAAGGAAGCGAAGGAGGCAGCTGCTTCCGGAGGTGCCCCAGCTCGGCCCTGCTGCATTCCAGGTGAGGCCCCGGGGCGCCCTTCCCCTCGGCCTGCCCCCCCCAAGCCCCTCAGGGAGGAAGGGCCCCAAAGGGGAGAAGGGGCCTTCCTTCGCGGGGGGAAAGGGTCGGGGCCTGGCAGGAAGGCCCTCGGAGGAAGGAAAGGCAGGCGGGATTCCATGAGGGACTCCCTCGCCATCCTTCCTCAGCCTTCCTCCCAAATGTCAAGGTCTATTTTTCCCAAACTCCATCTGTGTTCACATTTGGGCATATTGAGTATTCATGCCAAGTTTGGTCCTGATCCAACATTGTTTGAGTCCACAGTGCTCTCTGGATATAGGTGAACTCCAACGCCAAAACTCAAGGTCAATTCCCACCAAACTCTTATAGCATTTTGTCTTGGTTATGGGAGTTCTGTGTGGGAAGTTTGTGTCTTTATGCCATTCCTGCCAGGATTTCTATGTTGTGTTCATCGAAACAGGTCCAGGTTTCACACTGAGTGTATAAATACATTAAAAAACATATTACTGTGTTAGAGTGTCAATTTTGGTTGGTGGTGTGCCCCAGGATTTTGTAAAGGTAAAAAATGTGCCGCGGCTCAAAAAAGGTTGGGAAACACTGTCCTACAACACTGTCCTACAACACTTTCAGTGCTTTCTATATTTTTTCCTAATCATGTATTTTCGTTCCAATGCCAATGGGCAGTTGGGACAAACTAATCTGAAAACAGAAGAGTTGCTTGATCTGCATCCACTTTCTCTTGAAAGTGGATATTATGTGTATATTATGGCAACAATACATTATAATGTACTTTTTACTAAAAGAAAGAAAACAAATGATTGCATTGACTCTTCCTCTCTAGTGATGTGAACGGTGATTTAAATCATTCAGAGAAGTGATTTAAATCAAGTCAAACCTGCTTCCAAGTTGCTGGTAATAAGGAAGCTCCCCTGCTGTCAGGCCTAGAATTGAACAAAGAACAAAGCAGTGAATTATAGTTAAGCAGATCTGCCTGGGGTGCCCAAGGATGCTTTTTTCTCTGCTTGGGGGTGGGGGGCTTTTTTGGTCTCCAATTGATGCAGCCATACTGTTCTTTCCTTTGTTTTCTGCAGCCAGGAGTGACTTGAGAAACTGCAAGTCGCTTCTGGTGTGAAAGAATTGGCCATCTTCAAGGATATTGCCCAGGGGATGTCCAGATGTTTGATGTTTTACCATCCTTTTTTAAAAAAAATAATCTTTATTGTGAGATTTTTCAATTATGCAGTGATACAACAAAGAATACATAAGAAAAAAGAAAGAAAAGAAGAGGAACAAACGAAAGAAGGTGTGGGTGGGGTGTGAATAAAAAAAGGGGGGGGAGACAATGTCAACAAGACAAAAACAAAAATAACAAAAAACAAAATCACTCTGACCGAGCAGAGCTATACTTAAAAACGAAGTTGAACTTCCAAACATATATGAACAGTCAAGAACCCTTATATTTTCCTCTTGGAAACAATCCAATAGGTATAAAATATTTTTACCATGATATTATCCCCTTAAAAGCAATGGTTCGCTATAGCTACTGTAGTTTTTACATATGCCTTAATGTTCTTTCTCTAGTGACTAGGGCATGGGGATCTCCCTTTGCCTTTTTATATGCTTAACTAGCCTGTAAATAGTCCTCAAGTGGAGTCCAATCAGTTCTTTTGATTGGATTACCATTACTTTGTTTTAGAAAGAAGGTTAACTTGTCCATATCCCTTATTTCCCATAGTTTGTCCAACCATGAGTCCATATTCGGCGTCTTCTCCAGCTTCCAGACTGTTGCATAAGTAATTCGGGCTGCCGTGATTATATATGTGAATAGTCTATCCTCATTTTCATCCAATTGAATGGCTTTGTCAGTTAGGCCGAGGAGGAAGAATTCCGGTCTTAATGGAACCTCTTTTTAAAATATTTTTTGTGTTATTCCCTGGATGTCTTTCCAAAATTTTATTGCTCTATCACATGTCCACCACAAGTGGTAGAAACTGCCCTCGTGGGACTTACACTTCCAACACTGATTTGAATTGTTTTTATACATTATACTAAGTTTTTTAGGTGTCAGATACCACCTATGGACTATCTTGAGCCAATTTTCTTTAAGACTGGTTGCATATATGTATTTGATTTTTTTATTCCAGATTTGCTGCCATTCTTGCAATTTTATCTGATGTCCAATATTTCTTGCCCAATTCACCATGCAGCTTTTAACCGTTTCGGTTTCTGTTTCCCATTCTAATAATTTGTTGTATAGCATTGTGATAACTTTGTTTCTTTTTACCATTAATTTTTCCCAGAATTCCTCCTTGTCCTCAAAGCCTTTGACTTTATCCTTCTTAAATAGATCCTTAACTTGAAGGTATTGCAGCCAGGACAAATTCTTGAATTGTAGTCTTAATTCATCTAATGATTTTAATTCCAATACACCTTTATTTTTCTTTAAAAGGTCCTTATATGTTGGCCATGTTTGCCAACCCAGGAGCCTTCTTTGTTTAGCCTCTATGGGCGAGATCCATAGTGGTGTTTTTGTATAGATAAATGGTTTAAATTTGTCCCAAACTTTGATTAGCGCGGATCTTACGAAATGGTTTCCGAATTTTTTTTCAATCTTTACCTGATCGTACCAAAGATACGAGTGCCAACCCACCCTGAGGTTGAATCCCTCTAGAGTGAGCAATCTTGCGTTTTTTAACGTAATCCATTCCCTTATCCATGCTAATACACATGCCTCGTAATAAGATTTTAGGTCTGGGAGTCCAAAGCCCCCCCTGTTCGCTCTGTCAATCATCACCCTGTATTTTATTCGTGGTTTTCGTCCAGATAAAATTTGATAGGTCCTTATTCCAATTTTTGAAAGTTTTTAAATTTCTAATTATCGGAATATTTTGAAATAGGTAAAGGAGTTTGGGAAGGACGTTCATTTTTATAATGGCAATTCTCCCAAGCAGTGTAAGGTTGAGAAATTTCCAGTTTTTTAGATCCTTTTTTATCTCTTTCCACTTTTCTTCATAGTTGTTTTGTAATAATTGTGAGTTTTTGGCCGTCAGCCAAATCCCTAAGTATTTAATTTTCTTTTTTACTTGGAATCCTGTTTTTATTTGTAACGTATCTTGCTTCTCCTTGGTCATGTTTTTGGTCAAAAACACTGGGTTTTTTGTTGAGTTTGAATCCAGCCAATTTGCCAAATTCATCCAGCTTTTGCATCCATTTTTGGACATTTTTAATTGGGTCTTCAATTATACATATAATGTCGTCTGCAAAAGCCCTTATTTTGTACTCTTGGTTGGCCACCTTTAGACCTACTATCTCATTATCTTTTCTTATCCCTCTCAATAGTATTTCTAACGACAGAACGAATAACAGGGGGGACAGAGGACAGCCCTGCCTGGTTCCTTTTCCAATTTGGAATTTTTCGGATGTTTCATTGTTTATTTTTAATCGGGCTTCCTGGGTTGAATAGATGGCCCCAAAGGCATTCTTGAAACCATATCCCATGTCTAGTTCATCTACAATAGCTTCAATAAAGTTCCAGTTAATATTATCGAAGGCCTTTTCAGCGTCCAGCGACAAAAAGGCCATCTCCTTTTGTGTGTTTGTATTATAATATTCTATAATGTCCAAGACTACTCTTAGATTATCTTTACTACCTCTATTGGGTAGGAACCCTGCTTGGTCCTCACCTACCCAGGTTTTTAAAAATTCTTTTAATCTGTTGTTTATAAAAAATCTACAAATTGTTGTTGTATATCCTTGTTAGAGGTGTAGCCCCAGTCTTAATTTTCTAATTGTTAAGTTCATTTGCAAAAATTTTTTACAAGATATTTCTTTGGAATCCAAGTGTTGTTTCTTTTTTATCAACTGTTTTAGCTTATTACTGGTCTTCTTTTTATTTGGGAATCTTTTTAACTTCATTTCCAAATGTGCTATATTATCTTCGATATCCTTGAGCTCTCTATTCCTTAATTTCTTTTTTAATGCATTCTGTTGTATGAAGTATCCCCTCATCACTGCTTTCATTGTATCCCACACGACCTGTGTTTTTATCTCCGCCGTATCGTTAATAAGAAAGAACTCCCTTAGGAGTTCCTTGTTTTTGTTTATATCCACTTCCACTTTTAGTAGGTTATCGTTGAGCCTCCATTGTCTGTTTTTGTAATTATTGTTTATAATTAATTCAATTGGGCAGTGGTCTGAGTGGGTACGTGGCAATATTTTGATATCACTGATTTTGGTTAATAGTGGTGAGGATAACCAAATCATATCAATCCTCGACCATGATTTATGGCGCGAGGAATAGAAAGTGTAGTCTTTCTCCGAAGGGTGCGTAGCCCTCCAGGCATCTTCTAAAATCATATCCTCCTTAAGTGATGAGAACGATCTAGGTAGGAGGCTTGATTCTCTATTTTTGATCTTTCTTCCTCCACTATTTTTGTCTATTTTACTGTCCAAGACTCCATTAAAGTCCCCCAGCAATATTAGATGATCACATTCATTTTTTTCAATATTTTCTCTTAGATATTTAATGAATTTGGTCTTGGGGCCATTAGGCGCATAGATATTGCAAATTAATATTTTTTCATTATTTAAAGTAATCTGGGCTGCTACCACTCTTCCCTCTGTGTCCTTAAATTTAAATTCTGGGGATAAATCCTCCCTTACATACAATGCAACCCCCCTTTTTTGTGTCAAAGGAGGAAAAATAAACTTTACCAAATTTCTTATAATTTAGGTGAGAGACATGCTTGTGGGAAATGTGAGTTTCCTGCAAAGCTATAACTTGGTAATTGGCTTTATTTATTTGATTAAAAATACGATTGCGTTTGCACGGCGAGTTCAGCCCGTTCACATTTTGTGAATATAGTTTCAAAGAGAGCTCAGGCATTATCTAGGTCCTCTCCCTCCCCCGGTGTGTCGTCTTCTTCTTCCTCCAAGTCTTCCCCCCCAGAAGGCGCCGCCGGAGCTATCGCCTGGTCTTCCTTCTTCTCCTCTTCCTCCGGTGACTTAAGCCTGGGTCTTTTCTTTGTGGCGCCCTGCCTTGATGAATGATCTGGTTGATTTTTTGAGAAGTCCTTCACCAGCCTGTCGAAAAAGTCTCTGGCTTTTTCTTCATTCGTTATCCACCACCTTTTATCATTGTAAATTGCCATCAACCCCTCCGTCTTCTCCCATCTAAACTTAATTTTACGTTTTTTCAATTCTTCCGTTAAAAAACTATATTTTTTCCTTTGCTGCAAAATTTGCTGTGGGATCTCTTTGAGGACTATAATTTTTTTTCCTGAGTGGACCAGTGGCTTTCTGCTTGTCAATCTAAGAATGTTGTCCCTTGACACTTTACGTACAAAATTAACGATAATGTCCCGTGGAGTTTTGTGTTGTTTTGCGTAGGCGGATTGGACTCTATAGGCTCTATCCACTTCCGCTTCCACCTCCTGGAACCCTCTTTCCAAGTATGTTGATAGTAGATTGATAATCTTCAGCCTTGTGTTCTCCTTAGCTTCTTCCTCCAAGTTCCTGAAGCGTAATTGCCCGTCCATCTCGCTCACTTGCAGCCTGTCCACTCTGCTCTCTATTTTGTCACTTTTATTTATAATTTCTCCCATGGTTTTTTTCATTTGTTTTTGATTTTCTTCCAGACATTTGCTTTTAATCTTTATTTCATCTATTTTGACAAAAGCAGCAACCAGGTCATTCTTCAGGTGGTGTATCTCATCTTTGATGTCCCTCTTCATGGTGTCCATTTTTTCCTCTAGCTTTTTGTTTTGATTTGCCAGTATTTCCTTAAATTCATTTTTGCTCTCTTGCTGGTCCTCTCTAATTCTTTGGAGTTCTCCCAGTAGATCTTTCATATTTACATTTGTGTTCATATCTTCGCTGCCACTGCCGCTTCCAGAGCCTCTCCGTTGCGGGAGTGACAGCCTAGGGTCCTTCCATTCTTTGGAGGAATTCTTTGGGGTCGTCATTTTGGGCTTTCCCGGGTATTGGCCTTTTGGAGGTGGAAGAGACCCGTCTGCGCTTTGGGTTCGTCTCTCCTCTTCTCCCTCACCCTCTACAGGGATCCCCTCCTCTCTTTCGTCCCTGATTTTCTCCGTGGGGTGGTTGTCCTTGAGTCGCCTTGAGATTTTTCTTCCGTGTTCTATTCTTTCCTATATTTATATTGGCGAACGGGATCACCTTCTCTCGCGAGACACAGTTCGCGACTTCTCGTTTTCTCCTTATAACCTCGCGAGAGTTGGCTCGCCCTCGCGTCCTTCCCAGCTCTGGAGTTTATTTACAAGAAGCCCAGTGATAGACACAACAATAATGGTGCTCAAGGTCAGTCCAAGACTCTTCTTTACTCTTTTCCCTTCCTTAGTTCTTACTTAGAGGTATGGGTTATTTCAAGCAGTATTTTTTATTTTAAAGGGAATGGTTGCTCCCCTTCTTCCTTGTTTTCCCGTAAAAAGCTTTCTCTCCAGCCCGTCCCTGGAGCTTCCCTTGGGTTTCTTTTATCGTTCCAATGCCCGACAACTTACAGTTGATGGCTTCGTTGTCTGCCTTTCTCTAGCGCAGCAGCTGCTAGTTGGCTTGAGCTTTCTTGGAGCCGATTTCTCAGCTGAAGTTTTATTTCTTCTGGGCAGGGGCTTGTAGTTTTTGCGGATCGCAGACCCGCTTCCCCCGGAGCCGCTCGCACACCCGGTGTTGTTTCTGGGCCCCCGGCACCCTCCCCTTGAGGGAGAGAGTGGCTTATTGGCCGTCAGAAATACACCGGGCTCTTGGCGCTCCTCCCGGAGTCGATCCACCGGGGAGAGGGGAGCGTCAGCTCTTGCCCAACGGCTCAACGGGGTTGGGAAGGCAGGAGCCCTGTCTTTCCCGTGCCTACCGCCATCACTGCCCACCGGAAGTCCAGCTGGAGCTGACAGAGGGAGCTCAACCTGCTCTCCCTGGATTTAAACCATTGACCTGTCGGTCAGCAGTCCTACTGGCACAAGGGTTTTTATCCATTACGCCACTGGGGGCTGGAATTAATGGGTTTGAAGGTAATTCATAAGGTCCTCAAGTCCAACCCACTCCTCCATGCAGGCTCCTCAAGTAGAGCATCTCCAGCATGAAGCTCTTTGGACTCTTTTTGAAGATGTTCCCTAAGGAAATGCTCTCATTGCTAAAGTGTTCCTGCCATTGTAGTGTTCCTTTTGAAGTTCATTCAAAATCTGCCTTCCGGTGATGTAAAATCATTAGACATGGTCTTATCTCCTGAAATAGCTCAAATGTGTACCTTTCTCTCCGTGATAACCTTTATTTATTTGTTTATTTATTTATTTATTTATTACTAGCCATCCCCTGCCATGCGTTGCTGTGGCCCAATCTAATGATCTAGAACAGTGTTTTTCAACCTTTTTTGAGTCGCAGCACATTTTTTACATTTACAAAATCCTGGGGCACACCACCAACCAAAATGACACAAAATGACACTCTAACGCAGTAATACATATAGTTAATATGTTTTTAAATGTATTTATACACTCAGTATGAAACCCGGGCCTGTTTCGATGAACACAACATAGATATCCTGGCAGGAATGGCAGAAAGACACACACGAAGGTCTTGCTCAACAGCAAAAAGCCAAAAAACAAAACAAAAATACACTACAACGCAAAGAAAGAGCAAAGAAAGGGAGGAAAGAAACATGTAGAGAAGGAAGAAAGAAAAAGGGAAAGAAGAAGGAAAAGAAGGGCAGGAAGGAAAGAGGGAGGGAAGGAGAGAAAGAGGGAGGGAAAGTTGGCCACAGCAACGCTTGGCGGGTAGAGCTAATAAATTTATACAGCATATATATATATATATATATATATATATATATGAATGGTGGGAGTTGTAGGCCAAAACACCTGGAGGGAGGGCCCAAGTTGGCCCACGCCGAAGTGAGCAAACCCTGTTAGTTTTCGGCCCCTGCTTAAAGGTGCCTCAACCCTGTGTCCCGAACGCCTCTTGACCTGCCTTGGCTGAGTGCGAGGGAATCACAGGAGTGGTAGTTTGACACCATCCTGAGCCTCCCCAAACTACAAATCCCAGAATTCCCCAGCCTTGAGCTCTGGAAGACCAAGGGGTGCCTCACTGCATGAATGCTACGGTGTAGATCTGCCCCCAGGCAGCCGGGGGACCCGGGGAAGTCCCATCTCAGGATCTTCTCTCCGCACGGCTCTCTCCGCCTGACGCAGTCCCCGCCATTTGGCTCAAACCCTTCCGAGGCCGTGGAAGGAGTGGAGGAAAGGAGGAAGCCCAAGAAGGCAAGTGGTGAGTCCGGCGGCACAAGGCTTCCCAAAAGGAGGCTGTGTTTGTGGGACTCAGGCAAGGGATCGAGCCCCGGCTAGGGCTTCCCGGTAGGACAGGAGGGCTCTCTCTCTCTCTCTCTCTCTCTTCTATCTCCAATTTCCCACGGCACACCTGATGATTGGTCACGGCACACTAGTGTGCCACGGCACACTGGTTGGGAAACACTGATCTAGAAAATAAAGCAATGAGAAAGTGTTGGTTTCTAATATATGTAATTTCTTTATGCTTGTGGGTAAACAGTATTTCTTGATGTTTCTTTGTCAGTGTTGATGTAGAGATTGTCTGGTTTGCCTACTCGGGAACATGCAACATATCATTGTTCTTCTTTAGGGGTCCCTTTCAAATCTATGATACTATATCGGTCAGATACATATTTTGTGTGTGTGTGTGTGAATCATATATATTGATATCTATGGTTGGATGGCTCTTTGTCAGGAGGGCTCTGATTATGTTTTCTTGCCATGGTGAAGGGAGTTTGACTAGGTGGCCTGGGGATCGGGATCCCAGGCCGGGGGGGGGGTTGCGAGGGGGTTTCAGAAGGGTCACCAAAGACCACCAGAAAACATATTTGGTCATGGGGGTTCTATTGTTAGTGGGGTTCAGAATGCTCTTTGATTGTAGGTGAACTATAAATCTTTGGTTGTAGATGAACTATAACTACAACTCCCAAATGTAAAGGTCTATTTCCCCCAAATTCCTTCTGTGTTTGTATATGTAGTATTCATGCCAAGTTTGGTCTAGATCCTTCATTGTTTGACTCCACAGTGCTCTCTGGATGTAGGTGAACTGCAACTCCAAAACTCAAGGTCAATACCCACCAAACTCTTCGAGTATTTTCTGTTGGTCGTAGGAGTTTGTGTGCCAAGTTTGGTTCAATTCCATCATTAGTGGAGTTCAGAATGCTCTTTGATCATAGGTTAACTATAAATCCCAGCAATTACAACTCCCAAATGACAAAAGCAAAATTTTTTGAGTAATGGTCACTCCTTGGGTTAGTAGGTGTCTTGTGACCAAATTTGGTGGCAATACATCCAGTGGATTTTGAGTTATGATATCACTCAAAATGAACAGAACATTTATATATATATAGACTAGCTTGGGCACTTGGTATCGCCTGGGTTATTTGAAAAAGTCATTTTTTATTTTACAAAATGCACAATGTTGTGGGTGGACTACAACTCATATCATGCCAGGTCTACTCCCTGAAACTCCATCAGTAGTTAAAGTGTGTCATGTTCGGCAAGTCTGCTCTAGATGCATCATTGGTGGGATTGTAGTGGTGGGGTTGAACAGTTGTATAAGTAGCACATTTACATTAGCAAATTAGACTCCAGAGTTTGCAGTGCTGAAGATTTTGCTGCTTAAATACATAAGGACAAGTTGACTTCCAGCTCTCTGCTGTCAATGAGCCCATGATGTGTAATGACAGTTCAAGCCATAATCCAGCAACAGCTTTGAAAAACCTTGTGACATCTTATAAGACTCACAGAGTTATTGTGAGTCCTTTAAGCGCTACAGTGGTTGCCCCTCTGGAATCCAATAAAACCGAGCAAATACAATCTCTCTTGCCCGTTTAGCCTGTGCTATTAAAAACTAGAGTCTAGAACAGGGCTGCCCAGGAAGTCGATCGCAATCGACTGGACCGAAGGAGGTTGATCGCAGCCGGATGGGGCGCTTCTGCTCTACACCACGTTTGCTTCCGGGCGAGAGAGAAGCAGGGCGCGCCTCTCTCTCGCCAGCAGCGGAGGCTCCAGGGTTGCTTCTGGACGAGAGAGAGGCAGGTGGAGCGTGAGGTGGGGCCTCTAGAGGCCCCGCCCCCTCCCCAGCTTCAGCTCTACCAGCAGCTTCTCCAGCCTTGAGGAGGGCAGGGCGAGGCCAGCCTTGTGCTAGCTATGCCACCACTGGCTTGGCACTGCCATCCTCAAGCCTGGAGAAGCTGCTGGTAGAGCTGAACCAAAGGGGGTGGAGCCAGGCTGCGTCAAGCCCTGCCCCCTCCCCAGTTTCAGCTTTACCAGCAGCTTCTCAGCCTTGAGGAGGGCAGGGCGAGGCCAGCCTTGTGCTAGCTATGCCACCACTGGCTTGGCACTGCCATCCTCAAGCCTGGAGAAGCTACAGGTAGAGCTGAAGCTGGAGGGGGCCGGAGCCAGGCTGTGCCAAGCCCCGCCCCGTCCCCCAGCTTCAGCTCTACCAGCAGCTTCTCCAGCCTTGAGGAGGGCAGGGGCAAGCCAGCCTTGTGCTAGCTATGCCACCACTGGCTTGGTACAGCCATCCTCAAGCCTGGAGAAGCTGCTGGTAGAGCTGAAGCCAGAGGGGGGTGGAGTCAAGCTGCACCAAGCCCCGCCCCCTCCCCGGCTTCGGCTCTACCAGCAGCTTCTCCAGCCTTGAGGAGGGCAGGGTCAAGCCAGCCTTGTGCTAGCTATGCCACCACTGGCTTGGCACTGCCATCCTCAAGCCTGGAGAAGCTGCTGGTAGAGCGGAAGCCAGAGGGGGGCGGAGCCAGGCTGCACCAAGCCCCGCCCCTCCCCGGCTTCAGCTCTACCAGCAGCTTCTCCAGCCTTGAGGACGTAGGTAGATCTTTCTGACTTGGTTTTATTATAAGTAGCTCGCATGCTGAAAAAGTGTGGGCACCCCTGTTCTAGAATAAAAGGACATTGCAATATTTGCTTAGCTCTAGGCTCGAGTCAATCTTGGGGTTGAGCAGTTGAATCATGGATTATGTGGTCTTTTTGTATGTGTTATGTGTCTGCAGGGCTTGCTTGGAGCCATGTGGCCTCTCCTCTGGGCGACGGTCCGGGCCTATGCCCCGTATGTCACCTTCCCCGTGGCCTTTGTGGTCGGGGCGGTGGGCTACCACCTGGAATGGTTTATCCGCGGCCAGCCTCCTCCACCAGCCCTTGAGGATGAGAAGAGCATTTCGGAGAGGCGCGAGGACCGCACGCTTCAAGAAAGTGCCGGGAAGGACCTCACCCAGGTGGTCAGTCTCAAAGAGAAGATGGAATTTGCCCCTCGAGCAGTGCTCAACCGGAACCGGCCTGAGAAGAACTGAAGGGATTTGCCTGGGTGCCTTCAAGGCCAACCAGATTTTTCCCCCTTGGTTGGCAGAGTGATTCTGTTTGGATTCTATTTGAGTTTCTAATCCTATTGGTGCTTCTGCCTTGCTGGGATCAACGAATGACAGTCTGCTATTCCTGTTGCCTTCACCCTCATTTCACACCCATGACAGACCACTAGAATCCAAACAATCCATGGGAATAGGGATGCAGAGGAGGTACATTGGGACCCTGCACTTATGGGACCCCACAGAATGATTTATCCTCCACCAGGCACATTCAACACACACTGAAACTGTGTTGTCATTATGTATTATGTATTTCCCCCCAATAGTTTCAGCTGAACAACATGGTCTCTTTTCCTTCCATCTTTTTTCCTTGACATTGGCCAGATTTGACTTTTAAAACAGCCCTCATCCCTGTGAAGCGGGATGGCTTATTCACGTGTTGTTGGAGACTGGCTTCTTCTATAGGACTTCTGGGTGCCAGGAGAACTTGAAACCACTTTTGTGCACTGTTGCTGCTACTCAGGAAAACTGGATACATTTCCCCCAGGATTTTCTGTGTGGGAAAAGGGGAAGGCTGACTTTTTGGACATGGATTTACATACCAGTGAAATTCAATATTAAAACACAGTTTGGAAATGTAGGTACCTTGTAATTTTTTTGGTGAGGTATCTGTGTTCGCAAAAGATCTTCGTTTATATAAGTGTTTCTCAACCTGGGGGTCGGGACCCCTGTGGGGGTCACAAGGGGGTGTCAGAGGGGTCGCCAAAGACTATCAGAAAACACAGAAAACACAATCTTTTCTGTGGGTTCTGTGTGGCCCAATTCTATTGTTGGTGGGGTTCAGAATGCTCTTTGATTATGGGTGAACTATAAATTACAGCAACTGCAACTCCTAAATGTCAATGTCTATTTCACCCAAACTCCACCAGTGTTCACATTTGGGTCTTTTGAGTATTCGTGCCAAGTTTGGTCCAGACCTATCATAGTTTCAATCCAAAGTTCTCTCTGGAAGTTGGTGAGCTACAACTCCAAAACTCTAGCTCAATGCCCACCAATCCCTTCCAGTATTTTCTGTTGGTTGTGGGAGTTCTGTGTGCCAAGTTTGATTCAAATGCATTGCAGGTTAACTATAAATCCCAGCAACTACAACTCCCAAATGACAAAATCAATCCGCCCCAACCCCACCAGTATTCAAATTTGGGCGTATCGGGAATTTGTGCAAAATTTGGTGGAGTTCAGAATGCTCTTTGATTGTGGGTGAATTATAAATCCCAGCAACTACAACTCCCAAGTGACAAAATCAGACCTCCTCCAATCCCACCAGGATTTAAATTTGGGCATATCAGGTATTTGTGTCAAATTTGGTCCAGTGAATGAAAACATCCTGCATATCAGATCTTTACATTACAATTCAAAATAGTAGCAAAATTAAAGTTATGAAGTAGCAACAAAAATAATTTCATGGCTGGGGGTCATCACAACATGAGGAACTGTATTAAGAGGTCACGGCATAAGGAAGGTTGAGAACCACTGGCTTATATCCTCCAAAAACATGAGGGTTTCTAGCCTTTATCCCCGTGGTTCCCAAAGTGGGCAGTACCGCCCCCTATTGGGCGGTGAGGCGATCCAAGGGGGCAGTGGGAGACTCAGGAGAATTTGGGGGGCACTGAAGTCCTGTAAGGGGGAGGTGGCGGGATTCCAACTTGCAAGTGCGCGAGTGTGCGCCTGCCAGTTGGAAACCCCGTGCAGGTGCTCCCTGGAAACTGCAGCGCGCACCCCCTTACTCTCCTCAACGAAAATACATCCTGCATATTAGATATTTGTATTAGAATTTATAAGAGTAGCAAAATTATTTAGGAAGTAGCAACGAAAATATGGATAGGGTCACCACAACATGAGGAACCTTATTTAGGGCTCACGGCAGTAGAAAGGTTGAGAACCACTGCATTAATACATATATCTTTCTGTTTAATTGCTATTACATTTTATTTAAAAAAAATAATTTCTAGGGGGGCGGTGAGTAATTTTTTTCCTGGAAAGGGGGCGCTAGGCCAAAAAAGTTTGGGAACCACTCCTTTATCCCAACACTATATGCAACAAGTATTTGATTTTCATACAATTGCACCGGTGCCAGAAATGCTGAGGATTCTTCTCTGACAATCCCTACCCTGTTGTGAGATGTGGAAGTCTTTGCATTTAACCTGCCAAACAGGATGACTGCTTTGTAGTCATCATTGCAAACATTCAATGTGAGGGCTTTCCCCAATCTCCATCTCTGCCACCCATAAGGATTTCCTCTTATTCCCCTTATCCCCCTTAAGTCCACCAATCATGGTTTCTAGGAGGACTTATACTAACAAGACACTGCCCTTCTGCCTTCAATGCTATCGCCATGTACAATTTGGACTGGGGGAAGGAATTTGCTTGATTCACTAAGCTTTGGAATTAAGTTGTTGCTAATGCTCTGGAGCAATCTTGTGCAGCAGTGTTTGCCAACCAGTGTGCCGTGTGCCGTGAGCGATCATCAGGTGTGCCATGGGAAATTGGAACCTCTTGAGTCTTGAATAAGCCACGCCCATTTATTCCCCACGGGCCAATCCCATCACGGTGGCCTTGAACTCTCGCCCAGCACCAAGATGGCGGGGGTGGAGGTGGCGGGACCAGAAGCACCTTCCCAGAGGGGGTCGCCAGTGGAGCGGAAGTGCCTCGTCTGAGGCGAGCCCTTGAATCTGAGCGGCTGGCGCCACCGTCCGTGCCTGCCCCGGTGCTGGGCTTGGCGAGGGCCGCCTGGGCCTGGCGCTGGTCCGAGTCTGGACATGACGTGAAGGAGCCTCATGGGCTATATTATTATTATTATTATTAACAACTATGTAGCATATTATTATTTCTTGAATGCTGAGCCATGGTGTATATCAGGCCTGTCCAACAGCTGGCGCCAGCCCCTTGGCTACGGCCCCTCTGCCTTCAATTTGAAAATATTATTTTTATTATTATCGGGTTTTCTATTGGCCCCCTCCTCTCCTGACCAATGGGAGGGAGTGACGGCTCTAGCAAACAGGAAGAGCGACCCAGCCGCATGCCTCTTCAGCCACTGCTGCCACGATGTCAGCGGGGAACAAAAGGGGTTTGGGAGGGAGGGAGTCTCCATGAGCAGGAGTGAGTGAGTGCGAGCGGCCTACCGGGCCTCAGAGTCTGTGATTTACAATGAGAAGGAGAGAACGTAGGAAAGAGAGCCTCATGGAATTATTTACATTCTTTGCTATATTATTATTATTATTAAACTTAAAGCAACTATGTATTAACATATTATTTCCAGATCAAAGCAGAGATTGTGGAGTATATGCTATTATATTGTTATATTATCAGTATTTGTAATTGTAGTCATGGTGTATATCGTTATTGACTATGAGAGTAATGATAACAGTCAGGATTAACTCCTGTGCTTTACTGATAATATATTGTATGTACCTATAATATTTATATTATTATAATGTAATACCAGATAACACTTTTAAAAATAATACAATATTGAAATTATATATTTTATATTACTTCTAATAGTACTAATAATATTACAGTATAATGGTATAGTACAATATAGTAAGTTAGAGTGTCATTTTGTGTCATTTTGGTTGGTGGCGTGCCCCAGGATTTTGTAAATGTAAAAAATATGCCTCAGCTCAAAAAAGGTTGAAAAACACTGTTGTACAGCACTTCTTACACTTCCCACTCTCAACCCCTTTCTGTCTGATAAATGTTTATGTGAATCTGGATATATAGGTATACAGGTAAAGGTAAAGGTTTCCCCTCGACATTAAGTCTAGTTGTGTCCGACTCTAGGGATTGGTGCTCATCTCCATTTCTAAGAGGGCGTTGTCCGTAGACACCTCCAAGGTCATGTGGCCAGCATGACTGAACGGAGCGCAATGGGTTTATCCCATGTGCCGGCAGGACTGCTGACTAACAGTTCAGATCTGGGGAGAGTGGGTTGAGCTCCCTCTGTCAGCTCCAGCTCCCCATGCGGGGACATGAGAGAAGCCTCCCACAAAGGATGGTAAAACATCAGAACATGCGGGCATCCCCTGGGCAACATCCTTGCAGACAGCCAATTCTCTCACACCAGAAGCGATTTGCAGTTTCTCCAGTCTTTCCTGAGACACACAACCCCCCCAAAAACCTTCCTGCCAATGTGGTACCTATTGATTTACTCACATTTGCATGTTTTTGAACTGCTAGGTTGGCAGAAGCAGGGGCTAACAGCAGGAGCTCAACCCGCTCCTTGGATTCGATCCACCAACGGTTTAACATGCTCTCTCTCTCTCTCTCTCTCTCTCTCTCTGTGTGTCTGTGTGTGTGTCTCTCTCTATATATATATATATATATATATATATATATAGGTAAATATAACATAGATATAAAAACTAAACATTTTCTAGTAAGAAATCGACATTAGCACAGCTGCCAAAAAGGCTGATTTTCCTTTTTATAAAGTACATCTGAAACAGTTTCTGCAAAGTCCCATGTAAACTCTACATGCTGTTGTTAATGTATCAATGTCTAGGTGGCATTCAGAAATTGTTTCCAATTTTTTCAGAATCCCAATATTGAGCTAAGGGGACCCCATTTGGCACTGGGGCCTACAGTTAAAGAAGCAGTGGTTGAGCATCCATTATCCAAAATACTAAAATTGTCACCATGGGTGGCTGAGATGCTGACCTCTTTTTGATAATTCAACATGCACAAACTTTATTGGAAATATAGTTAGTCCCTAAGTTATGAACGAGCTACGTTTTGTAGGTGTGTTCTTAAGTTGAATTTGTTTGTAAGTCAGAACAGGTACATTTTTAAAGTATAACTCCAGTCGTGTGTGTGTGTCTCAAAGCAATTACTATGCTGCCAGCTCAAGAACAGAAAACGGAATGTTGGTGGACAGGAAAAGAGATTTAAAGATGGGCTTAAAGCTAATCTTAAAAACTTTGGCATAGACACCGAGAACTGGGAAACCATGGCCCTTGAGCGCTCTAGCTGGAGGTCAGCTGTGACCAGCAGTGCTGTGGAATTTGAAGAGGCACAATGGAAGGCAAAAGGGAGAAGCGTTCCAAGAGGAAGGCCAACCCTGACAGACCACCTTCCACCTGGAAACTTATGCCCTCACTATGGAAGAACATGTGTGTCAAGAATAGGGCTCTACAGTCACCTACAAATCCACCACCAAGACCCTACACTTGGAAGGCCATCATACTTGGACAACGAGGGATCGCCTAAGTAAGTAAGTTTATATGTGTATATGCATGTATATGTGTATGTATATGTGTGTGTATGCGCACACACAAGCTTTGGAATGCATAGGGAAAGGAGAATACCCCTGCTGTTTTTGCTTTGCTGTCTGTGCCTCTGTTTAGAAGATGTCATATCACTTTCTGATCCAGTGAGAATTTGAATTTGAAAAAAAGGGCTTTTTGTGGAAACAAAGATTAGTGATAAAGCTTCAGTGCAGACACCTTGTCGCCATGATAAATCTTTCAGGAGTGGATTTCTCTTCCGAGGGATAGACAACAACAACAACCATTTTTATTGATTAGCCAGTTGGCCTTATCAAAAACAGACACTGCAAACACAACATACAACATACGTCTGGTCCTCTTAAAATAGAATACAAATATATAGATATTTGTCAACTTAAAACCAATGTAGCTTAGCTGTAGATCAGGGCTGCCCAGGAAGTCGATCGCGATCGACCAGTCGATCCCGGGACCGAAGGAGGTCGATCCCAGCTGGATGGGGCACTTCTCAGAGGGGGCGGAGCCAGGCCGCACCAAGCCCCGCCCCTCCCCCAGCTTCGGCACTCCCAGCAGCTGCTCCAGGTTTGTGGATGGCAGTGCCAAGCCAGCCTTGTGCTAGCTATGTAACCACTGGCTTGGCATTGCCACCCTCAAGCCTGGAGAAGCTGCTGGGAGCTCCAAAGCCAGAGGGGAGGGGGCGAGGGCTTGGTGTGGCCTGGCTCCGCCCCCTCTGGCCAAACCCCACCCCACCCCCTCCCCTCTCCAGCCTTGAGGTAGGTAGATCTTTCTGACTTGGTTTTAATTTAAGTATCTCGCATGCTGAAAAAGTGTGGGCACTAGGCATGGTTTCGAACCCAAAAATAGGGAATCGAAAATCTAATGGGGGGGGGGTTGATTAGTAATAGAAAGACTTACCAAAAAAATTCCAAAAATTTCTAAAATGTAACATAATTACTAACGAAATTCGTTAGTAGTTCTAAAGTAGGCAAAGCAGGGAAACAGGACTGATACTGTTTTAAGCACAGGCAAATCAAGGGGCAACATTTCCCTTGGTTTCCTTGCAGGGAGATATAATGCATTAATATATTATTATTAATATTATTAAATACCTCTGGTGCAGGCCTTGCTAGAGTTCTCCTCACTCCAGCTTTTTCCCATTCAGTTTTACCATAGCAGTCTAGGACCTCCGTTTGAACTCTATGGCTTTTCTTGATTCTGAACTCTTCCTTCTCTCCGTGCTCTTTTCACTCCTGCTGCCTTTCTCTCAGCAGTTCTTATGTCCTTCTACTCTGTCCTTCTATCTAAACCCCCTTCCTGGGTGTTTAAATCGCTTTTTCCTCAGTCCTCCAGCCCCTCTAGGAGTCCCAATCTGGATCTCTCTATGGTTTCCGGCTCCTTTTTCACTTCCTGGAGGAGGCCTTTCACTCTAATTAGGCTTCAAGCATGGAAAGGCCCTGATTTGACTGTGAGTTATGTCTGCAAAGCTATTTTGGGGGGGATTTTCCTGTTGGGTGGGCATCCGAAATATTTAATAATCTAACGAAATCTTGGTTCCAGGGGGTGCGAAAAAGAAAGTCCACTTCCGGGATTGGCCTTGCGATCATAACTTTCATGGCCTTTCATAACTTTTTTCTCATGCCTAGTGGGCACCCCTGCTGTAGATATATCCTCATCTTCTCTACATTGCACCTCAATCTGATCTATGTACTCCGATCTCCTTTTAGCAGTTTTAAACAAATAAAGGGCAACTTTTGTTGTCAGAATGGGGTTGTAACCAGCCAACAAAAATGAGGTTTTGGCCGCTGTATCCCAGCTTATTTTATTGGAAATCAAAGGCCCTAAATATTGTTTCCTATCTTTTTTCATATAGATTGCAGTGATGTAAAATGTGGTTCAGATTTTTTACTTCGGGGGTGCCACAGATACGTAGTCTTTCCTCATGTGGGATATGATTGAATCTGCCGTGTCTCTCCATGGATTCAATATGTTCAAATCTTGCCCTGGTAAAAGCTTGAACAAATTGAATTGGGTGTCTTGGCATGTCAGCTTTTAGGTACGGCGCTCGCTGGAAATTATGTTTAAAGTGCCCTAACCATTTCAAGGATCCTGTGTTTGACAGGATAGCTATATCTTTCTGGGCTTCAATATCTAGGATCCTTTGAATTACTATCCTTTTTTCAGCATCCCTATTCTGGACTAAGGAGGTAATTTGTAATCCGTAGGTGCGAAGGAACCTTGTTAATTGTTCTGACCAGGAAGTTTGGTTTTGACCATTAGATTGTTCTAAAAAGCACAATTTTGGAAGTTTATTATTTTCGAGATTTTTTATTTTCGACCAGTAATTAAAGGCCCTGATTTTGGCGAGTCCTTCAATAGAATATATTTCTAGCTCTGCTCTGATTGCAGCAGCGGTGGTCTTGATGTCAACACCAAGTATCTGTCTTAGAAATTTTGATTGTGCTTATTCCAGTATTGGTAATTTGCTTAGGCCCCAGCTTTCAGCTCCATATAATATCATGGGGACACTGATTATCGGAAGTAAAGATCCAGGATATCTATGGGATAGCAATCTTGCCAGTGTGTTAGAGTGTGCTCTAATTTTGATCGCACAAGATTGAAAGTGTGCAAGCCATGAGCCTGTCTCTGAGTATAGCAAGCCTAGATAGATTTCTCTCATTTCCTGTTGTCTCACCCCCGTTCTTAACTGTGAGTCATTTGTAAGTCAGATGTTTGTAACCCGGGGACTACTTGTTTTGAGTATAAAATTACCTTTTGGGCCACGTGTATAATAATAATAATAATAATAATAATAATAGTACACTTTATTTATATTCTGCTCTTCTCACCCCGAAGGGGACTCAGCGGATTATAGGTACACATACTTAGCAGACAATCCCTGCCGTTTCCACATACACAATGTATAGACGAACAGAGGCAAACTCTGGCCACCAGGGGGAGCTGACGCACTACTAATCTCTCAGCATTCCCAGCGTCCCTTGTTGGTTCCTTCCGCATTCCTCAGCGTTCCTAGAGTTCTTTAATGGCCTCATAATTCAGTCAAAATTTGCCTCCCCACTTAATGTGGTACCTTTATCTCCTACTTGACAGATGTAACTATCTTTCAGGCTGTAAAGGTCGACAGAAGGCTACACTTAAAGATCGAGCACCCACCTCGACCCGGGCAGGCCTCGAACTCATGACCTACTGGTCAGAGAGATCTTATGCAGCTGACACTTAGCCAGCTGCGCCACATTCCCGGTGCATAAAAGGAGTATATAGAGCAAAAATGAATATTCTGTGTTGCCATTGATAAATCTGAAACTGGAAGTTGAGCAGTTCAAAATATTAGTTGCGTGCTTAAACGCTGGCCTTGGCTGCAAGTTCTAGGTGAAGGACTTCTCCTTCGTCTCTTTTCTCAAATTCCAGTGTCCTGTTTGTCTTTCCCTATTTGTAGTCCTAAATCTGTTGTCTCTTGCTTTCAGAAACCCTCTTGTCAGCTGCTTGTTCAGCTGACTTGGTTGTTTAGCAATAGACCGGTTTCCTTCGGCCAGACTCTGGGGTTAGAGGACACCTTATTTCCGGCAGATGCGAGAAAGGATTGAACGTGCGGCTGATGGCTGAGCATTCTAACTTTTGCCAAACCTAAGATAGAGTGTACTTCGCACCACCTTTACATGCAGAGCCTGTGTAAACATGAGTGCTTAAAGCGACATCGGAAGAGATTTAGGACTCCCCAGAGAACAGATGCAAAGATACTTGTTGATGTTCAAAAGTACAGTGATATGTATGTGTTAAATGTGTCCTAGGGTCATTTTCCAAGAGTGATACTGGCATTAGTGTTCAGATTTTCCTATGCGCAGATGTGCCAGATTGTGAGCCTGGATATGTTAGCATTTTGATCTCTGTCTAAGTTTAGGATTCCCAAGGCCTGGCCCTGACTTTCCAATTTTTGTGGGAGACGAAGTTGTATTTTATACATCTTTATACTAATATCTAGCTCAGCTAGTAGAACAGTAGAGTTTCACAGTTTCACAGTTGGCCAGGACTCATTGATTTGTAGTTGCAGTTTGTAAATATAGGTCAGGGGCTCTGTGTATTTACTTTGCTAACTTTCTCTTGGTTTGGTGCCAGGACTCACCTTCCACTCTGCTCTGCATTCATTTTCTGGATAGACGCAAGTAGGCTGTTAGGAATTGTGGAAGTCCAAAACACCTGGAGGACTGAAGTTCGCCCATGCCTGCTCTAGTTAATACTCTTCCTGTTTCACCTCAGTCCAAACGTTTAGCTAAGTCTCCAGTCTTACTTTCTAAACAAGTGACTTTCCCCTCTCCCTTCCTCCCTTCCATCCTGCCTCTCTCTGCATGTAACAACAACAACAACAACTTTATTTTTGCACCTCGCCGACATCTCCCCAAAGGCAGCTTACATGGGGCCAAGACCAATCAATACATTTGAAATGTAACACATTAAAATGCACAACAACAGTATAAAACAAAATAAAACAACATTATAACAATATATAAAAACAGGCATCCAAACCAACAACCAAAAATAAAATTTAATTTCTCGTCATGAGTAGGCGGACTGGTGCAACAACACTTTAGAGCAGGGGTGGGCAATTCTTTTTTTCCAAGGGGCCACACGAGAGCCGAAAAATATGATGGAGGGCCGCACCTAAAGGCTGAACTACATTCTACATAATATCAATTGAATGTCTTTAATAATAATAAAGGCACTACATTGCGTTTTTGATATATTAATAAGACTGATAAGAGTATATGTTATGAGCAATCAAAAAGGTTGTAATAGGAAAAATGACATTTATTCACTAAAATTTTACAAAACAATGGTTAACAAAATGTGAACATTTGTATCATTTCTGATTCATTATATCAGGGGTCAGGAACCTTTTTGACTCAGAGAGCCATAAAAGCAAAATATTTGGAAATTTATTTCAGTGAGAGCCATATAATATATTTTAAGACTGAATTCAACTAAATGTGAGTACAATAAGCCCCTGAATTTATTCATAATAATAATGATGATGATGATGATAATATTCATTCAGCCTCTGCTAATAATAATAATAATAATAATAATAACAGGTTCCTAGAGTAGGAGGAGACCTCCAAGGGCCATCCAATCCAACCTCCTTCTGCCATAAGGGAAAAACACAATCAAAGCATTCCTCACAGATGGCCATTCGGCCATCTTGAACCAAACTTGGCACACCGAACTCTCATGAGACCAACAGAAAGTACTGAAAGGGTTTGCTGGGCATTTACCTTGAGTTTGGAAGTTGTAGTTCACCTACATCCAGTGAGCACTGTGGACTCAAATAATGATGGATCAGGACCAAACTTGGCACGAATCCTCAATATGCCCAAAGAGGCAGAAGAGAAGAGAAGAGGAGGAAGACGAGGAGGGTGAAGTAAACGGAGGAAGTCGGGGAGGGAATGGAAGCGCCCCCCGCACTCTTGCCTCATCCCCGCCCCTTTCCTGCTCTGGCCCCGCCCCCTCTCCCTCCCTGCACTCCCCCTCCTTCCCTCTTGCGTTCATGTGGTGGAAGGGAAAAGGAATGAAACAGGGAAAGGGGGAAGGAAGGAAACAGGGAGGGAAGACAGGAAACAGAAGAAGAGAAGGGAAGGAGCACAAGGCAAAAGGGAGGGGGGAGCGTGCGAAAGAGGAGAAGGAGGGCGAAGGCATGCTCTGCGGCGGCACTTGCTCCTGGCCGCCTCCTCTTCTGCCCTCTCCCTTCCCCTCCGCTCTGCTTGTCTGCCTGCCTGCTTCTTCACGTTTGCTTCTTCAACATGTAGCCGCCCCAATGGGAGTTCGTCTCCCTCTCTTCAGGACAAAGCCTTGAGGGAGCTGTGGGCCGGTCAGCATTGGCTGATGAGCCACATACGGGCCGCGGGCCGCAAGATGCCCAGGTCTGGTTTAGAGGATAGGGCTAGTGAATAAAGTGTATAAGTCATATGGCAGCAGTAAGGATAAGAGCAATATAAAATAGGTCATTATAGCTTTGAATTGGGACCGGAAACTTATTGGCAGCCAGTAGAGCTGTTTGAACAGGTGGGTTGACCACTCCCTGTAATTTGCTCCAGTTAGCAGCCTCGCCATGCATTCCACATGAGGCATGCCCCATATAGAGTGCATTGCAGTAATCCAACCTTGAGGTAACTAAGACGTGGGCTACTATGGTCAAGTCAGACTTCTCCAGATGTGTTTGAATGATAAACTCAAAGCAATAGTAGTTGGTTCTTAATGCGGAACATTTAATGGTATCAACAAGAGCTGTCTCTTGTTGATACCATGTTTTGGTTTGGAAATGACCATGAAGTGGCAACTCAATATCAGATTGGAAAGGCTGGTTACACCTCAGTTTCCAGATTTCCATTCTACACTGAAAGAATCTACTCAGCACCCAAATCTGAATCATTTTTTGGGTGGCCTTGAGCCATTTTCTACCACTCTGGGTTGGGAAATTGTGGGTTCAAATGTTTGCAAGTCTCAGGATTTTGGAGTGGTATGTCAATGAGGGTCCCATGGGTCACAAATGGCTCACAGGGTGGCACTTTTCCTGGTCTAAATTGGTCTAAACCAGTGTTTCTTAACCTGGAAGTCGGGACAACTAGTAGGGTCATGAGAGGGTGTCAGAAGGGTCACCAAAGACCATCAGAAAACACAGTATTTTCTGTTGGTCATGGGGGTTCTGTGTGGGAAGTTTGGTCCAGTTCTATTGTTGGTGGGGTTCAGAATGCTCTTTGATTGTAGGTGAACTATAAATCCCAGCAATGACAACTTCCAAATGTCAAGGTCTATTTCCCCAAAACTCCACCAGTGTTCATATTTGGACATATGGAGTATTCGTGCCAAGTTTGGTCCAGATCCATCATTGTTTGAGTCCACAGTGGATATAGGTGAATTACAACTCCAAAACTCAAGGTCAATGCCCACCAAACCCTTCCAGTATTTTCTGTTGGTCATGGCAGTTCTGTGTGCCAAGTTTGGTTCAGTTCAATCGTTGGTGGAGTTCAGAATGCTCTTTGATTGTAGGTGAACTATAAATCCCAGCAACTACAACTCCCAAATGACAAAAGCAATCCTTCCCAACCCCACCAGTATTTAAATTTCGGCATATTAGGTATTTGTGCCAAATTTGGTCCAGTGAATGAAAATAGATCCAGCATGTCAGATATTTACATTATGATTCATAACAGTAGCAAAATTACAGTTATGAAATAGCAACACAAATAATTTTATGGTTGGGGCTCATCACAATATGAGGAATTATATTAAGGGGCCACAGCATTAGGAAGGATGAGAAACACTGGTCTAAACTAAACCATGTGGCTGCGAATCCTGTGACTTAACTTCTCACAAGGCGAAGGGAAGCCCCATCCTTGCCTTTTCCTTTCTCTGCCTTGAATTGAATCCTCTCTCTGCCTTGAATTGTCTGCTAATCCCCTTCAATGAATCAAGGGACAATTTTTCTTTTCCCCTTTGGTGCCTGCAAATATTGTATAAACCTGACTCATGCTGCGTTTCTCTCCCCCCAGGAAAGTATTTTAAATGTCTTCACAGCCTTAGCCTTCCCAGTACAGAAGGAAGCCCCCCATTCAGCCACAAAAGCAGGCAGCGTTTCCTGCGATAGAGTCACATCCCCGCTTTGCGAGGGCCTTATCTGCTTGTGCACACAGGCTGGGGTGTTCTTGTTTACCTTATCGCCGAATCCAGCAGCAACCCAACTACTGGAGAGACAAAGCCCTCCTCATGGAGATGAAGTCAGTTTGCGGTGGCATTGTGTGCTCTATTGTCTGCTTGACAATTGCAGGCTCACTAAGGCCTAGGTTTGACAAGGTCCAAGATCCTTTCGCCTTTTGCACTCCAAGCCCCATCCATTTTTGTAGATTACATTGCCCATCGACCTCAGCCAACAAAAAATAGGCTGATAGGACTTGTAGTCCACCATAAGAAGAGAACTGACTTTGCATGAGTCACACACTTTCAGTCCCAGAAAATCCCAGGATAAGTGAGCCTTGGAGTTGCCATAAATTGGAAATGACTTGAAGGCACACAATAAGATTGAAGGAGCCTGCTTCAAATGGGGACCTTTTGACCTTTTGCAAATGGGTCAATTGCCTTTGTTAATTCTGTGAGTTCAATAACTCCTCTTCTCTAACCAAACATAAACTCAAATTACAAATAAATACCAGAGTAGTCAGATAGTATGGGATGAGATGTTTTTAATATGATATAGTTTTAAGGCAGGGGTGGGCAACCTACGGCCCGAGGGGCCGGATGCAGCCTGGCAGCCGATTCTGTCCCGCCCGGGGAGAAGGGCGTCGGGGGCGGGGCCAAGAGGAAGGGGTGTTGCTGCCGCCAACCCATCGCGGGCTCTGTGGGACCTGTGTCGGCAGACAGACCAGAGGAGCAGTGGCTTTGGAGTGCCTGCCATCCCTGGAGGAGATCCGGGGCTGTAGCGGGAGCATTTGGCGACCTATGGCAGCTGGTCGCCAAGGCGATCAGCCGCCTCAGATCGCCGACTGTTCCCCCTGCTGGCCCGGATCGCCTCCAGGGATGGCAGGCACGCCATAGCAGGGCAATCAGCTGGGGAATGGCTGGGGGCGAGAGCGGGCGGAGGCCTGCAGCCTCCGATCGCCTGCTGCTCTGCTCTCCTCTGCTGCAGCGGCAGCTGGGTCCGCTTTGCCATCCACTGGGCTGGGTCCATTGGGCCATTCCATCTTGGTTCGCACCTTGTCTTCTTGAATTCAATTTAATTTTAGTGGGTTTTATTATTATTTCATAATAAGTTTATAATAATATAATAAATAATATAATATCATGTTATATTATATTATAATTTCAATATATTATAATGTCTATATATACTATAATATAATAATTATGATATTAATACTAATAATATATGAATATTTCTTGATATATTAATATGTTACAATTAATGATGTGTAATATATAGTAAATAAATAAATAAATAATGTAGATTAGAATGTAGTTCCGCCTTTAGGTGCGGCCCTCCATAATATTTTTTGGCTCTCGTTTGGCCCCTTGGAAAAAATAATTGCCCTACAGGTTATCTTTTTGTCAGAGTAGGGTTTTATAAGTATCTTTTAAATGATGTTAAAGTGTAATTTGTATCCTAACCCAATGTAAACACTGTACTGATATGGCTGGGTGATTGTACTTACTTACTTAGGTGATCCCTTGTAGCCTGAGGATGATGGTCCCCTAAGTGTAGTGTCTTGGCAGTGGGTCCGTAGGTGGCTGTGGAGCCCTATTCTTGACCTGCATGTTCTCCTGCAGTGAGGACATTGGCTTCCAGGTGGCAGTCCTGGTCAGGGTTGGCTTGACACGCCTTCCTCTTGGCACGTTTCTCCCTTTTGCCCTCCATTCCAGGCTTTCTTCCTTGGTTGGCCCCTCTTCTTTTTTCCTTTAATTTTCCCTAGCATCATTATCTTCTCTAAGCTTCCCTGTCTTCTCATGATATGGCCAAAGTACTTCATCTTTGTCTCTAATATCCTTCCCTGCAGTGAGCAGTCAGGCATTATTTCCTGGAGGATGGACTAGTTTGATCTTCTTGCGGTCCAAGGCACTCTCAGAATTTTCCTCCGACACCACAGTTCAAAAGCGTATCTCTTCCTTCACTCAACTTTCCTTATGATCCAGCATTCACATCCATAAGTTACTACGGAGAATACCATTGCTTTAACTATGCGGATCTTCGTTGCCAATGTGATGCCTCTACTCTTCACAATTTTATTGAGATTGGTCATTGCTCTCTTCCCAAGAAGGAAACGTCTTCTGATTTCCTGTCTGCAGTCTGCATCTGCAGTCATCTTTGCTTCTAGAAATACTAAGTCTGTCACTGCCTCCACGTTTTCTCCCTCTATTTGCCAGTTATCAATCAGTCCATTTGCCATAATCTTGGTTTTTTGATGTTTAACTTCAACCCAGCTTTTACACTTTATTCTTTCACCTTGGTTAGAAGGCTCCTCAACTCCTCCTCACTTAATCATCTTGAATATGTTAATCATCCTTCTAGTACCTATATAATCCCCAACCACTGGGTAGTACTCACCTACGCATGTTAGCGATGTTATATGTTTCTACAATTCATGGTATGTATATATTTGATTATCTATTTTTTTACAGATGTATGATGAGATTTTTGATATTAATGACTACTATGTTTTATAGATGATTAGGACGCCTGCTACCTAGCTGGTTATTTACATTTCCGCTTTGAAAAAGCCTCTTTACGAGGAGAAACGGGTCGGGTCGCACCTTGCAGTTCGATCCGTGAGCGGCCGGCCTTAGCGTCCTTCCTGTTTGAAATAGAATATTCTTGGATTTATTTTTGCTCAACACTACAACTATCATTGATGTGAAATACCGCTTTCCCTCCCAGGGATAGCTTGCTTCATCTCTTGGTCAAAGACAATTCTTGCTTTCGTGTGATTTACTATGCATGGGATTTACTATTGAGCCGGATTATCCACGAGTGAACATTGCGCCTCCTTTGACTTCCCGGGACTGATTTGGGAGGTACTCCATTGACTCTTTCACTGGATTTATTCTAATATATTGGGACTCTTTGTCCTTTATAGTGATTTATATATGTTCTATTGTATGTGTTGGGTTTGCACAATATATTGATACAATCTATTTACGTGATATATGCTCAATAAATTTTTTAACTGATGGTTTCTCATACTTACCGTATTGCTTCCACTACTTCTCTGTAAGTTGTGTACTTTACCACCTCCTCGCTTTTTGTCATCAAAGTGGTATCATCTGCATATCTAAGGTTGCTAATGTTTCTTCCAGCAATTTTAATTCCAGCCTTGGGCCCATCAAGCCCTGCACGTTACACGACGTGTTCTGCATACAAGTTGAATAGTTGGGTGAGAGTATACAACCCTGCCGTATGCTTTCCCAATGGTGAATCAGTCTGTTGTATCGTGGTCTGTTCTGACTGTTGCTACTTGGTCTTTATACAGATTCCTCAGGAGATAGACAAGGTGACTTGGTATCTCCATCCCACCAAGACTTTGCCATAATTTATTATGATCCACACAGTCAAAGACTTTAGAATAGTCAATCAAACATAAATAGATGTTTTTCTGAAACTCCCCGCTTTTTTTCATTATACAGCGGATGTTGGCAATTTGGTCTCTCATTCCTCTGCCTTTTCTAAATGCAACTTGTACATCTGGTAACTCTTCCTCCATGCATTGATGGTATAGACACTGAGAACTGGGAAGCCCTGTCCCTTGAGCGCTCCAGTTGGAGGTCAGCTGTGACCAGCAGTGCTGTAGAATTTGAAGAGGCACTAATAGAGGGCGAAAGAGAGAAACGTGCCAAGAGGAAGACATGTCAAGCCAACTCCGACTGGGACTGCCTTCCACCTGGAAAGCACTGCCCTCACTGCGGGAGAAGATGCAGATGAAGAATAGGGCTCCACAGTCACCTACATACCCACCTTCAGTGCAACGAAAGTGGACGATCATCATCCTCGGACAACGAGGGATCACCTAAGGAAGGAAAGGAGGGATACATTGGAGTCTACCTTGCAGGATTTTGAGCATTACCTTACTGGCATGTGAAATAAGTCTCAAACTATAACTTCCTTGATTCCATAACATTAACTCTTTAAGGTTTGTTTCCAATTCATGGGTTTTCCATCACACAACTCCCCCAGTGGCGACATTGAGAATTGCAGTGGATAGAACCAACGCTACTTCCCTTTCTTCCAGCTCAGCTGAGCCTTTAATTTACCAATTAGCTCATTTCCCTTTCCTCAATTGACATGACCCTTGTGCATTGTCAGGACAGAAGGCAACAATGCCCAGTTTGCCGGTGCTAAAGCTGCAGAAAACAATAGAAAACTCAATTTTCCTTGAAACTGCAAGACAGATGCTCAATACAGCAGCCAGCCAGTCCCTGACGTTGGTGATGGTCCAATGCAAAAGAAAGAAGCCCTTGCCTCCAAGGAATGTGCAATTCCAATGTTGAATACCATTTTATCATTCAGTCCACGGTCCAAATGTGTCTGCATAGTTTCTAGGTCCAATTTCCAAAAGCCAAATTGTCACGCATCGCAAGTAACAGCATTATTTGTAATATTCCATATCAGTGCATGCATTCCCAGGTTGACCTCAGATACAAAAATACTCAGCAATCTGATGTTCTTATCAAACGATCCTAAATGGAAAAAGCTCATAACTGTATGTTATGATTTCAGCATTGTAACTGCAATGCAACTAAGCACATTTGAAGCAGAGAAATAGGAATGTCACTAATAACTTATGAAGTAGTTATCCATGCTCTGTGAAATTCCAGGACAGCGGAATGGAAAACTATCTCAGATAGGTCCAAACTGTCATTATCATTGGATTTTTAAACCAAGAAGAAGGAGAAGAAGGCAGCGGCTCTGGCATAAGCAGGGGCGGTCCTACCGGTAGGCAAAGGATGCCGCTGCGTGCGGCGCCATCTGTGTAAAGGGCTCATTCCCCCGCCCGCCAGACAACGTCCAGCCGATGTTCTGCTTTTGGGCCTTGTGTGTTCCGACGCCACACCATAGCAAACCTCCCTGCATGCCGAATAGGGAGTGCTGTGTTTACAGGCTTCTGCGCCTGCGCACAGGAGCTTCTGGGCATGCGCGGGGGGGGGGGGGATAATGTTTTAGGGAGGCCCACCAAAATAATGTTTGCTTACCATTTAAAATTACCTTAGACCGCCCCTGGGCATAAGCCAGTAAAAGTGGTCCCCAGTGGTGATCGGCACACTAGTCGCAGTGCCTAAAGATCTTGGCCTGCACTTAAAAACAATGGGCACTGACAAAATTACCATAAGTCAGCTGCAAAAGACCACCCTATTTGGATCTGCACACATTGTTCGCAGATACATCACAGACAGGGGCGGCTTTTATCGGAGGCCAATTAAGCGGCTGCCTCACGGCGCAACGCCACCACGTGGCTCAAGGGGGCGCCATTGCATGGGGAATGGCGTCTCCACCCAGGCTGCAAAATGCTCCCTCCTGGGCTTGTTTCATTCTCTTGGGAAGTTGCTGGAAGTGCGTTTAGCAACTCCCTGTCCCTCCAAGCGCTCCGACCCATGCATGAAAGTTCCGCCCCTTTTCACCCTCCTGTAGTCAGACGGGACAGAAGAGGAGGAGGAGCCTCCAGCCTCGTGTTTTGGTGCTCGCTTGCAGCAGCGCGTGGAGGAAAGAGCGGCAGGGCGAGGACAGGAGGCTCAACACCACGAGGCCAGAGAGAGGAAAACAGAGCTGGCCAGATCTGCGAGGACGAGGAGCATAAGGCCAGCCAGCTGCCAGGTCCGTTCTCAGGATTCCTTCAAATATATGGAGTGTAGCAATGATGCTTTATTTATTTTGCACACAGAGAGCAAGTATTCAGTCTAATCCTTTGTAGGTTTGTTTTTGTTCTTTGTTGTTCCTCTCTCTCTCTCTCTCTCTCTCTCTCTCTCTCTCCAAGGAGGGAGATGGCTTACACAGGGGAAAATAGCAGTTTTGTTTGATGCTACACTACCTAAATTCTTATTAGCGTCTTAGGCCTGGGCATAGCTTGGGCCTTTTTTTTGAGAGAGTTGAATTGGACTTGAGCCCCTTCATTTTTCCCCTCAGCCGCTTAATAGGAAAGAGGCTGAGGCTGCAAGAAATGGTGAGAGTTGGAGTCCAATCACCTCTCAAGGGAAGGCCGAAGTTGGCCCTTGGTCAATCCAGAAGGAGGGATTCCAGCAGCCCTACAGTTATAACAATTATTTACTACCTTATAAAATATTTATATTTATATTGAATGTTATTTATTATTAGACCTCACTGGGAAATTATTTATAATATAGTAATTAGAAGTTATATTATAAGTATTTATATTTTTTCTGTGTTATGATTAGGCCTCATTGGGAAGCCAGCCACACCTGGGAAGAACAAAGGCTGCTGCTCCCTTGAATCTGTTGTATTCTTGGCTTTGGAATTATTATTATAATTATATATTTGTTATTATTAAATGTATTACCATATTTACAATTATTACTATTTATTACCTTATTTTGGTTATGATTTTTTAATGTATTTATTACATTGTTATTTATTATAAACTAGCTTGGGGACCCGGCGGTGCTTGGGTTACTTGAGAAACATATTAGTTGGTCTTTAGTAGTTATTTATGTGGCTCGCAGTGGTGTCAGGAAGTTAGTGAAGGCACTGCAAGTCTCATTGTCCATGGTCCACCCTCCTCCAAACAGCACCAGGATGTAGAGTCAGTCATGGAGGCTCTGTCTGGCAAGTGTGGCTTTGATCCATCATTATTGGGAGGTGCAGTGGTATCATGAAATTACTGAAGGTACTGAAAGTCCCATCATCTGTGGTCTGTGGTCCTCTCAACTGCACCAGGATGTAGAGTGGGTCATGGGGGCTCTCTGTGGCAAGTTTGGTCTGTATTGGTCATTGGATGAGGGTCACAGTGCTCTCAGGAACTGAGTGAAGGTACTTCAAGTCCCATCATCCGTGGTCCGTCCCACATAAAACTGCACCAGGATGTAGAGTGGGTCATGAGGGCTCTGTGTGTCAGGTTTGGTCTAGATCAGTCATTGGATTAGGTTTGCAGCAGTTTTGGAAAGTGAGGGAAGGTACTGCAAGTTCCATCATCCATGGTCTGCCCTCCTGCAAACTGCAGTAGGATGTAGAGTGGGTCACTGGGGCTCTGCATGCCAAATGTAGTCTTTATTGGTGTTTGTTGGGGGCCACAGTGGTCTGTGGAAACAGAGGGGTGCGGAAGTACTACAAATCCCATCATCCATTGTCAGTCCTCCCCCGAACCTCACCAGGACGTGAAGGCAGTAATGGGGGTTATGTGTACCAAATTTGGGTCTCGATCAGTAATTGGAAGAGGGTCACAACAGACTTGGGAAGTGAGTAGAGGTAGTTCAAGTCCCATCATCCCTGGTTCGCCCTCCTCGAAACTGCACCAGGATGTAGAGTGGGTCATGGGGGCTGTGTGTGCTAAGTGTGGTCTGTATTGGTCCTTTTTGGTGGCCACAGTGGTCTGTGGGAATCAAAGTGTTTGAAAGTACTACAAATCCCATAATCCGTGGTCCATCTCCCCCAAACCGTACCAGAACGTGCGTGGTTGGGTTCAGTGTGCTCTGGATACCTATTGTATCAGTCTCCCAAACCCTTCCAGTCTGAATTCCTCTGTGTTTGCTTTGCTGTGTCCTGTGTGCCATAGGAAAGGGTTAAGGGAGAGGCAGTAGGCGAAGTAATGCAGATTCCACACAAGGAACGCTGGGATGCCTGTCTGGGGTAGAGGGAACACATCAAATGTAGAATGGAATTCTCCCCAAATGAAAGCATTACTGGGGTGGTGAGTGTTTGGGGAGGACATTGGCAATGTTTGGGCTACATGTTAATGGCGCGTGCGCGCACACACACACACACACACACACATATGATAGATAGATATAGATAGATGGCAGGCATCCCCTGAGGTTGGGAAGTCTATTAGAAAGTATCCAGGTGGGTCGCTCCCAGAAGGTGTTGCTAGGGGACTCCTGCTCGACCCCACGGCCATTGTACTGTGTGGTCCCGCAGGGTTCAATACTGTCTCCTGTTATTTAACATATACATGAAGCCGTTGGGGGAGATCATCCGGAGTTTTGGGGTGCAGTGTCATCTGTATGCAGATGATGTCCAACTCTGTCACTCCTTTCCACCTGCTACTAAGGAGGCTGTTCAAGTCCTGAACCGGTGCTTGGCTGCTGTAACGACTGGATGAGGGCTAACAAATTGAAACTAAAACCAGACAAGACAGAGGTACTCCTGGTCAGTCGTAAGGCCGAACAGGGTATAGTTTTACAGCCTGTGCTTGGCGGGGTTACACTCCCCCTGAAGGCGCAGGTTCGCAGTCTGGGAGTGATCCTGGATTCATCGCTGAGCCTGGAGCCCCAGGTCTCGGCGGTGGCCGGGAGAGCTTTTGCACAGTTAAAGCTTGTGCGCCAGCTGCGCCCGTACCTTGGGAAGTCTGACTTGGCCACGGTGGTCCACGCTCTGGTTACATCCCAAATAGACTATTGCAATGCTTTCTATATGGGGTTGCCTCTGAAGACTGCTCGGAAGCTGCAATTAGTCCAGCCAGGTTACTAACAGTAGCGGGGCACAGGGAGCACACAACTCCCTTTCTGCGCCAGCTCCACTGGCTGCCAATTAGCTTTCGAGCACAATTCAAAGTGCTGGTTTTAACCTACAAAACCCTATACGGTTCTGGCCCAGTTTACCTGGTGGGGATGAGAGACAGGGCCTTCTCTCTGGTTGCCCCTCGGCTGTGGAACTCTCTACCAAGTTTTGCTAGATTTGCCCCCTCTCTGTTGTCATTTAGGAGGCTGGTGAAGACCTGGATGTGGAACCAAGCCTTCCCAGAATAGGCTGAGATTGGCTGTTGTCTGAATGTATGACCACGTTTACAGATTGAGTGGAATTGTTTTTAATGGCGATGTGGTTTTATGCTGGGTTTTTATGCATTTTAATATGTTGTTGTAGTTGTTTTTAAATTGTATAGCATTGAATTTTTTGCTGTTATGCCGGTCTGAGTCCCTCAATAGAGGTGAGAAGGTCGGGTACAAAAGTTTTTAAATAAATAAAATTTATATATATCCCTGTGGAATGATGTCCAGAATGGCAAGAACAGCTCTTGTCTACTTGAGGCAAGCATGAATGTTGCCATTGGCCACCTTGATTAGCACAGAATGACCTTTCAGCTGAATGCCAAGTTTTTAAACTTTGTTTTTTCTATATACATTACAAATTTACCCTAGTTTTGCTTCTGATCAAGCAAATAACCTTGCAGCTTCAAAGCCTGGCTGCTTCCTGCCGGGGGAATCCTTTTTTTTGAAAGGTATTAGCTGGCCCTTATCAACTCTTGTCTGCAAGGCCATTGAATGCTAATCAGGCAGGCCAATGGCAACATTCACCCCTGCCTCAAGGAGACAAGAGTTTTTTTCTCACCCTGGATATCACTGCACAGGGATATAAAACCCCACTTGCCCGGTTTCCTACAGACCTCACAACCTCTGAGGATGCCTGCCATTGATACAAGCAAAACGCCCGAGACAATGCTTTTGTAACATGGCCAGTCAGCCTGGAAAACTCACAGCAGCCCAGTGGAGCACCTGAGTGGACTAGCAACCTTAGCCATTGAAAATGACTTGTTAAAAGACATGGAAACAGATGCAATAATGCATGAGTTTTCAAAATTGAAAGCCAGAAAAATCTCTTTCTAATTGTAAAAGTGTGTTTTGTGTTAAGGAAAACAGGATGTTAAAAATACTTTCAAGTAAAACTGTTGCTAAGTTTAATAAAATATTTGCATTCTTAAAAAAAGTTAAATTGAGTTAATGTTATGTAACTATATGAACGTAATGTAAGTAAACTTCTCTTTTATTTACCTCTACTGCCTACCTTTTTCTTTTTAAATGTTTGTTTGGGGGGGGGCGCCAAAATAATGTTCGCTTACCATTTTAAATTACCTTAGTCCGGCCCTGATCACAGAGTCCTAGACACTTGAGAAGTGTCCAACTACGATCAAATACGAAAACCAGCATAGTGATCTTGTTTACTGTGTACGAATCTTGTTGTGTATCTAACAATAGTAACAATAATTTATTAATTTATGACATTTCTATACTGCCTTGCTCCACCCAGGCGGGACTCAAGGTGACTTACATTTAAGCAAACTATTCGATACCTTCAAAAAACAATATACAATTAAGAACATCAAATAGAACTCTAAAATACATTAAAACACTTCCACACTGCTCTGCATTTATCTTTTGGATAGACGCAAGAAGGCTGTGAGGAATTGTGGGAGTTGAAGTCCAAAACACCTGGAGAGCTGAAGTTCCACCAATTCTATTGTTGGTGGGGTTCGGAATGCTCTTTGATTGTAGGTGAACTAAATCCCAGCAACTACAACTCCCAAATGTCTAGGTCTATTTTTCCCAAACTCCACCAGTGTTCACATTTGAGCATATTGAGTATTTGTGCCAAGTTTGGTCCAGATTCATGATTGTTTGAGTCCACAGTGCTCTCTGGATGTAGGTAAACTACAACTCCAAAACTCAAGTTCAATGTCCACCAAACCCTTCCAGTATTTTTTGTTGGTCATTTCTGTTGGAGTTCTGTGTGCCAGGTTTGGTTCAGTTCCATCATTGCTCCAGATCTATCATTATTTGAGTCCACAGTGCTCTCTGGATATAGGTGAGCTACAACTCAAGGTCAATGCCCACCAAACCCTTCCAGTATTTTCTGTTTGTCATGGCAGTTCTGTGTGCCAAGTTTGACTCAATTCCATCATTGGTGGGGTTCAGAATGCCCTTTGATTGTAGATGAACTATAAATCCCAGCAACTACAACTCCCAGATGACAAAATCAATGCCCCTCAGCCCATCAGCATTCAAATTTGGGTGTATCGGGTATTTGTGCCAAATTTGATCCAGTGAATGAAAATACATCCTGCACATCAGATATTTACATTAGGCTTCATAAGGGTAGCAAATTTACAGTTATGAAGTGCAACGAAAATGATGTTATTGTTGGGGGTCACCACAACATGAGGAACTGCATTAAGGGGTCACGGCATTAGGAAGGTTGAGAAACACTGAGTTAAACCATTAAAAACCCATTCACACACCTAAAACTCACTAAAGTACAGCAATGCTCTTAAATAATTGTTTAACTACAGATCAGATGGCTGTCAAAATAAAGATTAAATAGGTTCACAAAGGAGAGCTGGATCAACATCGATGAGCTGTGATAGAAAATAGAGCCTCCTTTTCCAGAAGCAGTGTATCTGAATAGTCCAGGCCTGAGATACAGATGAGGTGAAGGCTCGTGCCAAACCATAGCCTTATTGCAAGCCTTCTAGAAGCGTGTAGCCTTACCATTTTTGGATATAGCATAGATCCTTGATTTGCTTCTTGTCTATTCTTGAAGGCTGTTTCCCACACAGCATTCCCAAGTGGTACCTTTCCTAAAATATCTAGCCTTCCTCTGTCTAGTTTTGTTCCAATTATTTGTTCAATGAACTGTGGCTATGCATTCCAGAAATTACATAAATCCAAATGTTTCTGCTCAGCAATTCATTTAGCAGTTTAAAGTAAATTGACAAAAAATACTATCTTCCTTCTAAACCTATCCACTGCACAACTGAATCATGTGGATGCTGCCCTTGAGAGACCACCAAAATGTGCATCCATACTGTAGAATTGATGCAGTTTCAAACCAGTTTGACTACCATGGGTGGATGCTATGGCATCCTCGGATTTACAGTTGGGTGAGGTCTGGTGCCAATGAGAGGTAAAGACCTCATAGAAGTGCAATTCCTATGACTCTGTAGCATTTAGCCATGGGCCTCTGAAACCTCAAGGCCTGAGATGTTCCTGACCTGGCAAACCTACAACGGAAAGGCTCGATTGATGAGCATGAGACAGGGACTTTTCTGCAGCCGCACCTTAAAAACCATGTTGCTGGGAGAGATATTGTGAGTTTCGGAGTAAGGTGTTATCTGTACGCAGATGACGTCCAGATCTGTCACTCCTTTCCACCTGTCACCAAGAACATAAGAACATAAGAACATAAGAAGAGCCATGCTGAATCGGGCCTCAGCCCATCTAGTCCAGCATTCTGTGTCACACAGTGGCCCACTAGTTGTACACAGGGATCTCTAGCAGAAAGGAGGGCAAAACCCTCACCTGCTCCCGACCCCCCACAACCAGTATCCTGCCTGCCTCCATCAACACAGAGGTGGCACTTGGATGTCCGTTTCAGTAGCTACTGATTCCCTTGGTATCCATGAATCTGTCTAATCCTGCCTTGAAGCTGTCCAGGCTGACAGCTGTCACAACCTCCTCTGGAAGTGAGTTCCATAACCCAATGACCCTCTGGGTAGAAGAAATATTTCCCTTTATTAGTCCTAACTTTCCTACCTTGGAGCTTTAGGGAGTGCCCCCTAGTCCTAGTGTTGTGTGACAGAGAAAATATTTTTTCTTTATTCACCTTTTCTATCCCATGCATGATTTTATACACTTCGATCAAGTCACCTCTTAAACGCCGTCTTTCAAGGCTGAAAAGACCAAGGTGTTGCAACCTGATTTCATAAGGGAGCTGCTCCATCCCTTGGATCAGGGAGGCTGTCCAGGCTGTCCAGACTGTCCAGACTTTGAACCGGTGCTTGGCTGCTGTGTCGGACTGGATGAGGGCTAGCAAATTGAAACTTAATCCAGACAAGACAGAGGTCCTCCTGGTCAGTCGAAAAGCCGAACAGGGCATAGCGTTACAGCCTGTGTTGGATGGGGTTACACTCCCCCTGAAGATGCAGGTTCGCAGTCTGGGAGTGATCCTGGACTCATCGCTGAGCCTGGAACCTCAGGTCTCGGCGGTGGCCAGGGGAGCTTTTGCACAGTTAAGACTCATGCGCCAGCTGCGCCCGTACCTTGTGAAGTCTGATCTGGCTACGGTCGTCCACGCTCTGGTCACATCCCGAATAGATTACTGCAACGCACTCTACGTGGGGCTGCCTTTGAAGACAGTTCGGAAACTGCAATTAGTCCAACGGGCGGCAGCCAGATTACTAACGGGAGCTACATACAGGGAGCATACCACCCCCCCTGTTGTGTCAGCTCCACTGGCTGCCTGTCCAATTCCGAGCTCAATTCAAAGTGCTGGTTTTGACCTTTAAAGCTCTATACGGTTCT
Organism: Anolis apletophallus; assembly: GCA_030556195.1. Lineage (NCBI taxonomy): Eukaryota > Metazoa > Chordata > Lepidosauria > Squamata > Anolidae > Anolis > Anolis apletophallus. The sequence goes on along the minus strand of JARBWK010000011.1, from coordinate 40,265,577 downwards.
GGCCCAGCTTACTTGTCTGAACGCATCAGCCGCTACGTCCCACCTCGTAATTTAAGATCATCCGGGGAGGCCCTGCTCTTACTCCCGCCTACTTCTCAAATGCGGTTGGTGGGGACGAGAGATAAGGCCTTCTCGGTGGTGGCTCCCCGTCTGTGGAACGGACTCCCTATTGATATACGATCAACCTCATCCCTCCTGGCATTCAGGAAAAAAGTGAAATCCTGGCTATGGGACCAGGAGTTTGCACATTAGCACGATACAGTACTTTAGATTGGATTGTATTGGCAAGCTGGTGGACATGGCCCAATGCTTCTATTATGGATGGAATACTGTTTTTAACTTATGTGAATGTATAAGATGTATTTTAATGCTAATTGTATTTTAATGCTAATTGTATTTTAATGTATTTTAATTCTGACTGTTTTTGGTTTTCTATTATATGTATACTGTGTTTTTGGCATCAAATTGTTGCCGTTGTTACGCCGCTCCGAGTCCCTCCTCGGGGGTTGAGAAGAGCGGGGTAGAAATGGTGGAAATAAATAAGTAAATAAATATCATATAGCTCTTAAAGATGTAATTGGAGGTCGGAGGAAAACAGAATTCGCAGCCCCAATTCCACACCACAAACATAGTTGGAGACAAAGGGTTTCAATAAATGCAAAAACTAAACACCCCAAGCCATTGGCCTGGATTGGACATTTTCTCAAATCTTGCAAAAAAAAGTGTTTGCAGATGACAAGCTTAGATTCTCCATCATACGCCTGTCAAGAAAAACATTTTTAAAAACCAGAAGTCAGGAAATTTTCCATTAAAGATTCCTTTCCTTTTTTAGATTCCTCTGAAGGAAGCTGAGAAAAACAACAACAAAGAGCTCTGAGAAAGGCACTCATGTCCCCAAATTGCTATGGTCCTTCCTTCTGAGTGTGGAAGACGTTTTACATAGTGAGATTCTTTGAAATAAATGGATGTACAGTATGTCAATGACTGCTCTGTGTGGACAATTGGTCTCATCAGTCTCGACCTGGAAGGGATAGATCTGGTTATTCCTCTGTCTTCCTACTTTCTCAACTGCTTTTGGAATGTCCCAGTTTCTCCTAGCTCATTAATGATGTTTGTCATTTGGGCCATCCTCTAAAATACGAGGGCAGGTCAGTAAGTCCGTGACTTTTTGAATTTCCCGCCTCTTAACTGAAAGGGCAACACTGCTCCTGTCAACAGGCATCTGTCAGTTGACTCCTGTCAAAATTTGAACATGCTGCGTCATTTAGTTTGTGTTTCTCAGCCATTGATAGCAGACTACCGCGTGATTTGAGGAGAAAATGGAAACAAGTGAATTTCATGTGCTCATTAAGCATTATTTTTTGCGGAAAAAACCCATCACTCAAACCAAGGCTAAGCTTGATAAATACTATGGGGACTCTGCACCATCAATTTCAATGGTAAAAAGTGGTTTATTGAATTTCGTTGTGGCCGTACAAGCACGGAAGATGCCGAACGTTCTGGATGCCCAGTTGAGATCTCTACACCTGAAACAATTGGAAAAAATTCATGATATGGTGTTGGCGGTCGAAGATTGAAAGTGCAAGAGATTGTGGAAGCCATAGGCATCTCACATGGCTCAATGGTTTCAATTTTAAATGATCACTTTGGTATGAGAAAGCTTTCCGCAAATTGGGTGCCGCGTTTGCTCACAATCGACCACAATGCATGCATGTGCAATTTCCATGGCAGCAGTCCATGAATTGGGATACGAATTGCTCCCTCATCCACCCTATTCTCCAGATTTAGCGCTGAGGGACTATTTCTTGTTTCCAAACCTGGAGAAATGGCTCGGCGGAAAGAGATTTGACTCCAACGATGCCCAGTTGAGGTCTCTACACCCGAAACAATTGAAAAAAATCACGATATGGTGTTGGCCGATCGGAGATCGAAAGTGCAAGAGACTGTGGAAGCCATAGGCATCTCACATGGCTCAGTGGTTTCGATTTTAAATGATCACTTGGGTATGAGAAAGCTTTCTGCAAGATGGATGCAGCGTTTGGTCACAATCGACCACAAATGCAATCGTGCGACAATTTCGCAGGAGTGTTTGGTGTTGTTCAACCGGAATATGGACTCGTTTTTGTGCCGTTTCGTAACCGTGGACAAAACGTGGATCCACCACAACACACCAGAGACCAAACAGCAGTCAAAACAGTGGATTTCTCAGGGTGAATCGGCACCAAAGAAGGCCAAGGTGGGTTTGTCAGCCAATAAAGTCATGGTGACTGTTTTTTGGGATGCACGCGGTATAATCCACATTGACTACCTTCAAAAGGGAAAAACAATCAATGGCGAATATTATGCCAACTTATTGGAACGATTTAATGAGGATTTGGGGGGGGGGGGAAAACGATCGCATTTGGCCAAGAAAAAAGTTCTTTTGCACCAGGACAATGCAAGGATGCACACATGTGCAGTTGCCATGGCAACAATCCATGAATTGGGATACAAATTGCTCCCTCATCCACCCTATTCTCTGGATTTAGCCCCGGGTGACTATTTCTTGTTTCTAAACCTGAAGAAATGGCTCGGCGGAAAGAGTTTTGACTCCAACAATGAAATCATCTCACATTTTGATGACCTCGACAAATCTTATTTTTTGGAAGGGATAAACAAATTAGAGAAAGGTTGGACAAAGTGTATAGAGCTCAAAGGAAACTACATTGAAAAATAAAATGATTTTATATCAAAAAAACCTGTGTTTCATTCAAAAAGTCACTGACTTATTGACCCGCCCTCGTATCTTGGTTTTTATATCTGAAATGTTGGAAGGCATATCCTCTAACAACCAAGAAGCGTGTCTTGTAAACCCCACAGCACCAGTTGAATTGCTTTTGATGTTATCCCATTTTCCCCATAATAATATTGTGTGCATAGTTATATATCCATGGACCAAATACACTGATGAAATAACAATCAGGAGACTAGATCAATTATAGAGTCACAGCGTATGCAGTCTATATATTCTGCCTGTATTATTTATCATACATATAAATTGAACACTAATATATTATAGACACCATTATCTGCTGAGACTGTAAAGTACATAAATCGGTTTTCCGAGACAACACAATTCCATGTAATATTTCCGGAGTAAACAGTAAAAAGTCCGTGGAAGATTAGGCAATAGAATCCGTAGAAGTAAATCCTTAGCAATGGAATGCACTATCCCTCCAAGGTGGATAGTGAGTGTGTTACCTTTCATAACCATACGGGTAGCGTTCAAGAGTCCTTATGCGAGCTGCATGCTGTGCGCCAGACTATGGCAGCTACTTTTTCTGGGATCCTTTCTCTTTATATCCTTTAATAAGACTTGGATTAAAGGCATCAGACTAAAGAGACTACCTTTTCTTGGATCCTTTCTCCTTATATCCTTCAATAAGACCTGGATTGAAGACTTCAGACTTAAGAAACTACTCTTTCTGGGATCGTTTCTCCTTATATACTTCAATAAGACCTGGATTAAGGCATCAGATTTAAGAAACTACCCTTTCTGGGATTGTTTCTCCTTATATCCTTAAATATGACCCAGGCCCGGATCATGGCCTTTTGACGCCCTAGGCCAAAAGCTCTGCCCCCACCCCGGCTCTGCCCCGCCCCGGCTCCGCCCCCGCCTCCTCGCCAGCGCAAGGAGGAGGAGGAAGTAAAGCCCCACCCCCGGAGCCGATGACGCGCATGTGCGGCAGTGGCCCCATGGGCGGGGCCTCCCCACAGCTACTCCCTCCCTCCTAAAGCCACCATGCTGGCCTCAGAAGTGGCCGAAATCACCCTTTTCAGGCCGGCATGATGGCTTTAGGAGGGAGGGAGGAGCCATGGGGAGCCTCCCTGTGGCTCCTCCCTCTCTCCTAAAGCCGCCATGCCGGCCTGAAAAGGGCGAGTTTGGCCGCTTCTGAGGCCGTCATGACGGCTCCGGGGGTGGGGCCTTCCTTCCTCCTCCTCGCGCCGGCGAGGAGGTGGGGGCGGAGCTGGGGGCAGGGGCAGAGCCTTTGGAGCCGAGGGGAGCAGAGCAGCGGGGGGCGGGGCGGCCGTGGATGGCGTTTCCGCTGCACTTTTTAAAAAAAAATTGAATTTTTTGAATTAAAAAAAAACTTTGGGGGGTCGGATCTGCTGCCCCCCATGGCCACTACCCTAGGCCATGGCCTAGGGCGGCCTTATGGGTAATCCGGGCCTGATATGACCTGGATTACATGCATACATTACCTCCTCATTTTATGGTGACTTTAAAAATGTCAAGATACCTCTTCCCCACATTTGAAGCTTGCCTAGTATGAAGGGCATCATCTGTGGCGGTTTCTTAAGTGTGTAGAAAGTAAACTGCTTATTTATTGCTATTTGAGTCAAAAATCAAGCCAAGTGATGCAGAGCTGTGACCAGCACTGAGAATTTAGAGTACTGATCTGCCTCTCTCAGAAGCCTGCTCGCAACGGGAAAATGGAAGCCCAGCGTGGCTAAAAGACATTCACAACTGCTTCTACACTGTAGCCAAAAGAAACCAAAATCAGTATTTTTTTGCAGTCACATCGTATGTTTTCAACCAGAAAAAAAATGGCAGTGGAGCCTGTGCCGTTATGGCTGACCAAAAGAGCCGGAACAGCCAGAGCCTGTTTTGAAAAATGGATCTGGGCACAGCCCTAGCACCACTACAGCACACTGACTCTCTGAGTACATCACTATATTACAAACTCAGGCTTCTTTTAGCATGGAACCATGCTAAAGTCAATCTAAAATCAGATTGCCATAGTTGAGACACTGAAAGAGATGTTATGACAGAGAGCTAGTTGTGATAGAAGTGGGGGGATCATATTTGTCTTGAACTCCCAGAGGAATCTCTCCCTAAGCTTCGTCCTTGTTGTTTTTCCCATGCTCCTTTTCGACCCTTTCCCCTGACACCGTGGGAAGATCGCTTGCAATTCGGTCTCCTTTATAAGACCTCTTTTCCTGTTGGAGTCCCCAGTGGCCTTCATGTGATCGTCTCCCAATTGGATTTTTCATTCTTGGTATCCAGGACACCAAATGGCAATAGATGTGCTTCTAGAGAGGGATATATGCCTGTGATTACTTAATGTGAATGCTCACTCAAAACAAGTCCAAGTGATCTTCCAGAAGCAGTGGAAAAAAGTGATGTTTCAATGGAATTTTTAATATTGAACTACCTTTTTGGTCTTAAATATTGATGCAGCAATAGAAGTAAAATGAATATCTTTGGGTGTCTGTTTGTATCGATCATGCATCACTTATGATATTGTACACCAGTGGTTGCCATCCAAATGGGGTTGCAAATCTAAAGGTAAAGTAAAGGTTTGCCCTTGACATTAAGTCTAGTCGTGTCTGGTGGTACTCATCTCCATTTCTAAGCCAAAGAGCCGGCATTGTCTGTAGATGCCTCCAAGATCACCTGGCCGACATGACTGCATGGAGTGTCGTTACCTTCCCGCCAGAGTGATACCTATTGATCTACTCACATTTGCATGTTTTTGAACCGGTTGGCAGAAGCTGGGGCTAACAATGGGAGCTCATCCTGCTCCCTGGATTCGAACCACTGTCCTTTCTGTCAACAAGTTCAGCACCTCAGCGGTTTAACCCGCTGCGCCATTGGGGGCTCCTATCTATGTCTGCTTTAAGTCCAAATTGTAAAGGAACTATAAAAAAGATAGATGTATTGGAGAGAGAAATGGTTCAGCATCTCTGAATGCCTCAAAGGCATTCATAGAATAATTGCACATAAAGGGAGAAAAGGAAAGCAAACACAGCAAATGGAAGAATCATAAGTACAATCGACTTTCATTTCAATGTATAGTCAAAGGCTTTCATGGCTGGAATCACTGGGTTGTTGTAGTATTTTTGGGCTGTATGGCCATGTTCTAGAAAAGTGTTTCCCAACCAGTGTGCCATGGCACACTAGTGTGCCATGGCACACTAGTGTGCCATGAGCGATCATCAGGTGTGCCGTGGGAAATTGGAACCTCCAATACCCTTTCTTCCCCCTCCTGCCGAACACTTTTTGTTCTCCACTCGGGCTCCCTTCTTCCCAGCCTTGCTCTGCTCGCTTTACCTTGCTTTGCTCACGCTGCCGCTTCTGTGGGAGGGGGGAGGAAGGAAGACGTGACCCGTGTGGGCGCTACTGTGCAGACTCGTCCCACATCTTCCTCCCTCCCCTCCACAGTGCTCTCTGGATATAGGTGAACTACAACTCCAAAACTCAAAGTCAATGCCCACCAAACTCTTATAGTATTTTCTCTTGGTTATGGTAGTTCTGTGTGGGAAGTTTGATTCCATTTCATCATTGGTGGAGTTCAGAATGCTCTTTGATTGCGGGTGAACTATAACTCCCAGATGTTGAGCAAGACCTTCGTGTGTGTCTTTCTGCCATTCCCGCCAGGATACCTATGTTGTGTTCATCGAAACAGGCCCAGGTTTCACACTGAGTGTATAAATACATTTAAAAACATATTACCTATATGTATTACTGTGTCATTTTGTGTCATTTTGGTTGGTGGTGTGCCCCAGGATTTTGTAAATGTAAAAAATGTGCCACGGCTCAAAAAAGGTTGAAAAACACTGTTCTAGAAGCATTCTCTCCTGACATTTTGCATGCATCTATGGCAGGCAAAACGTCAGGAGAGAATACTTCTAGAACAAGGCCATGCAGCCCAAAAAACCTACAACAACCCAGACTTGTATTTCTTCACTCTTTTTAGTCCTAGATTTTCAAATATTTATTTGAGGGGAGGGCGGAATCTCAAACCTATTCTCACCTAGCTACACTATTAGTGTCACCCCAACCCTGAATTTATATGTCCCCAAATTGGGTGGAGAATTTGGGGAAAAATTCATGGTCTGTGTCTCCAATCGCGGCTGGTGTCCGCATTGGCACATACATACAAAGGGGTGTTGCCCGTTTGAAAAGTAAACCCTCTCCCTGCCTTTGTGAAAATGTCAGAAAATTTCGTATCCTTCCTCCTCTGGGAATATGTGGCAGTATATTCCAGCTTTCTACTATAATTGGTTGTCAGAGAAGATTTCATCATTAAGCAGTTTGAGATGGTGGTGCGGAGCTTGCTGCAGTCCCAGCCGGGGGTCAAATTTCCCTTGGAGGACTTGTACGCCCATTCTGTCTTCTCTTCTTGTCAAAAATAAGGAAAAGTACTTCATAGGATCCTTGTTGGATCAAAAACAGTGTTCTGTTCATCCAGTGGTCAAAGAGTTCCCCATGGGGTGCATCTACACCCCAGAGAAGCTGTGAAATTGGAAGGATAAAACTCTGCCTCCGACTATGGAAGGAAAAACTTACAACCCTTTCAGAATTTGAACACTTAGCATTTAGATAACAACATTTAGATCGCTTAGGTTAGACCTGGGCAGCCTACGGCCCCCGGGCCGGATGCGGCCTGGCACCTGATTCTGTCTGGCCCAAGGAGAAGGGGGCGGGGGCGGGGCCAAGAGGAAGGGGTGACGCTGCCACCATCCCATCGTGGGCTGTGGGGCCTGCGTCGGCAGACAGCCCACCGCTCCGGAGAACAATCGGAGGAGCGGCGGCTTTGGAGTGCCTGCCATCCCGGGAGGGCCTGCAGCGGGAGTAGTCGGCAACCTGCGGCGGCTGATTGCCCTGGCGACCCGGAAGACTTTATCATCTTCCGGGTCGCCAGGGCGGTCAGCCGCCTCAGGTCGCAGACTGCTCCCACTGCAGGCCCGGATCGCCTCCCGGGATGCCAGGCACTCCAAAGCCGGGATGGCCGGCACGCCATGGCAGGGCAATCAGCTGGGGAACGGCTGGGGGCGAGAGCGGGCAGAAGCCTGCAGCCTCCAATCGTCTGCTGCTCTGCTGTGGCGGTGGCTGGGTTCGCTTTGTCATCCTCTGGGCTGGGTCCATTGGGCCATTCCATCTTGGGATCCTTCCTCTCTTGAGGATGTCAGCCTCTATCTTGGTTTGCACCTTGTCTTCTTGAATTTTATTTCATTTTATTTTAGTGGTTTTTATTATTATTTTATAATAATAATAATATAATAATATAATAATATAATATAATATAATGTTATATTATATTATAATTTCAATATATTATAATGTCTATATATACACACACTATAATATAATAATTGATATTAATACTAATAATATATGAATATTTCTTGATATAGTAATGTTAATATTAATTATGTGTAATATATAGTAAATATAGTAAATAAATAAATAAATTCTGTAGAGTAGAATGTAGTTCAGCTTTTAGGTGCGGCCCTCCATAATAATTTTGGCTCTCTGGTGGCCCCTTGGAAAAAATAATTGCCCACCCCTGGCTTAGGGCCTGATCCCTGATAGCCTCTTATGGCCCCCATTAGGACATGCAACCCCATCATCATCACCACCCCCATCATCATTTCTATCCTTTCTTCACACAGGGACACAAGGTGGCAAACAATAACATGGTACGAGGGTTATCCGGAAAGTAAGCTCTCGTGGCTCTCATGGGGAAAAGGTGAAACTGGCTGCATTGTGGGGAATTTTCTTAGGATAAGTTGGTATCACTTTGTAGTGGGAAGTCAGCAGATGTGAATGAGCAGTGCCAGTCGTCAGTAGCTCATCGACTGGCATTGTGGTGAAGGTTAGAGATGAGTGTCCTCATTCCATTTCTCTCCAAGTGCAAAGCTCATGCTGTAATAAAGGTAAAGGTTTCCCCTGACATTAAGTCTAGTCATGTCCGACTCTTCCCAGAATTTAATTTAATTTTAGTGGGTTTTATTATTATTTTATAATAATTTTATAATAATAATATTATAATATAATAAATAATATAATATAATTATGTTATATTATAATTTCCATATATTATAATGTCTATATATATACTATAATATAATCATTATGATATTAATACTAATAATATATGAATATTTCTTGATATATTAATATGTTAATATTAATGATGTGTAATATATAGTAAATATAGCAAATAAATACATAAATAAATAAATAATGTAGATTAGAATGTAGTTCCACCTTTAGGTGCGGCCCTCCATAATATTTTTTGGCTCTCGTGTGGCCTCTTGGAAAAAATAATTGCCCACCCCTGATCTACATTGTAGAATGAATGTAGTTTGACGGCACTTTACCTATTGTGTTTCAATGCTATGGAATCCTGGGAACTGTATTTTCACAAAGTCTTTAGCCTTTGCTGCCAAAGAGAGCTAGTGACTCACCAAACTATAACTCCCAAGTTTCCATAGCATTGAGCTATGCTAGTTAAAGCAGTGTCAAAAGGCATTCATTCTATAGGAGGGTTTCTCAACCAAGAGGTCGGAACCCTTGGGGGGATCAGAAAACATTTATTTCTGATGGTCTTAGGAATCCCTTTGGCAGAGACGGCCGAAGATTTTTCCTCCTGTCCTCTTCCTTTTTCGAAACAGGTGATGAATCCTTGAATTAAAAGCCTTCTTTGCTGCAAGTGGTCAACTTCTCAGCCAAGGGGAAGGCTGTTTCTGAGACTCGGCACATGGCAGTGTGGTGCGCATGTTCAGGTGAGGGAGAGCGTGTGAGGCAGGAGGGAGGATCATGCCAGCGAGTCCCTTCAAGGCAGGGGGTGGTCTCTGTGGGAAGTTTCGCCCAGGAATAACAGTAGATCTAGACCTCTAGAATTTAAATTTTCTGCAGTCATGGAGAAAACTATGGATATTATTTCTCCTTGAATGCCATGATGAAATAATCACATATTGATATCCCTACTGCTGGAATTAGTTTTGCCTCAATCTCATCTCCAGCCCATCATTTGTGCCTTTTCTCCTCTTTGTCTGCCTAACGCCGTCTTTGAGATATGACCAACAATTGGCAAGGCAGGAAAGCGAAAGCCCCAACTGTACGGGAAAGTGGAGGCTCAAACAATTGGCTTCCCTTGCTGTTGGGGGACTGAGGTGGGCCTTCTCAGACAATAGGGAGCCCTTGAGTCTGGCTGGGCTTCACTGCGCGCCTACGAGAAACCTGAACGAACCGCTTGGCCAAAGGAAGGCTCTCTCAATAGTTATTGGATGACTTCCTGCATCCTGACATTGTTGTGTCCCTCTTTGCCAGACACTTTTCCGTGGGATCTTTCCAAGGACTGGTCTAATGACTGACTTTTGCTGCAGAACCCCCATTAATTTGCCTTTCTCCCTCCTTCCTCTTCCTTCAATGCCATAAGCTGTAACCAAGATTTCACAACTCAGATGGGGAAAGTAATGAATGGGGAAGAACACCTAAGTTGGAGAGGCTGCAACAATTGGCTTTTGTTTTAGCCAACTGGAAAGGTCAAGATTTCACCCTCTCTGCTATTCTTCCCACAGTTAGGCATGGGCAAACTTTTGGCCCTCCGAAAGTTTAAACCAGTGGTTCCCAAACTTTTTTGGCATACCGCCCCCTTTCCAGAATTTTTTTTACTCACCGCCCCCCTAGAAATTATTTTTAAAAATTTTAATAGCAATTAATCAGAAAGAAATATGTATTAATGCAGTGGTTCTCAACCTTTCTAATGCCGTGACCCCTAAATAGGGTTCCTCATGTAGTGACCCCCAACCATATTTTCGTTGCTACTTCCATAAATAATTTTGCTACTCTTACGAATTCTAATGCAAATACCTAATATGCAGGTCAAAGCAAAGGGGACGGGGCCAAAGAAGAGGGCCGCACGACCCCTCCTAAATGGCCAATCATTCACCACCCCTTAAAGGGGTTCACTGCCCCCCAAATTCCACTGAGCCTCCCACGGCCCTCTTGGATCGCCTCACCGCCCACCAGGGGGTGGTACCGCCCACTTTGAGAATCAGTGGTTTTTTGAGCGGCAGGACTTTTTTTTTATATATTTACAAAATCCTGGGGCACACCACCAACCAAAATGACACTCTAACACAGTAATACATATAGTTAATATGTTTTTAAATGTATTTATACACTCAGTGTGAAACCTGGGCCTGTTTTGATGAACACAACATAGATATCCTGGCAGGAATAGCAGAAAGTCACACACGAAGTTGGAAGTTGTAGTTCACCTACACCCAGAGAGCACTGTGGACTCAAACAATGTTATGTTATGTTGTTGTTTGTTTTCTATACAGAATCACAATGTTGGAAGGAGGCTCACCACTTTAAGGTCCCTAAAACAGGCATGGGAAAACTTCGGCCCTCTGGATGCTTTGGACTTCAACTCCCACCATTCCTAACAACCTGAGACCCTTTCTTGCTTAAGTGGCTGAGGAGAAAAAAGGAAAAGGGCCTGAGGCTGCTAGGAATGGTGGGAGTTGGAGTCCAAAACACCTGGAAGGTCCAAGTTTGCCCATGCCAGCTTTCAACAGAGACCTCTTCCTCCCCCTTCCCCTTCCGCCCTTTCTTCCCCCTCCTGCTGAACACTTACTTTTTCTTCTCCACTCGGGCTCCCTTCTTCCCAGCCTCGTTCTGCTCTCAGCGTGAGCATGTTCAGGAGGGGAGGGGGGAGGGAGGCGGGAGGAAGACGTGGGGTGGGTCTGCGCAGTAGCGCCTGCACGAATCACGTCTTCCTCCCTCCCCCTCCCCTCCTGAACACGCTCACGCTGCAAGCAGAGCGAGGCTGGGAAGAAGGGAGCCCGAGTGGAGAAGAAAAAAGTGTTCGGCAGGAGGGGGAAGAAAGGGTATTGGAGGTTCCAATTTCCCACGGCACACCTGATGATCACTTACGGCCAGGGCCGTAGCCAGGATTTTGTTTCGGAGGGGGCTGAGTGTGGTTCGGGGGGGGCTGAGACTGGGTGGAAGAGGGTCTACCCTAGCAAATCTTTTGTATTGTTATCCCAATAACCCCATTAATGTGGGATATAATGAACATGGTGATCAGATCATGATATGAATAAACATAACAGTTTAAATAATGTACCAGTAAGGCCTTTTCGCGGACCACCCTGAGAATTTCGGGGGGGGGGGCTGAAGCCCCCTTAGCCCCCCCCCCTGGCTACATGCCTGCTCACGGCACACTAGTGTGCCACGGCACACCGGTTGGGAAACACTGGTTTAAACCATGCATGGGCAAACTTTCGGCCCTCCGGGTATTTTGGACTTCAGCTCCCAGAATTGAGTTGAGAAATGCTTTTCTATATACTGTACAGGGAGACTGCAGAAGGTTTAAATTCGAGAGGTTAGATCCACTGTTATTCCTGAATTTCTATGAGACCATCTCTGAGGATAGCAAGCTGAATTATCTTCCCTAGCTCGATCTGGCTCTGTTTTATTACTCTTTCCCCTGTGGGATATGTGTTGTGTGTTTTTATTTTCTTTTGGACTTTTTGCTTACATTTGCCCTTGTTGAATAGCTACAGTCCTTTTCCTTTCCCCCCGGAATACAAAGTTTTGCTGCAATGATTACAAGGGCTTTTGTATGGCAGGGCCAGGGTGGGACCTTACTGGATAAACTCCTCTCCCTGTTTGCTGCCCATTCTTCTTGGAGACGTCAGGAAACAGCTCTGCGATAAGGCAAAGAGAAGGGGAGCAGGCAGAACAAAGCCCAAACACACAATGCAGGCCAGCTGGGGGAAAAAATACACATGCCGGATGACTGAACAGCCATTCTCCCCAAACTGAACAGATGCACAAAGGGGAAAAATGCAAAAAGAAGCGGAGGCAGTTGTTCTAATTTGGGAAACACAGAAGAGTCAACCCTACCTTTGGGCAGGATGAGGCGGCTGCCTCAGGCAGCGGATTTTGCATGTCATGGAAAGTGCACAGCATTGTGACTTTGCTATGATTGTATTTAACAGCAAGATTGGAATGAAGTGCACACTTAGAGAATTCAACTGCTTTCCCTGCCTAAATTTGGAGCACTACTTGATGTTCAGTTTCAGGCAGCAACATGTTTAATGGTGGACTACCTTATTCTCATTCTGATCACGGGTCTGTTTAGGTCAGTGTTTCCCAACCTGTGTGCCGTGGCACACTAGTGTGCCGTGAGCGATCATCAGGTGTGCTGTGGGAAATTGGCACTCTCCCCCCTCCTAGCAGCCCCCTCACAGGTTTCAAGAAACAAATTGAGCCTCTCTGTTTGGAAATGTTTTGGTGTTTTTTTTTACTATTTTACTGGATTTTTTGAGAGTTGCCCCCAAGGAACTGTTTATAGCAGCTTCATGATATCCATAGTTAACTGGAAGGAAGTTTCACTCAGGGTGAAATTTCACAAAGGTCTGGAGAACAAGCTCTATGAGGAGTGGCTTGAAGAGCTGGGCATGTTTAGTCTGAAGAAGAGAAGGCTGAGAGAAGACATGATAGCCATGTATAAATATGTGAGAGGAAGTCATATATATGTTTTGTTCATCGAAACAGGTCCAGGTTTCACACTGAGTGTATAAATACATTTAAAAACATATTAACTATATGTATTACTGTGTTCGAGTGTCATTTTGTGTCATTTTGGTTGTTGGTGTTCCCCAGGATTTTGTAAATGTAAAAAATGTGCCATGGCTCAAAAAAGGTTGAAAAACACTAGTTTAGGTCACATACACTTCTTCAACTGGGCAATCCCAGTTAATCCACTGCCATCCTACTGTTCCCACCTACTTTTAAAATGTCCCAGTTTCTCTTTCCACTCCCCCCCTTTGTTCTCAGCTTTACTGCAAACAGAGTTGGAAGGATGTCATCAGTTTACGCTCTGTTAAATCAGCAGAAGAAATAGGAGGGAATCATTGAATCATCTGTTTATTATACTGTTTCGGCAGTATTGCACAACCTGACATCCACGGGAAAGATTAACTAACAAACCACGGGAGAGCTGCTAGTTCAAGAAAACCAAACACAAAAAGGGAGAAAAATAGGTATCACACTCTTGTCAATCAACTAATGTGTCAGATATCCACTAAAAATGTGTATATATCACAATCCAAAAAATCTTTTCTTATATAATACATGGAAAACACTCTCATTGAATCATGTTCATTGTATAATCATATATAAGCACTAGCTGTACCCGGCACGTGTTGCTGTGCCCTTTTTAGGCTATGCGAGAAAGTCCAATTATCCACGGTGTGCCCTCCTCTAAACTGCAGTTGGATGGAGTGTGGGTCATGGGGGGCATGGTGTGCCAAGTTGGGTCTTTATTGGTCTTGGTTCTGGGCCACAGTGGCCTGTGGGGAATGATGGGTTTTGAAGTACTACAAATCCCATTTTCCATGGTGGTACTTCAAGTCCCATCATGCATGGTTGGGGCTCTGTGTGCCAAGGTAGTGTAAATTCAGGCCATACACAATGTCCCAAGCTGAGGCCATTAGGAACACAATGTCCCAGGCCATGAGCCCATGAGCTGAAGCCTAGTCGGAGAATCAAGTTAATGAAGCCTTACTGTCAATTCAGAGCGTAAACAGCTTCCCAGTAAGTGAGGGCTAGTTAGGAAATCAAGTTAATGAAGCCTTACTGTCAATTTTGGGCATGGTCTGTGATTTTTTGGGGTGTAAATTTTTCGGTTGGAAGTGATTTGGGTGTTTGTGTTGGGGATTGGCTCAGGCCTTTTCGTTATTGTGTATAGGCAGTTAAATAAGGATCCGAATTTTCATGTTGGCTGGCCAGTGCAGCAGTTATGCAAATCTGCCCTTATTGGCAGCCAATCATGTTGTTCAGAATGTAGAGGCTGGGTGAGTCTTTGGCTGCCCCGGAGGATGCTGGTAAATGTAGTTTTATTTTTACTCGTTGTTTTGGGGGCCTTGGAGGTTTTGGGGGGAAGTTTCTTTGCTACAAACGTACCTTGCTTGAGGCCTATTTCTGTTGGCAAGTATTGTGTATCTGCGTTGTAAGGTTTCTTTGTTTGAGGTATACATCACATGACGTGAACCCATTTATATAATAGATATCAGCATATCATATCACAATTGTCAATGCAAGTCACTAATCATCATATACAACTTATAATCAAAGGGTCCAGTGTCCGTGAGGAAAATCCGAATTAGTCCTTCAAATATTATCACCCACGTTTTTAAAGGGAAGTTTTTTTGAATCACAGTCCCTCTCACAGTTCAATCAAGACAGTCCAAAGCAATTCGTGAAAGTCTCAAAGATGTATAAGGTATCCAAACAATTATTCGTGGAGAAACTCCCGACTCACGGTCACCCACTTATTTCAAGGAGTGTTATGCGGCTGGAACACCCATGTTTACTCAGGTACTCGGGTCGATGGGAGACTTGTCCATGGCCACCCCGTTTCGCGAGACCGCTTTCTCAAGACCCGTACAGTACTGTGTTATGCGGCTGGAACGCCCATGTTTACTCAGGTACCCAAGTATCTGAGTAAACATGGGCGTTCCAGCCGCATAACACTCCTGGTAATAAGTGGGTCGCAGTGAGTCCGGAGTTTATCCACGAAGAATTGTATATGATAATTAGTGATTTGCATTGACAATTGTGATATGATATGCTGATATGCTTATATATGATTATACAATGAACATGATTCAATGAAAGTGTTTTCCATGTATTATATAAGAAAAAAGTTTTTGGGTTGTGATATATACACATTTATAGCGGATATCTAACACATTAGTTGTTTGACTAGAGTGTGATACCTATTGTTCTCCCTTTTTGTGTTTGGTTATCCACAGGAAAGAAGCAGCCAATAATGAAAGGGTCAAGGCAGTAACATCTCTGGCCCACCCCCTGTTTGGATATCAGCCAGCATGCTAATGCCTTAAATCAAGAAATAGTTTTCTAAGATCTACAGAGATACTTGCAGGAACACCTCAGCAAGCGAGAATCCAAAAGTGGCAGGCTAAAACGTGGAACCTCAATCAGTGGCTGATACCAGATGAGAGACTCCCTCCTGGGCACACTTGGGTGACTTGGAAAGCATTAAACAGACTGCACTCTGGCACCACAAGATGCAGAGCCAACCTTAAGAAATGTGATCACAAAGTGGATTCCACGACATACGAGTGTGGAGGAGAGCAAACCACAGACCACTGACTACAATGCAGTCTGAGCCCTGCCACATGCACAATGGAGGGCCTTCTTATAGCAACACCAAATGCACTCCAAGTGGCCAGCTTCTGGTCAAAGGACATTTAGTATAATGCCAAGTTTTTTAAACTTTGTGTTTTTAAAATACATTACAACTATACTCTTGGTTCGCTTCAGATACAATAAATGAATAAACTGAATCATTGAACTAGAAGACACCCCAAAGGCCACTAATTCCAAGATGCTTTTGCAATGTAGGAACACATGATCAAACCACTTGTGACAGATGACCATCCAACATTATAACATCCAGTGAAGGAGACTCCACCGGGTTGTAAGGCAGCATATTCCACTGTCAAACAGTTCTTATGATCAGGGAGTTCTTCCTAATGTTAAGGCATAATTTCTTTTCCTGGAGTCTGAATCCATTGCTCCATTTATTTTGCCCTAGTCTCTAAAACAAGCTTTCACCCTCCTCAATGAGGCACTCTCTCAAACATTTCAATATGGCTATCATGTCTTCTCTTGGTCTTCTTTTCTCCAAGCTAAGCAACTCCAGCTCCCTCAGCCTTTCCTCTTAGGGGTTGGCTTCCATATGTTTTACCATTTTGGTTGGTGCCCCTGGTGATGCGATGGATTGAACCCTTGTGCTGGCAGGACTGAAGACCGATGGCAGGACTAAAGACCAACAGGTCGGAGGTTCGAATCCAGGGACAGTGTGGATGAGTTCCTTCTGTCAGTTCCACCTCCCCATGCGGGGACATGAGAGAAGTCTCTCATAAGGATGGTAAAACAACAAAACATCTGGGCATCCCCTGGGCCACGTCCTTGCAGACGGCCAATTCTCTCACACCAGAAGTGACTTGCAATTTCTTAAGAAAAAACCATTTCGGTTTTCATCCGATAGACCAGTGTTTCCCAAACAGTGTGCCGCGGCACACTAGTGTGCCATGAGCAATCATCAGGTGTGCCGTGGGAAATTGGAACCTCTTGAGTCTTGAATAAGCCACACCCCTTTATTCCCCATGGGCCAATCCCGTAGCAGTGGCCTTGAACTCCCACCCGGCACCAAGATGGCGGCGGTGGAGGCGGCGGGACTGGAAGCGCCTTCCCTGAGGGGACGCCGGTGGAGCGGAAGTGCCTTGTCTGAGGCGATGCGGTGGCGGGTGTGCCTG
The DNA here is from genome assembly GCA_030556195.1 of Anolis apletophallus. Classification (NCBI taxonomy): domain Eukaryota; kingdom Metazoa; phylum Chordata; class Lepidosauria; order Squamata; family Anolidae; genus Anolis; species Anolis apletophallus. The sequence goes on along the minus strand of JARBWK010000011.1, from coordinate 40,248,441 downwards.
GCGGTGGCGGGCTTGGCTGCGGGCCTGGCGCTGATTTGGCCGGCCGGGGCAGTGGAGTCCTTGAGCCTGAGCCTGGCCGCCGCCGCCTTCATGGGCTTCCTCTCCTACCCACGTCTCTATTGCCTCTTCGCCCACTGCTGCCACGATGCAGGGAACAAAGGGCCCGCCTCCGGGCAGGTACGTGAGCGGCCTACCGGGCCTCAGAGACTGTGACATGACGTGGAAGGAGCCTCATGGGCTATATTATTGTTGTTGTTGTTGTTATTATTATTATGAAGTATGTATTAACATAATATTATTTTCCCTTAGTATATGCTATTATATTGTTATAATATCAGTATTTGTCATAGTCATGGTATATATCGTTATTGACTATGAGTAATGATAACAGTCAGGATTAACTCCTGTGCTTTACTGATAATATATTGTATGTACCTATAATATTTCTATTATTATAATGTAATGCAAGATAACACTTTTAAAAATAATACAATATTGAAATTATATATTTATACTACTTGTAATAGTACTAATAATATTACAGTATAATGGTATAGTACAATATAGTAAGTTAGAGGGCCATTTTGTGTCATTTTGGTTGGTGGTGTGCTCTGGGATTTTGTAAATGTAAAAAAATGTGCCGCGGCTCAAAAAAGGTTGAAAAACACTGCGATAGACCCATTTCAGCTTGTCCATATCCTCCTTGAATTGTGGTGCCCAGTCTCTCAGCCTTCTTTTCTCCAAGGTAAGCAGCTCCACTATTCCAGGTAAGATCTGATCAAAGCAGAACAGAGTGGGATGTGACTTCCCTCAATGTAGACACTATACTCCTATTGATGCAATGCAGAATTGCATTGGTTGCTGCATCACACTGTTGACTTGTGTTCAGCTCATGGTTTACTATGACTCCTAGACCCCTTTCAGATGTACTGAGTTCAAGCCAGGAGTCAAGGAGGAATGTGGTTGGAAAATCTTTAAGGTTTCATTTATTTTTCTCAGGCATAATAAAGGCAGAGGAAATGCCCTGTGCAAAGGTGATGTCGCAGATACCTCTGAGGATGCCAGCCAACTGCAAAAGGACGGCTGATACATTCTTTCGTGTAGCACTCTGTTTTTGTGATCCCAGAACTAATATTTTCATTGGCAGTATTGGGAATGTGGGGAGAATTGGCTTTAGCGGGGTTTATTTCTTTGTTTTTGTTTAACCAAACATTTCCAGCAAGGTGGAAAACAAGATTGAGTGAGCAGCTCTGCCGACCGAGATGCCTCCCCTGGGGAGATCTCCCTGTGCCAAACCTGGTCCATAATGGGTCCATCTCCAATCTCACGCCGGCTTTCCTATTGTTCGACTGTTATGACAGGATTCAACCTTGCAATCCAAGGTCTGGCTCTGGTACCGGCTCTCTTTTTTGCTTTCCAAGAATAACACAGACATATTGGTTTCTGCAACTGTCTGTTTCCAGAGGGGAGGCTGGAGACCAAAGAGCTCTGGCCTCACATGCGAAAACAAGCATTTTGGCTCACGTTGGATGGACATAGTCCCTTAGAAGTGTGTGTGAGTAGATACATGGAATGACGGATGTAGACCGGTGTGTGTCTGGTAATCCTCGGGTAAATAGTGTTGGGGAGCTGATAAGAGTCGTGCCTGGAAGTCAATGCTCCGAGGGCTGGCAGGTTTTTTTGCAGACATCATAATCAAATGCAAATTGAATCAATCACAGGAAAAAACGAGGCAAGTCAGTTAAAACCAAAACAAAAAAAACCAAACAAACAGTGGATATAGTAGTCGCCACTGAGCCATTAAAAGCTTTAAAGGAGAAGTTGAGAAGCTCAAACCTTGGGCCTATTTGACCCCCTTCACGATTTTCATCTGATTCTTTTGGATTCCCCAGGAAGTCATATTTTCACAGACCACTACAATGGCTCCAAAGATTGTGATTATTATTTAGAATAGGTTTACGATTACCTTCCATTAAACCTGAGAAAGCGTGACTTGCTCAAGGTTACCCATTGGGTTTCCATGCCTTACCGAAGATCTGAATTCAATGAAATTGAGCAATTTCAAATGACTACGGATTGTGCGATCTGAGCCACAGACACTGGAACCTGAAGCATGGATACTGAGTCCAGATAAGCAGTTACCAGTACCAGTGTCCTGTAGATCAGTGTTTCCCAACCAGTGTGCCGTGAGCGATCATCAGGTGTGCCGTGGGAAATTGGGACCTCCAATACCCTTTCTTCCCCCTCCTGCCAAACACTTTTTCTTCTCCACTCGGGCTCCCTTCTTCCCAGCCTCGCTCTGCTCGCTTTGCTCTGGGGCGAGTCTGCGCATTAGCGCCCGCACGGGTCATATCTTCCTCCCCCCTCCCCTCCTGAACACGCTCACACTGCCCCCTCGGATCAAAATGGCGGCAGAAGTGGCAGTGTAGAAGAAAAAGTAAGTGTTCAGCAGGAGGGGGAAGAAAGGGCACGATGGGGAAGGGGGAGGAAGAGGTCTCTGTCGAAAGCTGGCATGGGCAAACTTGGACCTTCCAGGTGTTTTGGACTCCAACTCCCACCATTCCTAGCAGCCTCAGGCCCTTCCCCCCCCCCCCCCTCAGCAATTTAAGCAGGAAAGGGCCTCAGGCTGTATAGTGGGAGTTGAAGTCCAAAGCACCTAGAGGGCTGAAGTTTTCCCATGCCAGTTTTAGGGACCTTAAAGTGGTGAGCCTCCTTCCAACAATGCGATTCTGGATAGAAAACAAACAACAACATAACATAACATTGTTTGAGTCCACAGTGCTGTCTGGGTGTAGGTGAACTGCAACTTCCAAACTCAAGGTCAATTCCCAAGCAAACCCTTTCAGTACTTTCTGTTGGTAATGAGAGTTCAATATGCCAAGTTTGGTTCAATTCCATTGTTGCAAGAGTTCAGGATGCTCTTTGATTGTGTGTTAACTATAAATCCCAGAAACTGTAACTCCCAAATGTCAAGGTCTATTTTCCCCAAACTCCATCTGTGTTCACATTTGAGCATATTGAGTATTCATGCCAAGTTTGGTCCTGATCCAACATTGTTTGAGTCCACAGTGATCTCTGGATATAGGTGAACTACAACTCCAAAACCCAAGGTCAATGCCCACCAAACTCTTATAGTATTTTCTCTTGGTTATGGGAGTTCTGTGTGGGAGGTTTGTGTCTTTCTGCCATTACTGCCAGGATATCTATGTTGTGTGCATCAAAACAGGTCCAGGTTTCACACTGAATGTATAAATACATTTTAAAAACGTATTAACTATATGTATTACTGTGTTAGAGTGTCATTTTGTGTCATCTTGGTTGGTGGTGTGCCCCAGGATTTTGTAAATGTAAAAAATGTGACACGGCTCAAAAAAGGTTGAAAAACACTGCTGTAGATCCATGCTCCTGGTGAGCAAAGAAACTTGATGTTCAAATAAAGCTCACCAAGTTGAAGAGAAAGCCACCGAGGTATTTTATTCAGTCAGCAGAAAGTGGTGGCAGCTCATGGTTATCCACCAAAGTAAGCTGAGATAGCATAAGGTAAAGGTAAAGCTTTCCCCTTGACATTAAGTCTAGTCATATCCGATTCTGGGGGGTGGTGCTCACCTCCATTTCTAAGCCAAAGAGCCAGCGTTGCTGGTAGACGACTCCAAGGTCATGTGGCCAGCAGGCCCGGATTACCCATAAGACCACCCTAGGCCATGGCCTAGGGCGGCAGCTTTGGCGGGGCAGCAGATCCAGACCCTCCCAAATTGAAATAATAATAATAAAAAAAATTTAGTCTGAACTTCGGGCGCTTGCTTCTGCGCCTGCGCACTGAGAAGGAGCGAGGGAGAAGGAGCCGTGGGAAGTTCCGCCACCCCTAGGGCATCTGACGTGGCTTCCCCCGCCGCCTCCTTGCTCGTGTTGGCGGGCGCCGCTGCTTCCTTCAGTGAAGGGAGGAGGGGCGCCCGTGCGAGCGAGGCGGTGGCGGAAGCCACGTCAGTCGCCCTAGGGGCGGGACTTCCCCCAGCTCCTTCTCCCTTACGCTGACTCCCCCCTCCTCCCTTCAATGAAGGAAGGAGTGGCATCCGCCCGCGCGAGGGAGAAGGAGCCGGGGGGAAGCCCCACCGCCCCTAGGGCGACTGACGTGGCTTCGCTCACCCGTGCGGCGAGGAGGCAGCGGGGGAAGCCACGTCAGTCGCCCTAGGGGCGGGACTTCCCCCGGCTCCTTCTCCCTCGTGCCAGCTCCACCCCCCGCAAGAGGCCCCGCCCCCTCAAGCGGCCCCACCCCCCGGGGGCGGCATTTAGAGAGTGTGGTCTAGGGCGCCACAAACCATTAATCCAGGCCTGGTGGCCCGCATGACCTTCCTGCTGAAGTGGTGCCTATTGTTCTACTCACATTTGCATGTTTTTGAACTGCTAGCTTGGCTCCCCGAATTTGAACCACTGACCTTTTGGTCAGCAAGTTCAGCAGCTCAGTGGTTTAACCTGCTGTGCCATTGGGGGCTCCAAGATACCATACATAGCAAAACCCAAACATTTTATAGACATAAATCCTTTGAATTCCCCACACCCGTCCCAACTGTGGCCAGCTTCTCCATGATTGGCTGGGCTCTGTTGCCCTGCGGAGGCAGTACTGCAGCTCCCACAAACCAATCAGAGAATGTTCCTTGCTCTTGATGCAGATTCCCACTGTCCAATGGCTGACAGGGGTGGGTTGGTCCAGAAGACAGAGGTGCTGAAATGAATTCTGAATGGATTATCAGGTCCCACCGAGGAACGAACAAAGGGGCCATCTTTATTGTTTTGATGATTGCAATCTCAGTCTCCAGTGAATGGGCGCAATGCCTCTGGCGCTGATGTCCATAGAGACCAAAAGCAGAAATATTGTCCATCCTGATAGGATTAAGTAGCAAGTTCCTGGGAAAGGGGAAATGTTATTGTGTGACAATGGGACATGACCCCCTGGTGTACTGGATGGTCATACCAAGTGATCTGAATTATTATGTCCAAGTAGCTGCAGAAAGGAGAGGCGGCCCATATCCTGGATTTATTTATTTATTTATTTAAAACTTTTGTACCTTGACCTTCTCACCTCCATACAGGGACTCAGACTGGCTTACAGCAAGATTCAATGCTATACAATTTAAAAACAACTACAACAACATATTAAAATACATAAAAAGCCCAAGCATAAAACCACATCACCACTAAAAACAATTCCACTCGATCTGTAAACGTGGCCATTTATTCAGACTATAGCCAATCTCAGCCTATTCTGGGAAGGCTTGGTTCCACATCCAGGTCTTCACCAGCCTCCTAAAGGACAACAGAGAGGGGGAAGATCTAGCATCACTCGGGAGAGAGTTCCACAGCCGATGGGGCCACCACAGAGAAGGCCCTGTCTCTCGTCACCACCAGTCGCACTTGCGAAGATGGCGGGACTGAGAGCAGGGCCTCTCCGGAGGATCTTCATGTCCTTGATTGTTCGTAGGGGAGAATCCGTTCGGACAGGTAAACTGGGCCGGAACCGTATAGGGTTTTGTAGGTTAAAAACAGCACTTTGAATTGTGCCCGGAAGCTAATTGGCAGCCAGTGGAGCTGGCGCAGCAAGGAGTTGTATGCTCCCTGTACCCCGCTCCTGTTAGTAACCTTGCTGCCGAGCGTTGGACTAATTGCAGCTTCTGAGCAATCTTCAGAGGCAACCCCACGTAGAGAGCATTGCAGTAGTCAATTCGGGATGTAACCAGAGCGTGGACCATCGTGGCCAAGTCAGATTCCAGCTGTTGTCATCTGCACAGCTGAAATCGATGGGGCTAATAGAGATAGACTAGACCAGTGGTGATTGAGTTCTTCTCAAGCAAATGATGACCAGAAAGACAGCTGGATGGATATCCCAGGTCAGGAAGTGCTGGGTGAAAGAACACCAAGGTGGCTTGCTTCTCCAAATGTTTTTATATTAAGACATTAAACATTAAACACACACACACATGAGGGTCTGTGGATACCAGCGAATGGAGGCCAGGATGTCCACAGGGTGAAAGGTGACTCAGGGTTAATTGGAAAGAAAGGAGGAGACATTTGAGATCTGAGAAATAAATCTTCCCTTTTCAAAACATTCCAGCCTGGGAGGGGAAGCAGAGCAGAAGCAGAAAAGAAAACAAAAGAAAACACACTGTTATGGAGGGGAAGAGGAGAGACAAATCTATTATATAAATGGGTTCACGTCATGTGATGTATACCTCAAACAAAGAAACCTTACAACGCAGAAACACAATACTTGCCAACAGAAATAGGCCTCAAGCAAGGTACGTTTGTAGCAAAGAAACTTTCCCCCAAAACCTAAAAGGCCCCCAAAAACAACGAGTAAAATAAAACTACATTTACCAGCATCCTCCAGGGCAGCCAAAGACTCACCCAGCCTCTACATTCTGAACAACATGATTGGCTGCCTATAAGGGCGGATTTGCATAACTGCTGCACTGGCCAGCCAACATGAAAATTCCAAACCATAATAAACTGCCAAAACAGAATAAGGAAAAGGCCTGAGCCAATCCCCAACACAAACACCCAAATCACTTAAAACCGAAAATTTACACCCCAAAAAATCACAGACCACACCCAAAATTGACAGCAAGGCTTCATTAACTTGATTTCCCTAACTAGCCCTCACTTACTGGGAAGCTGTTTACGCTCTAAATTGACAGTAAGACTTCATTAACTTGATTTCCCTAACTCAGTCTTTCTCAACCAGTGTGCCGTGGCACACTAGTGTGCTGTGACGGACCTCCTGCTGTGCCGCGAGAAAAGCTCTCTGCCCCCTTCCTCCCCCCTCCTGCCAAACTCCTGCTGCTTGGGGAAGGAGGAGGAAGGGCCGGGCAGTGGCGAAGAAAAAGAAGGGACCGGCGCTGCCTCCTTCGGTCGTTTCCCAGCCAGCCTCCAATCCGCCATGACTCCCACCATGACTCTCGCCCCTCGCTCACTGAAGCCGCGTGGAGGAGGAGCCGCCCACTGAAGCCCGTTCACCGCTCATGCTCCTCCTCTGTAGGAGAGGTGAAGCTGGAGGGAGGGGGAGGGGCATGGCACGGCCTGTAGGTGAGCTGAAGCTGGGGGGAGGGGGCAGGGCATGGCATGGCCTGGCTCTGCCCCCTCCCTCGGCCGGCACTCCCAGCAGCTGCTCCAGCCTTGAGGGACAGTGCCAAGCCAGCATTGTGCTGGCTCTGGCACTGCTGGCTTGGCACTGCCCCCTCAAGGCTGGAGCAGCTGCTGGGAGAGTGAAGCCGGGGTAGGGGCGGGGCATGTCACAGCCTGGCTCCGCCTCCCGGCTTTGGCACTCCCAGCAGCTGCTCCCAGCCAGTGCCGCCTTTGGCATTCCGCCATGTAAGCGGCCGCGTGGGGGCGACGGGTCCTGGGAGGCGTCGCCGCCTGCGGGGCGCCACCACGCTGGCGCCCTCTGCGCCTCCTGCCCGGGAGCCAGTGCTCCCCACCAGCGGCAGCCGGTGATGCAGCCGGCGGCGCAGGCGCGATGTAACCGCGCCCGGACGTCACTGCGCATGCGCAGGCGTTCGTGACGCACTCAGCGCAGCCGGCGTGACGTCACTGCGCATGCGCAGGTGTGCGTGACGTCGCCGCGCAGCTGCGTGTGACGTCATGCACGCCTGCGCATGCGCGGTGACGTCGCCGCGCGGGCTGCCGCGTCCAGCAGCCATGGGGGGGCGCAGAAATGAGGCTCGCGTACCCCCCCAGGAGAGGTGAGACCGCCCCTGCTCCCAGCAGGCCACCAAAACCCAACCGTTCTTTACTGTGTTAGAGTGTCATTTTGTGTCATTTTGGTTGGTGGTGTGCCCCCGGATTTTTTTAATGTTAAAAGTGTTCCGCGGCTCAAAAAAGGTTGGGAAACACTGCCCTAACTAGCCCTCACTTACTGGGAAGCTGTTTACGCTCTGAATTGACTGTAAGACTTCATTAACTTGATTCTCCCGACTAGGCCTCAGCTCATTGGACATTGTGTATGGCCTGAATTGACAGTAAGGCTTCATTAACTTGCTGTTCCTAACTAGGCCTCAGCTCATGGGACATTGTGTATGGCCTGAATTTACAGTAACCTACCTTGGCACACAGAGCCCCGACCATGCATGATGGGACTTGAAGTACCACCATGGAAAATGGGATTTGTAGTACTTAAATACCCATCATTCCCCACAGACCACTGTGGCCCAGAACCAAGACCAATAAAGACCCAACTTGGCACACCATGCCCCCCATGACCCATACTCCATCCAACTGCAGTTTAGAGGAGGGCACACCGTGGATGATTGGACTTTCTTGCATCTCCTAAAAAGGGCACAGCAACGCGTGCCGGGTACAGCTAGTATATCATATATTGTAATGGCCTCCAGGCTCCGCTGTCCAGCTGGACCCCATTATAAGCCGAGGGAGGCTTTTTCAGGTCTGAAAAACTCAGCTTATCTTTGAGTATATAAGGTCACCTTGATTAAATGTACACAGATCTAACATGGTGTCCTTGACAAAACTATAAGTTCCCTAATTATAAACTATTTTTAAAGGGGGTGGTAGTCATGTTAGACTACACCAGTGGTTCCCAAAGTGGGCGGTACCACCCCCTGGTGGGCAGTGGGGTGATCCAAGGGGACGCTGGGAGGCTCAGGAGAATTTGGGGGGCGCTGAACCCCTATAAGGGGGCAGTAGTGTGAGCCAGGCTTGCTTGCCACTTGCAGGGTCGTGCTCTTGTGAGGAGGTCTCCATTGGAAGAAAGAGGCGATACACAAGACTGCGCCGTGGGCGGGGTTGATGAGAGGAAGGAGGCGCGTGCTGCGGTTTCCACAGCAATGCCTGTCTGGGGATTACAACTTGCAGGGACGCAGTTGCAAGCACACGATCCCTGGGCAGGTGTTGCCATGGAAACCGCAGCGCGCGCCTCCTCCTTCTCGTCAACCTCGCCCACAGCACAGTGTATTGCCTCTTTCTTCCAATGGGGACATCCTCGCAAGTGCGCCTTGCTGTGCTCGGCGTGGGGCGGGGCAAGTGGGGGGCGCTTTTCAAGGTGGGCCTCGCTTGTCCAGTGCCAGCCCCTTCTTTTGTCAATGCCATAAAAACAACATGAAATTAAAATAACATTTGAATTAAAATTAAAAACATCAAAATGTTTAATTTTATGAAAAAGATAGAAATATTAATACATACTGTATATCTTTCTGTTTAATTGCTTACACTCCCCCTGAAGACGCAGGTTCACAGTTTGGGTGTGATCCTGGACTCAACGCTGAGCCTGGAACCCCAGGTTTCGGCGGTGGCCAGGGGAGCATTCACACAGTTAAAACTTGTGCGCCAACTGCGCCCATACCTTGGGAAGTCTGACTTGGCCACGGTGGTCCATGCTCTGGTTACATCCCGTATAGATTACTGCAATGCCCTCTACGTGGGACTGCCTTTGAAGACTGTTTGGAAGCTTCAACTGGTCCAACGGACAGCAGCCAGGTTGATAACAGGAGCGGCACTCAGGGAGCGCACAACGGCTCTGTTGTGCCAGCTCCACTGGCTACCAGTTTGCTACCGGGCACAACTCAAAGTGCTGGCTTTAGCCTTTAAAGCTCTTAACGGTTCTGGTCCAACTTATATGTCTGAACGCATCTCCCACTACGAACCTTCAAGATGCTTAAGATCATCCAGAGAGGCCCTGCTCTCAGTCCCGCCTGCTTTGCAGGCGTGATTGGTGGGGACGAGAGACAGGGCCTTTTCAGTGGTGGCTCCTCGGCTTTGGAATGACCTTCCTTATGACATCAGATCAGCCCCCTCCCTCTTGACATTTCGCAAGAAGGTCAAGACCTGGCTATTTGACCGGGCATTTGCAGATGTAGTACGATTACCAAATTGAGACCTACGGAACGACGACGATGCAATTGGATACCGATTTAATAATGAGATGCTGATATTGTGTTTTTAATGTTAAGTGCTAATTTGTATATGATGGAATTGTGTTGATAATTGTTGATATGTTTGTCTTGGGCAGTTCTTGCCATTTGTACACCGCCTCGAGTCGCCTTCGGGCTGAGAGAGGCAGTCTAGAAGCAAAGTAAGTAAATAAATAAATAAATATTAATTTTTTTAAAAAAAAATAATTATTAGGGGGGCAGTAAGTAATTTTTTTTCTGCAAAGGGGGCGGTAGGCCAAACGTTTGGGAACCACTGGACTACACCAACCCTTAACATTCAAACCAAAACACTGGCTCCTAGATCTTTACTTCTTTATTTTTAGGCTTCTGTTTAGGGAGGCTATTTTGATATTTCCAAAAAAAAAAATCGCTGCAAACTTTTGAACCATTTAAAGCTAATTTCACCGAAGGATTGTTTATTAACATTTCAAATAAATACTTATGGTTATTTTTTTTAATCTACAGGAATTCTTGTGCCACTGCTTCCGCTGTCTCAAAATTCAACACATGGCCGAGAAGGAGGAAGATGTACATTTTTGACTGTTTCCAACGAGTTATTTTTAAAAGCTTGGGAAGAAAAAAATCCCACAACAGCTAGCGAGAATGTACTGTGCTGGAGTATTTTCAGTCCTCTGGTAATAGAAACAGAAAACAATACCAATAGTTCAGGCTTTGAGGCTTATCTCGAATCCATTTCCACCTATTATGTGACAACCAAAGAACATCAGGTTTGGCCTTACAGGGTTTTTTTTTAAATCAGCAAACTGCTGAGAGGCTGGAAGAAGAATATAATGTGTGTATGTGTGTGTGTGTTTGGAAGAGAGATATGTAAGAAAATGCTGGCCTCTCCACAAAAAGGGGAATCAAAGAAGAGTAATAATAGCAGGAGATGAATAGTGTGCAAATAAGATCATGGACAATGTGAATGTGAAGAACATATGATCAAAAGGAGAGGTTGCAATGCCGGAATCTATGAATTCAAAGTGGTGTCAAACTCATTGATTCTACTGCAAAGATGCACCCTCCAAAGTGTTTTTTTTTTCCAGTGCCTTTCTCTGAAATATATCCTTGTATTCATTGGTGGTCTCCCATCCAAGTCCTAACCATGGGTGGACTACAACTCACATCATGCCCCTCTCAAACACCATCAGTACTTAAAGTTGACCATGTTGGGGATGTGTAGCAAGTTTGCTCCAGATATATCATTGGTGGGGTTCACTGTGTTCTCTGGCTGCAGGATGAACTACAACTCCCACTATGGTGGATCAATCCCTTCAATTCCCTCCAGTATGTTCATGGGGGTTCCGTATGCCAAGTGTGGTCCAGGTCCATTGTCAGTTGGGGGTCAGTTTCTCTGGATGTAGGTGAACTGCAACTCCCCAAAATCAAGGCCAATCCCTTTCACCCCCTCCCCCAAATATTCAAATTTGGGTGTATGAATTGGGGTGTATGCGTACCAAGTTCGGTCCAGAGCTATTGTTGTTTGGGTTCACAGTGGTCTCTGGATATAGGTGAACTACAACTCCTCCACATCAAGGAGAATCCCCCTCAAAGTGCTTCAGTATTTTTTGTTGGTCATGGGGGTTCTGTGTGCCAGGTTAGGTCCAGGTCGATCATTGGTGGGTTTCAGAATACTATGGGGTTCAGAATGCTCTTTGATTGTAGGTGAACTATAAATCCCAGTACCTACAACTCCTGAATGTCAAGGTCAGTTCCCCCCAAACCCTACCAGTATTCAAATTTGGTCAAATTGGCTAGGTGTGTCAAGTGTGGTTCAGATCCATCATTGTTTGGGTTCATGGTGGTCTCTGGATATAGGTGAACTACAACTCCTATAAATTTTCTCCAAAGACCTCCAGTATTTTTGGTTGGTTATGGGGGTTCAGTGTGCCAGGTTAGGCCCAGGTCCATCATTGGTGAGGGTCACAGTTTTCTGTCTCGATGAATCATATTGCATCATATTGAGTCAATCCCCCAACTCCCTTCAGTATGCTCAGTTGCTGATCAATTCTGCTTTGTTTGCAGTATGCCATAGAAAAGAGTAGGAAAGGGTTATGGGAGAGGCAGTGGGCGGGATCATGCAAATGCCACACCAATGGAGAGAGCAAGAAACATTGAGATATCAGTGGTGGAGGAAACACACAAAATCTAGGATGAAATGGTCCCTGTATGAAAACATTCACTTGGGTGGTGAGCAGTATTGTATTTGTGGTGGACATTTGCAGGGTTGTATATGTTCACACTTTTATTATGGAGTTTGATAGTGATAGAAGATAGATAGAGACAGGCGATAGATAGGTAATAGATTTATTTATTTATTGTTTCAGAAGCGAACCGAAGGTACAGTTGTAATGTATTTAAGAACACAAAGTTTAAAACTTGGCATTATACTCAATGTCTTTTGACCAGAAGCTGGTCATTTGGAGTGCTTCTGGTTTGGCTGTAAGAAGGTTCTCCATTGTGCATATGACAGGGCTCAGACTGCATTGTAATAGGTGGTCTGTGGTTTGCCCTTCTCTACACTTGCATGTCGTGGACTCCAATTTGTGGCTTCATTTCTTAAGGTTGGCTCTGCATCTTGTGGTGCCAGAGCACAATCTGTTCAGCACCTTCCAAGTCACCCTGTCTTCTCCTTGCCTCATCCAGTATCAGCCATGGCTTGAGGTTCCAGGTTTTAGTCTGCCATTTTTGGACTCTCGCTTGCTGAGGTGTCCCTGCAAGTATCTCTGTAGATCTTTAAAAAACTATTTCTTGATTTAAGGTGTTGGCATGCTGGCTGATATACGAACAGGGGATGGGCTGAATATATAATTGTTTTGGCCCTTTCATTATTGGCTGTGGATGCAATACCGACTAAACAGTATAATTTCTCCAGTGGTGTAGAATGTAGATATCCTGTGATCATGCGGCATGTCTCATTAAGAGCCACATCTACTGTTTTAACGTGGTGAGATGTTTTCCACACTGGTCATGCGTATTCAGCAGCAGAGTAGCAAAACGCAAGGACAGATACCTTCACTGTGTTTGGTTGTGATCCCCAGGTTGTACCAGTCAGCTTTTATATGATACTAGCTTGGGGACCGCCCTGCCCGGGATATTTGTGAAGCGCAGCAGGATGTAGAGTGGGTCATGGGGGCTCTGTGTGCCAAGTTTGGTCTTGATCCATCATTATTGGGAGTTGCAGTGGTATCATGAAATTACTGAAGGTAGTGCAAGTCCCATCATCTCTGTGTGCCCCCCCCCCCCCAAAAGTGTAGTATGATGTAGACTGGGTCATGGGGGCTCTGTGTGCTAAGTTTGGTCTGTATTGGTGAATGGATGAGGGATGCATTGTTTTTCGGAAGTGAGTGAAGGTACTTCAAGTCCCATCATCCGTGGTCCGTCTCACAGTAAACTGCACCAGGCTGTAGAGTGGGTCATGAGGGCTCTGTGTGGCAAGTTTGGTGTTGATCAATCATAGGATTAGGTTTGTAGCAGTCTTGGAAAGTGAGGGAAGGTACTGCAAGACCCATCATCCATGTTCTGTCCCCCTCCAAACTTCAGTAGGATGTGGACTGGGTCACTGGGGCTCTGTGTGCCAAGTGTGGTCTTTATCGGACCATGGCAAAGGAATGATGGTCAGTTCCTCCACTCCGCCACTTTCATCTGCCAGGGATGGGATGAAAGTGGCGGAGTGGAGGAACTGACCATCATTCCTTTGCCATGGTCCGACCACCACCTGATCAAGTTTAGACTCACTGGGCCTTTCCACCTCCGCAGGGGTGGTGGACCTATTAGAATGGTCCGCCCCAGGAGACTTATGGATCCGAACGGATTCCTGACGGCTCTTGGGGATTTTCCCGCCTCCTCGGTAAGTGACCCTGTCGAGGCTCTTGTCTCACTCTGGGACAGGGAGATGACAAGGGCTGTTGACACGATCGCTCCAGAACGCCCCTCTTGAGTAACCGAGCTAAACCAGCTCCTTGGTTCACTGAGGAGCTGGCAGCAATGAAGCGAAAAAAGAGTAGGCTAGAGTGCGTGTGGCGTAGGAAACGGAGCGGCTCAGCTCAGGCTCGCCTGGACTCCTATTTGAGGACCTATGACTCAGCAACAAAAGCCGCACAAAAAACATCTATCTCGGCCATGGTGGCCGCCAAGAACCGTCCAGCGGAACTGTTTCGAGTCGTTAGGGGTCTTTTTAAATCCGCCTCAGTGCGAGATCCCTGACGGCTCGGGCGCACGCTGTGATGAGTTTGCTAAGGTCTTCGCGGATAAGGTGGCTCTGATCCGTTCCGATTTCGATACCACTTTAAAGGCAGTCTCTGAGGATGTGACACGAGCATCTGCTTGTCCGGTTTTGATGGATTCGTTTCAATTGGTTCAGCTTGAGGATGTGGACAAGATCCTTTGAGAGGCGAGGCCCACGACATGCATCCTAGACCCCTGCCCATCCTGGCTGATCAAGGAAGCCAGAGGGGGGTTTGGCAGAGTGGGTGAAGGTGGTGGTTAATGCCTCCCTTCGGGAAGGCACCATTCCAGCCAGCTTAAAGCAAGCTGTTATAAAACCGCTGTTGAAGAAACCTTCACTGGACCCCACTCAATTAGTGAACTATCGGCCAGTTTCCAATCTCCCTATTTGGGCAAAGTCATGGAACGTGTGGTGGCTTCGCAACTCCAGGGGTTCTTGGCAGACACTGATTATCTGGATCCGGCACAGTCTGGCTTTAGGCCGGGGCATGGGACTGAGACAGCCTTGGTCGCCTTGGTAGATGATCTACGCCGGGAACTTGACAGGGGAGTGTGTCCCTGTTGGTTCTGCTGGACCTCTCAGCGGCTTTCGATACCGTTGACCACGGTATCCTTCTGGGTCGCCTTGCAGATATGGGGCTTGGGGTACTGCATTGCAGTGGCTCCAATCCTTCCTGGAAGGTCGTACCCAGAAGGTGTCATTGGGTGACACCTGTTCGGCTCCACAGCCATTGTCCTGTGGAGTCCCTCAGGGTTCAGTACTGTCCCCGATGTTGTTCAACATCTACATGAAACCGCTGGGAGAGATCATTCGAGTTTCGGAGTAAGGTGTTATCTGTACGCAGATGATGTCCAGATCTGTCACTCCTTCCCACCTGTCACCAAGGAGGCTGTCCAGACCCTGAACCGGTGCTTGGCTGCTGTGTCGGACTGGATGAGGGCTAGCAAATTGAAACTAAATCCAGACAAGACAGAGGTCCTCCTGGTCAGTCGTAAGGCCGAACAGGGTATAGGGTTACAGCCTGTGTTGGACGGGGTTACACTCCCCTGAAGACGCAGGTTCGCAGCTTGGGAGTGATCCTGGACTCAGCGCTGAGCCTGGAACCCCAGGTCTCAGCGGTGGCCAGGGGAGCTTTTGCACAGTTGAGACTCGTCGCCAGCTGCGCCCGTACCTTGGGAAGTCTGATCTGGCTACGGTCGTCCACGCTCTGGTCACATCCCGAATAGATTACTGCAACGCACTCTACGTGGGGCTGCCTTTGAAGACAGTTCGGAAAGTGCAATTAGTCCAGCGGGCGGCAGCCAGACTACTAACGGGAGCTACATACAGGGAGCACACGACCCCCCTGCTGTGTCAGCTCCACTGGCGGCCTGTCCAATTCCGGGCTCAATTCAAAGTGCTGGTTTTGACCTTTAAAGCTCTATACGGTTCTGGCCCAGCTTACTTGTCCGAACGCATCGGGCCGCTACGTCCCATCCGTAACCTAAGATCATCCGGGAGGCCCTGCTCTCGCTCCCGCCGACATCTCAGATGCGGTTGGTGGGGACGAGGGACAGGGCCTTCGGTGGTGGCCCCCGCCTGTGGAATGCGCTCCCTACGGAGATACGGTCCACCTCATCCCTCCTGACATTCAGGAAGAAGGTGAAATCCTGGCTCTGGGATCAGGCATTCCCTCACCAGCACTAGGCAGCATGTGAGACGGAATTTTAATGGGAGGGAGGAAGAGGGTCAATGTTTCTAGGGTTGAATACTGTTTTAATTGGAATGATTGTAGATGTGTTGAGGGATTGTATTTTAATGCCTTAATGTTTTAATGGGTTGTGGGGTTTGGGGTTTTACGCTGTTGATGTGGCATCGAATTGTGCCTGCTGTAAGCCGCTCTGAGTCCCCCCTCGGGGGTTGAGAAGAGCGGGGTAAAATCCTGAAATAAAATAAATAAATTTATCAGTGTTTGTTGGGGGCCACAGTGGTCTGTGGGAACAGAGGGGTGTAAAAGTACTACAAATCCCATCATCCATTGTCAGTCCTCCCCCAAACCTCACCAGGACGTGAAGGCAGTCATGGGGGTTATGTGTGCCAAGTTTGGCATCGATCAGTGATTGGATGAGGGTTGCAGCGGACTTGGGAAGTGAGTAGAGGCACTTCAAGTCCCATCATCCATGGTCCACCCTCCTCCGAACTGCACCAGGACGTAGAGTGGGTCATGGGGGCTGTGTGTGCTGAGTGTGGTCTGTATTGGTCCTTTTTGGTGGCCTCAGTGGTCTGTGGGAACCAAAGTGTTTGAAAGTACTACAAATCCCATAATCTGTGGGTCATGTCCCCCGACCCACGCCAGGACGTAAAGGGGGTTAGGGGGGTTATGTGTACCAAGTTTGGTGCAGGTCCATCACCCGCGCTGGTCGCTGTGGCCTGTGAAAGTGGCTGCCACATATCCGCCCTGGCCTGTGAAAGTGGCTGCCACATATCCGCCCTGGCCTGTGAAAGTGGCTGCCACATATCCGCCCTGGCCTGTGAAAGTGGCTGCTTCCGCCCTTCTGCCCTCCCGCCTCCGCATACACACATACAAACATTCCGTTTTATAAAGGTATACAGATACAGATTGTTTCTAGAACCCACTTTTTCCTTGATATTCAAGCAGTGCTTTTTGTAGGTCAGAGCACGTTCCAGAGTGACTCCCAGGTATTTGGGTGTGCTGCAATGCTCCAGTCAAATTCCTTCCCAGGTAATCCTCAGAACTTGAGATGCATGACTGTTCTTAATATGAAAAGCACATGTCTGTGTTTTCAATGGATTTGGAATCAGCTGGTTTTTCCTGTAATAGGCAGTAAGGGCACCTAAAGCTTTGGAGAGCTTCTGTTCAACCATTTCAAAGCTGCCTGTTTGAGTGGTGATTGCATGATTGTCAGCATAGATGAAACTCTCAGTCCCTTCTGGCAGTGGCTGGTCATTTGTGTAAATATTAAACATTGATGGAGCAAGCACGCTCCCCTGAGGCAGGCCGTTCTTCTGTTTTCGTCATCTGCTTCTCTGGCCCAGGAATTCAACAAAAAAGCTCCTGTTTTGTAGCAGATTTTCTGTGAAGCGGGTGAGGTGGTATTCTTTGTGATATTATAAGTTTTTTCTCAGGAGAAGGCAATGATTCACAGTGTCATAGGCTGCTGACAGGTCTAAGAAGATAGCTCCTGTAATCTGCTGCCTTTCAAAACCATCTTCTATGTGCTGAGTCAGGTGCAACACTTGTTATGTGCAACTTTTGCCTTTCCTGAAGACACCTTGCTGCAGAATCCTACATGGGTCTATTTTTTCCATAATTCTATGCAAAATAAATCTCTCTAGAACAGGGGTGGGCCCGGGAGAAGGGCGTTGGGGCCGGGGCCACGAGGAAGGGGTGCCGCTGCCGCCATCCCATCACGGGCTCTGTGGGGCCTGTGTTGGCAGACAGGCCAGAGGAGCAGTGGCTTTGGAGTGCCTGCCATCCCTAGAGGGGATCCGGGGCTGCAACGGGAGCACTCGGCGACCTGTGGGGGCTGATCGCCATGGCGACCCGGAAGACTTGATTGTCTTCCGGGTCGCCAGGGTGATCAGCTGCCTAAGATTGCCGAGTGCTCCCCCTGCAGGCCAGGATCGCCTCCAAGAATGGCACGCACTCCAAAGCCGTCACTCCTCCGGCCTGTCTGCCGACACAGGCCCCACAGAGCCCGTGATGGGATGGCGGCAGCGGCACCCCTTCCTCTTGGCCCCGCAGGGCGATCAGCTGGGGAACGGCTGGGGGCGAGAGCGGGCGGAGGCCTGCAGCCTCTGATCGTCTGCTGCTCTGCTCTCTCTGCTGTGACAGCGGCTGGGTCCTCTTTGCCATCCTCTGGGCTGGGGTCATTGGGCCATTCCATCTTGGGATCCTTCCTCTTCCTTTCAGCCTTCATCTTGGTTCGCACCTTATCTTCTTGAATTCAATTAAATTTTAGAGGTTTTTATTATTATTTTATAATAATTTTATAATAATATAATAATAATATAATAAATAATGTAATATAGTGTTATATTATATTATAATTTCAATATATTATAATGTCTATATATATACTATAATATAATAATTATGATATTAATACTAATAATATATGAATATTTCTTGATATATTAATATGTTAATATTAATGATGTGAAATATATTAAATATAGTAAATAAATAAATAAATAATGTAGATTAGGCTGCAGTTCTACATTTAGGTGCGGCCCTCCATAATATTTTTTGGCTCTCCTGTGGCCCCTTGGAAAAAATAATTACCCACCCCTGCTCTAGAACTTTGTAAAGATGGCACAACAAGGGACTGGTCTATAGATTGATATGCTTATCCAACATAAATGCGCCAGGAGAACGTTGGATAAGCAAAAATGTTGGATAATGAGGGATTAAGGAAAAGCCTATTGAACATCAAATTACATTATGATTTTACAAATTAAGCACCAAAACATCATGTTTTACAACAAATCAACAGAAAATGTAGTTCAATACATGGTAACGTTATGTAGTAATTACTGTATTTACGAATTTAGCACCAAAACATCACAATGTATTGAAACAGCTGTGGATCTGGGTGGGAGGCAGACTGTGTTTGATAATAGAGAATGTTGGATGAGCAAATGTTGGATAAGTGAGATTTTACTGTAGATAGATAGATACAGATAGATAGATAGACAGATAAAGAAACAGCCTATATTATACAGCCTAGAGCAGTGTTTCCCAACCGGTGTGCCGCGGCACACTAGTGTGCTGTGAACGATCATCAGGTGTGCCGTGGGAAATTGGCCTCTGTGGAAATGAGCCCGGTGGAAGGGCAGGGGGGGGGGGGAGTGGCAGCCGGCGACAAACCTCGCGGGCGGCCAATCGGGAGTGCAGGGGCCCTGTCCCCTGGCTTTCCATTGGCCTCCTCTTCTCCGGAGGGGGGAGGGAGGGAGTGATGTTGCTCTGACCCTGTCACCTTTGCAGCAAACAAAGCCACCGCCATTTTAACGAGGCAGAGACGGGAGAAGAGGAACGAAGAAGGAGGTGGTAGGAAAGGGGCGGGGGGAAGTGGCCTTAGGGGCAGGGGGGGGAGTGATCCCTCTGAGGCTGAGAAATTCGAGGGGCTGAGTTTGCGGCCTCCCCTAAACACGCCCGCCCCATTAATGTGGGATATAATGAGCATTGCCTGCCTTTAAATAATGCCAGCCAAGGGTCGCCTCTTCTGTGGCCTTGAGGAGACAGCGAGCGAGCGGCCTGACCCAGCTCTCCCTTCCTTCCTTCCCGAAGCACGCTCTCCTGGCGTTTCTCCTGCATCTATGACTAGCCTCCTCGAAGGTGGTAAGGTCTCCCTTCCCCTCCCCTCCAGAGATACCCCTGCCCTGTCTCTTGCCTTCTTCTTCTTCCTCTGTGTTTGGCCTCCCCTCCTGCCTCTTCAGCTCCCATATCCAACCATAAGAGACTCGGATCCCTTTGGAAGAGCCAGACAGCCCAGTCCTGCCTCTTGACTTCCGGGCTTCCTTTCCCCTCCTGCCTCTTTAGCTCTGCTCTCTGCCCTTCACAGGCTGGAATTCCTTCGGAATAGCCAGAGATTCATAGAATCCTAGAGTTGGAGGAGACCTTGTGGGCCTCTTTCACCCAATATGCAGGAAAATTGCCTTCAAAGCACCCCTGACAGATGGCCTCTGCTTAAAAGCCTCCAAAGAAGGAGCCTCCACCACACTCCAGGGCAGAGAGTTCCACTGCTGAATGGCTCTCACAGTCAGGAATATATAAATACATTTAAAAACATATTAACTATATGCATTACTGTGTTAGAGTGTCATTTTGGTTGGTGGTGTGCCCCAGGATTTTATAAATGTGAAAAATGTGTTGAAAAACACTGGCCTAGAGAAATAGTGGTAATACTGAACAGTTTTATCTAGTGGTGGCACAATCAACTGCCAGCTTCATGAGTTAAAAAATCTTGTTCCAGCAGGGCAATATCCCACTGCTCAAATGGCTAAATTTGGCGTTCTCTTAGATGTGGTTATAGATCAAGTATAGGTTGTCCAGTAACAGAAACAGACCACAATCATGTCTTGCTCCCAACACATTGTGCCCAAAGATTTTGAAAGCTTAGAGTACAATTGAAATCTGAAAGAGAAGAGCAAACAGGTTACAAAGGAAAAGGAGAAAAGAAAAGAATGTGCGCATTCCATCCATGGTGCAGATGGTACAAGTGTCTTGAAAAAACAAAGAGATCTGAACAAAGGATTTTCCCCCTGTGTAAAAAGGATTTTTTTTAAACAAAAAGGACAGGCTAGAATAATGTTGACTTAAAATGGCTTCATCTGAAAAAGTATTGATAAAAGCTGATAGCCAACGGAGGAGATGAAGCTGAAAGAGCCCAGGGAGGCTGGTTAATGTGAGGAAGGAATGTATTTTGATAGAAGTGAAAGAAAGCTCCGATTGGGATCCATCATAACTTCCCTGGGCATGGTTAGTGTGATAAGTGAATTTTCTTCTTGGGGTTCTAGATCTCAGGACCTGGTCCTTCTTTGGTTTTCAAGGCAAGGAGGAGAAATCCCAGGGTGAGAGCACTGCCTTGAAAACAGTTGACTTTTCATGATTATGCAAATCCATGGACAATAGCAAACCCTATTGAAATGGAGGACTTGTGGCCTAAGAATACCACAAAGTCACATTGGATACGCTTCGAGATATACTTAGAGAGGGCATACTTTATTGGATGTGGATGTCTCTTCTGCAGGGACCTGAAGACCTGGCTGTTTATACAAGCTTTCGAGAATGCCTGGTCCATATTTTTCTATGCAAAAGTTACGCAGCATTGCATTTCATCCCATCCCCTTGTTCCATGGTCACAACTTTGCACTTATCCCATTCCCTTGTCCTATTGGGCCGCTCGCACCCCAGGCTTGCATACGCCTTTGGACATTCGTGGGGGCTGTGTCGCACCAAACAACTCATATTTAAGATCCAGGACCCATGCGTGGCCGCCAACCTTTTGTTCCTGTTTTCAATAAATGTGTTGTGGCCATTTTCATCCAACCACTTGTGTCTGTGTTAATTGTTTTTGGCGTGAGGTGTGTCACCCTTGCACATGCAAACAAACAACTCATATTTAAGAATGGGGGTGAAACCACAGGAATTAAGAGACATCTTCCCCTTGGAAGGGAAATCCACTCCTGGAAAAGTCATTATCATTGGGGAAAGGGGTCTCCACAGAAGCTTTATTACCAAACCTTGTTTCCACAACAAACCACATTTTTCAAAATCCAATCACAGGGACAGAAAATGAGGGGAAATCTTCAGAGCAGGGACATCGGCAGCAAAACAAACACCACAGTGGTGTTAACCCTTCCCTATGCTGTCTAAAGCTAAATATATATACATTTTTCTGGAGTTTATTATTTATTTATTTTTATTTATTTCCAGTGTTTATACCCCGCTACTTCTCAACCCCCGAGGGGGGACTCAGTGCGGCCTAACAGACGGCAACAATTCGATGCCACACAATACATAGTAAACACAGTTAAAATTAAAATACATTAAAATACACCTAGAATTCAATACATTAAAATACAGTTAACATTAAAAACATCATATACATTCATCACCATTAAAACAATGTTCCATCCAAAGTCTTAGATCTTAACCACCAATTTGCCAACTGACCAGTCTAAAGTGCCGTGTTGTGCTAGGATGCAAACGCTTGGTCCCAAAGCCAGGATTTCACTCTTTTTCTGAATGTTAGGAGGGATGAAGCTGATCGAATATCAATAGGGAGTGCGTTCCACAGACGGGGGGCCACCACCGAGAAGGCCCTCCCTCTCGTCCCCGCCAACCGCATTTGAGAGGTTGGCGGGAGCGAGAGCAGGGCCCCCCCGGATGATCTTAAATTACGAGGTGGGACATAGAGGCCGATGCGTTCGGACAAGTAAGCTGGGCCAGAACCGTATAGAGCTTTAAAGGTCAAAACCAGCACTTTGAATTGAGCTCGGAAATTGGACAGGCAGCCAATGAAGCTGACACAACAGGGGGGTGGTATGCTCCCTGTATGTAGCTCCGGTTAGTAATCTGGCTGCCGCCCGTTGGACTAGTTGTAGCTTCCGAACTGTCTTCAAAGGCAGCCCCACGTAGAGTGTGTTGCAGTAATCTATTCGGGATGTGACCAGAGCGTGGACGACCGTAGCCAGATCAGCCTTCCCAAGGAACGGGCGCAGCTGGCGCACGAGTCTTAACTGTGCAAAAGCTCTCCCGGCCAGCGCTGAGACCTGGGGTTCCAGGCTCAGCGATGAGTCCAGGATCACTCCCAAGCTGCGAACCTGCGTCTTCAGAGGGAGTGTAACCCCATCCAACACAGACTGTAACCCTATGCCCTGTTCGGCCTTTCGACTGACCAGGAGGACCTCTGTCTTGTCTGGATTAAGTTTCAATTTGCTAGCCCTCATCCAGTTACACTTAAAAGGGAAACACCTTAACTTGACTTCTGCTGTGATCCTATCCCAGCAGCCACCCTTCTTTGAGAAGAGTTCATTTCAGCTCACCAAAGAGTCAAAGGCTCCTTTGTGGAAGGCACATAGTTTGGCTGGTGACCATAAGCCAGAGGAAATCTGTGGACAGTTGGTTTAATAACTTGTGAGAGGAAAACAGTCAGCAGAAATGGAAGCAGCATAAGAATGCAATGGTTAGGAAAGCACCAGACAAAAGGAGATTGTTTTAAAGACAGGAGCAACTGCATGGAAGAAAGGATAAAGGACGGGGAGATGGGAGAGATGACACTTCTGTCTTTTCTTTGTCTTTCAAAATGTGTAATAAGTTGAAAAATAGAGATAAGGGTATTAGATGTAAAGATACAAAGAGGAATACTCTGGACAACTAATCGGTAGTGCAAAAATATGGAATTATTTATTAGAGAAGAGGCCCTAGAACCAACTAGAACCAACCCAAAGTTCATGAGATACATGAATATGATGTGGAGGTCAAAAATAGTCAATAATGTATCAACAGGCTGTAATTGGATCCATCTATTTTACTTATGTCAGACTTCACTGGGCATACTGTTCCCAGTTCTTGGTACCATATTTCAAGAATGATGATTACCTGGAGTATATTCAGAGAAAGACAACTAATAAATAATAATAATAAAACTTTATTTCTAACCCGCATCCATCTCCCCGAAGGGGACTCGGAGCAGCTTACATGGGGCCGTGCCCGAGCAACAAATCACAGAAAAAATCAAAAACAATAAACACAATAAAAATACATCTTTGAAAATACAACAACATAGATGAATCTAAAACAGAAATGACAGGACAAGCCACATGTACATATAAAGTGTTTAAAAACTTGGGGAAGATAGCTGGAGTAGTGTCAAAAACATAGAGGATCATATAGGGGGGGGGGAGAGGTCTCGGCAAAAATGGGGGCATTTGGGAGTTTAATCTCTAAAGGCCTGGTGGAAGAACCAGGTTTTCAGTTGTTTTTTTAAAGGATTCCAGTGAGAGGGCATTCCTAATCTCTCCCGGGAGGGAATTCCAAAGACGGGGGGGCGGGGGGGGCACAGGAGAGAAGGCTTTCTCCCTAGTGCTCACAAGCCGAGTCTGTGAGATTAGCAGGGGCAAAAGGAGGGCCTCCCCTGAGGAGTGAAGGTTCATGGGAGGAGAGCTGGTCACAAAGGTAGGCAGGTCCCAAACCGTTTAGGGCTTTATAGGTAATCACCTGCACCTTGAATTGGGCTCGGAAAATAAACAGCAGCCAGTGGAGCTCTTTGAACAGGGGGGTCGACCGCTCCCTGTAACCTGCCCCAGTTATTAATCTGGCAGCCGAGCGTTGGACAAGTTGAAGTTTCCGGGCCATCTTCAAGGGAAGCCCCACGTAGAGCGCATTGCAGTAATCCAATCTAGAGGTAACCAAGGCGTGGACCACCATGGTCAAGTCAGACTTCATGAGGTATGGTCTCAGTTGGCGCACGAGTTTTAACTAAGATAGCGAACAAGCTGGAAACCAAAGGAATGACTAAAGGTATTGAATATAGTCATTTTAGAGTCATAGGATTATAGAGTTGGGCCATCTGGTCCTACTCTAATCTGCCCTGCCTGAATCCACAATCAAAGCACTCTCAACAGATGGAACATCCATTCTGTTTAAAAATCCCCAAAGAAAGGGATTCCAGGAGACTCCAAGGCTGCTTATTCCTCTGTTAAACAGCTCTTACTGCCACAAACTTCTTCCTAATATTTAGGCTTGTGCTATCCGGGTAAACCGCAATCTGTTTTGGTGTCCTGAATTTCGCTAGGGGTCCTGATCCATTTTTTGGGAGCTCAAATACCCAATATCCGGGAGGATCTTGAAAAGATTCATTTTTTATCCGGTCCATTGGTGGCAATGGGGGAGGGGGGCGTTTCCCAGGCTCCCCTTCCCATTTTAGGCATTGTTTGTCCTTATATCCTTCATTGAATCAATAAATAAATTAAGACCTGAATTAAAAGCACTGGAGTTAGGATACCACTCTTTCTGTGATCCTTTCCCTTCTGTCTTTAGAGGAGACTTGGGTTTAGGGCGAGGGCTTACGAAACCCAGCTTCATGGAATCCTTTGCCTCCTGTCTTTAGAGAAGATCTGGGGTTAATAAAGAGCTTAAGTGTTGCAACCTAGACCTGGAGGATCCCTCAGTAAACCACCACAAAGCAGCCGTGATTAAATGCTTTATTTAGAATAAGAAGGAAAAAAAGGGAAGAGGTAAAAATATAGTCCATTGATGCATCCAGCATCCAAGTATTGCAAGGCAATAGTTCTAGCAAAGTTCAAAGATCCAATAAATGAAGAAATAGTCTTGAAACCCCAATGGGCTAAAATCCGGGATAAGTCCTTGGCAAACAATAGCTTGGCTGAATACTTGAGTACGGTGACTTGGAGGCTCTACGACCTGGTCCTGGACTTGAGTTCTGTGGAGCTTGGCAATGAAAGCTGAACGTTGGCGCGAGATGCCGAGACCAACGGGGACCAACTTAAATACGGCCCCCAATGTTTTGGTCTTGAAGGCGCTGACTTCGGCGTAATTCTTTCCCAGGAACAGTTTGTGGGCCTGCCTTTCCCAGGCCTCTCGAGGAAGGCAAATATGTCAGCTCATTAACGGCTGCACCTGGAGGCGAGGGAGAAAGCGAAGCTCTGCTTTCCCAGCGTTTCTTATCAGGTTGGGAAGAAAGTAGGCTGCGTCTGGCCTTGACCGCTGGTTGACGCGGAGGCCTCTGCAAAGGTTCTTTCTCAGCCCTGGCTGGTAACTTGGATTTAACATGGCTTCGGTCTGGCTTGGCTATGGAGTCAGGCTGGGGCATGACATTAAGAAACCTTGCTTCCTGGGATCCTTTCCCTTCTTCTTTTTATTTATTTATTGTCGACACAAGTATAATACCATCACATTCAATCGCCATTATTAAATGGCTTGGCCCGATTTACCGGGCTGAGCAGGTTGCGGCGCTGGGTGTTCTCGCCGCCATGATGGAGTGGAAGAGGGCTTCTTCTCCCTAGAAGCCCCCTGGGTGGTGGGAGATTTTCCCGCCACCAGAGCCAGCTGGCCAATAGTGGGGCTGGCCCCGCCCTGGCTCTTAGTTGGGGCCAGCCCTCTCTTCTGCTTGGGCAGCTTCTTAGGGCCTGCATCAGCTTTTCCACCCACCCTCCCTGCATGTATCATTGCTTC
Organism: Anolis apletophallus; assembly: GCA_030556195.1. Taxonomy (NCBI): domain Eukaryota; kingdom Metazoa; phylum Chordata; class Lepidosauria; order Squamata; family Anolidae; genus Anolis; species Anolis apletophallus. The sequence continues at coordinate 40,222,577 of JARBWK010000011.1, read as the reverse complement.
ACATTTGTTAGCTTATCTTGCTGTTGTTTGGCGTTCATCTTGCTCTGTATTTTGTTAGCTGATTCTACAGTTGTTGGGTGTTTGTCTTGTCACAACTCTGTGTAGGCGCAAATATTGAATTACATTATATAAATGCATATCACATATTATTTTCCTAGTGATCTTATCCAACCCACCTTTACCTCACCCTTGTATCTAATGATTTTGCACCCCTCACCTCCTCCCTCCACCCCCTCCCTCAGGGAACAGTGTTTATCATATTTCAAATATTAATTTAATTGAACAATCATAAAAAGATAATGGTTCATCTCTTTATATCTTTCTTTTCCTTTGATTTTTTTCTATTAGTCTTTCCCATTTCTGAACTCAGGTCTTCTTAAATCAGGATGTTGTATATTTGGCTCTTCTTTCATAGATATAGTCCTGAAGCATGTAGACTGCTAAATAATAATACCATTTTAACCTCCCATTTTCTATAGTCTTTCCACACTAAAGCCACAGTTGCTTGGGCGGCTACTATCATGTATTTTATAATGTTCCCCCCAGGCTCTGATATTTTCTTTTTTGTCCAATGTCTGTGTGAAAAATTCTTTTTTGTTCAAAGCCAGTTTACAGCCTATTATTTCTTCAATTTCTTTCTTTACCTTAATATAGAAATCTTGTACTCTGTCACATTCCCACCACATGTGGGAATAGGAGCCAATTTTCCCACATCTGTGCCAGCAAAGCTTTGTAGTAGATTTTGTTATGTGGGCTATTGTAATTGGGGTTCTGCACCATTTCGTCAATATTTTCCTTTGTGTTTCTCTAATCTTTATATGCTTAATATTTTTGATTGAATCAATCCAAAGTTCAATGTCTGAAACATTATTATTTGGATCCTCTTTCCATAATTCTAACAAAACTCGTTTCAGATCGTATTGTATTCCAACTAATATCTTTAGAGGAGACCTGAGTTTAATAAAGGGCTTAAGAAACTTCACTTCCTAGGACCCTTTTCCTTTTAGCGCAGTGGTTCTCAACATGTGGGTCCTCAGATGTTTTGGCCTTCAACTCCCAGAAATCCTAGCAGCTGGTAAAATACCTGGGGACCCACAGGTTGGGAATCACTGTTGTGTGTGTATGGGTGATACACCTCCCCCCATGTTACCAAGAAGACACCGACACAAGTAGTTGGAGTAAAATATGGCCACAACTCATTTATTGATAACAGGAACAAGGGTTGGCAGCCATGCATGGGTCCTGGATCAGGGGTCGGACAGCCCGCTGTTGTCCGAAGATGCTTATATCCCTGGGTGCCACCGGCACGCCGCTGCTTCCTGTAAGCTCGACACCCCAGGGGCCAGGGCATTATCCCCCCTTCCAATAAGGGGCGATACACCACCCTGATCCAGGGGCCATGCCACACACCCAACACAGATTTGTGACAAGATAAACACACAACAACAGCAAGGTCAGCTAACAAAATACAGAGCAAGATGAACACCAAACAACAGCAAGATAAGCTAACAAATGTGAAGCAATGCTATATGCAGGGAGGGTGGGTGGAAAAGCTGATGCAGGCCCAGTGCCTCCTGGTAGGCCCCGGGCAGCCTTAAGTAGGCTGGCGGGGTGGAAGAGAGGGCTGGCCCCAACTACGAACCAGGCCAGGGCGGATCCGGTCCCACCATTGGCCAGCTGGCGCTGGTGGCGGGAAAATCTCCCGCCACCCAGGGGGCTTCTGGGAGGAAGAAGCCTCCCTCCCGATCCATAATGGCGGCAAGGACAGCCAGCACCGCAATCTGCTCGACCCGGTAAGTCGGGCCAAGCCATTTCTAGTGGCTGCCTCCCTCTATTCACTCAATGTGTAAAAGAAACCAAAAGCAGCTGTTTTTTGCCAGCCACTGTTCTGTTGTGGCCGGTAAAAAAATGGCATCAGGACCCTTGCTGTTACAAAGCTTCCGAACCGGCTGAACAAGACGAAGACAAACATTCAAAACAAAACCGTGCACAAGCCTAGTATTTAGGTGGAATCTCTTTCCCTGTGCTTTGAATCCATTGTTCTGCGCCCTAGCCTCTGGATCGGCACAAAACAAGCTTGCTCCATCTTTAATGTGGCACCTGTTAAAATATTTAAACATGGCTATCATGTCACCTATTAACCTTTTTCCCAGGCTAAGCATTCCCAGCTTCTTAAGCTAATCATTATAGCGATTCATGGTTTCCAGAACTTTGAACATTTTGGTTGCCCTCTTGGAAAAGAGTGAGAGGTGACATAATAGCCATCTTCCAATATCTAAAGTGATGTCATGTAGAGCAGTGTTTTTCAACCTTTTTTGAGCCGCGGCACATTTTTTACATTTACAAAATCCTGGGGCACACCACCAACCAAAATGACACAAAATGGCACACTAACACAGTAATACATATAGTTAATATGTTTTTTAATGTATTTATACGCTCACTTAGTGTGAAACCTGGGCCTGTTTTGATGCTGGGAGTTATAGTTCACCCACAATCAAAGAGCATTCTGAACTCCACCAATGATGGAATGGAATCAAACTTCCCACACAGAACTCCCATAACCAAGAGAAAATACTATAAGAGTTTGGTGGGCATTGACCTTGAGTTTTGGAATTGTAGTTCACCTATATCCAGAGAGCACTGTGGACTGAAACAACATTGGATCAGGACCAAACTTGGCATGAATACTCAATATGCCCAAATGTGAACACAGATGGAGTTTGTGGAAAATAGACCTTGACATGTAGAAGTTACATTTTCTGGGCTTTATAGTTAACACACAATCAAAGAGCATCCTGAACTCTTGCAACAATGGAATTGAACCAAACTTGACATATTGAACTCTCATTACCAACAGAAAGTACTGAAAGGGTTTGCTTGGGAATTGACTTTGAGTTTGGAAGTTGTAGTTCACCCACACCCAGAGAGCACTGTGGACTCAAATAATGATGGATCTGGACCACACTTGGCATGAATACTCAATATGCCCAACTATGAACACACATGGAGTTTGGGGGAAATAGACCTTGAAGTTTGGGAGTTGTAGTTCACCTACATCCAGAGAGCATTGTGGACTCAAATAATGATGGGTGGGCCTCTTCTTTATGGGGAGGGGGACACTCCACCCCTTTCCGACCCTCCATCTGCTCACCTCAGCCTCTCTGCCAGCCTTTCCTCCTCAAATGGCGACCGCTGGGAAGGGGGCGGGGCCCGAGTGACATCACCCTTCCCTCCTCCCTCCCTCAATTAGAGGCTGGCTGGCTGGTGCACACGGAGGGGAAATGGCCGAAGGAGGCGGCGCCCCAGCCCCTTCTTATTCTTATTCTTCACCACCGCCCAGCCTTTCCTCCTCCTCTTCCCCCCGCAAGCAGCAGCAGCAGGAGTTTGGCAGGAGGGGGAAGAAAGGGTATATTGGAGGATTTCCCACGGCACACCTGATGATCGCTCACGGCACACTAGTGTGCCGCGGCACACCTGTTGGGAAACACTGATGTAGAGGATTGAACAAGGTTTTTTTTTTGCTATTCCAGAGACTAGAACACCAACCAATGGATTCATATTGCAAAACTGGAGATAGTATATAAACAGTAGGAATAACCTCCTGACAGAATTGTTTATCAAAAAAGTGTTAATGTGACAGTAAACAATACCATAAAATATATGAAGGAGACAAAATAACAAAATCCTACTAGTGATAAATATAGCTGAATATTAGGAAAATAAAAGACAAAGCAGATGCATGCAAGAAACAAGGGCAATGTCAGTATTGAAATAGCTCAAAACCAAATGTGGAATTCTATAATGAAAGAGAGCTTCATATCAATACCCAAGTCCATTCAACCCGTATGTGAATGAGACAAAAAATATATTGTCCAAGACCCGTGTACCATTGAGAGGCTAAAATGAGGAGCTACAAGGTGGGGCCACCACAATGAATCTTTATCTGTTATTTGTCGAGAATAAAGTTTCCTAAAATAATCCCAATGGTCACAAATGGACAGACTTCAAGGATACACCTTACGAATGAGAAAAAACAATACCATCATTTGGATTATCCCATTTTACTGGATCATTTTAGCACTACTTTTATGATGTGTTTGGAGAGTTTCCCTTGCCCATTGGTTCTAGAGTCATGTTTTGTTTGTTTGGAGATCTTCCTTTTTTCTTGTCGCTTGAGGAAGACCTTCTGGGGAGTAGAATAGTGTCACACCTCAACGGCCTCAGGCATCACTTTTGCTTAAGCAGAGTTCCAGCCAGGGGAATCAGGAAGTACTTTCCAAGCCAGCTTGCTTCGCTCTCAAGCCCTGTCCAGGGCCTCCCTGCCTTTCCCATGAGAAGGCAGGGGATGGAAGCATAACAAGGGCCTCTCAAGGCCGTACCACCTCGCCTCCCTGATAGAGCAGGGCTGTCCAACTTCTACCGGCCCAGGGGCCTGAATTCCGGTCACTGATGACCTGGGGGGCCGTAGGGTCTGCCCCTGCCCCCAGCTCCGCCCCCGGCTCCACCCTCTCCCCTGGCTCCGCCCCTGCATGCATACAGTGAAATATAATCTTTTACTGAGATAAAATGCAGGGTGGGCATTCAAAAGGGGCATCCATACAGTCAAATATAATCTTTTACTGAGATAAAATGCAGGGATAAAATATTAAATTATTTTAATTTAATATTAAATATATTTAATTTTATCCTCCCCTCTCCCCTTATTTTAATTTAATATTAAATATGTTTAATTCCATCCTGCCCTCCCCCCTTAATGTATCCCATCTCCCTTTATTTCATCTTTAAATATATTTAATTTTATATTTAATACATATGGGGAGATGGGGGGAGGGAATGAGGAGCCCCCTGCTTCGGCCTACCTTTTCCAAACGCGCAGGATCCAGGAGTACCCGGACGACGAGAGAGGCGACGACCGACTGAGTCGAAGAAGGTCCTAATTGCGTCTGTGGGCCTCAGCGATCCAGTAGTAGAGTAGCCGAAGAGTATCGCGAGAATACGCAATCCACATGGGATTTCGCTGTCAACGCCGGCGTGATCTCGCGTTGACAGCGAAATCCCGTGTGAATTGCGTATTCTTTTTTATTAAAAAGCGATACTTGCAGCCCTCGGCTAACCCGGAAGTAGGTATTTTTTTTAAAAAAAATATATTATTTATTTTATTTTTCAATTTTTTTATTAAAAAGCTTAGGGGGGCGGAGGAAAGGGGCTGGGGGCCATATACGGCCCCCGGGCCGCCAGTTGGACAGCCCTGTAATAGAGCAAGCGGCCTATCGGGGCAGAGAGCTTGCCTCCCTTTCGGCCCAGATATTCTTCGCTAACGAGCACCACATTCCAAGACTACTGAGTTCACAAAACATACGAGAGATCATCAATCTTAGCTTTTGATGTGCGACGCAACCCAGGAACACTATAACTGCCCTGTGAACCCCCATGCCAGTGTCTTGTACTAACAACGCACTTGGAAGAAGATCTTGCGGGTTAGGCCAGTCGGGCCTTCCATCAAGCCTTGCCAGCCAGCCTGCTGCAGGCTGACTTGTTCCTGTATTGCCTTGTTCCTGTTCGTCGTCGAGACCCAGTGATTGATCCTGAAAGACTCTTTTTCCTTTTGAACTCTTTGCCTTCCAAACAGCTTGTCCCTGCCTGTGTTGATCCGGCTGGGATTCTAAGAGACTCTTTGCATCCGGCTTGTGTTCCCGTTTTCCTGCTAAGTGCTCCTATTGCTGTGGAGCACTCACACCCCTGCTGAATCCTGTTTTCCTGCTAGTTGGAGTCACTATTAAGATTGCCTCCAACCTCTTTCCTATACCTATCTATTCACAATAAAACTCGTTGTACCTCAGCTGCTGTGTGGTTTACCCAGGGGGGTCAGGTTGCCAAGGCCTCAGAGGGCGATAAATAGACAAGATCAAGGAGTGGTGAACTCGTCTTCCTTGTAGGTCTTTAAAGAGAGTTTGGATGACCATCTCCTTGTTCACTAGCTGTAAAATGCTTGGTAGGGGTGTGACCAAGGCATCCATTCAAACATTATGATTGAATAATTCTGTAATTCCATCTCTCAGCATTTCGATTTTTACCTAAGAGAAGTTGTGTGTTCAAACTTCATAACGATGTTGCTGAGGGAGCAGGGTAGTGGACACAGGATTGCAACTCCGGTTCTTTTGTGCTTTTTACTCTCTATCTAAATTATTCCCCTGAAACCTGCATTGTTTCCATTGTAGGACCCACAGCAACTGTGGGAGGGTGAAAACAAGGAAATGCGATGCAGGGCAGGGCTAAACTCCCTTTCTCTAGCACAAACATCTCTGATCAAATCGATATCCTGCCTTCTCCCCAGACGACCCTTTGGTAAAAGTCAAAGCAGCTGATGGGCAACTCCCCACATCTTATCTGCTATGGGACTCAGAGGAACTGAAAATACAACATCTGCAAGACTAAATCATTTTCTGGCGCAACTCTTTTTGGGCAGCAAACATGAAATGGCTTCAAACACACAAACACTTACTGTAGATGCCTAAGTGTGATAAATATGTCACTAGATTTTGGGCAAGGTTACCACCTACCAGTATTTCCCCAAAAGTAAATAAGGATAATGTTGTGCTGCATAGTATAAATCCCATACTTGGCTGTTCCCTTCAATGACACACTCTCGGCATTACTTCGCGAATGAAGATTCTTAGGAAGGACTCATCCCATGCTTTTTACAAGCACTTTGATGACTAAATAGGCCAATCTGAGATAGGCAAGTTCGGTTGCTGAAAGCACAGCAGAAAGTCTCCTTGAGTGATGTTGTTTCCAAGTTGTGGTTCTTTCTGCGTTGTTGTTTCTCTTCTCGAAAGAGGCCGCAGCATTGTGAATAGTGCATCTCCATGCCTCCCGATGTGAGGCCAGGGTGGACCATTGTTGGCAGGGCCGTAGCCAGGATTTTGATTAGGGGGGGCTGAGTTTGGTTCGGGGTGAGACTGGGTGGAAGAAGGTCTACCCTAGCAAACCTTTTGTATTGTTATCCCAATAACCCCATTAATGTGGGATATAATGAGCATAGTGATCAGATCATGATATGAATAAACATAACAATTTAAATAATGTACCAGTAAGGCCTTCTCGCGGACCACCCTGAGAATTTGGGGGGGGGGCTGAAGCCCCCTTCCCCCCCCCCCCTGGCTACATGCCTGATTGTTGGTGATCAATCTGGCCGAGCCTGAGATGTTGTTTCAGAGAGTCCTTATATCTCTTTTTGTGGGCGCCTCTCTTGCGCTGACCTGTGACAAATTCAACATAGAGTAGTATCTTTGGGAGGCGGTGGTCCTCCATCCTAGAGACACAGTGATACAGATTTGCAGATAAATGGGTACTGTCAGTCCTCTTTATCCATTAATTCTGTATCCACAGATTCAACCATCCACAGTTTGAAACATAGTAATCCATATTTTCTGGGTTAGGAACATAAGATCCGGGGGAATCTGAGTGAACAATTCCCTAGGAATCTCTATGTCAGTGTTTCTCAACCTGGGGTTGGGACCTCTTGTGGGGGGGGGGGGGGGGCCCGTGGGATACCCAGTATTTTCTGTTGGCCATGGGGGTTCTTTGTGAGACGTTTGGCCCAATTCTATCGTTGGTGGCGTTCTTTGATTGTAGGTGAACTATAAATCCTAGCAACTACAACTCCCAAATGTCAAGGTCTATTTTCCCCAAACTCCATCAGTGTTCACATTTGAGTATCTTGAGTACCCATGCCAAGTTTAATCCAGATCCATCCTTGTTTCAGTCCACAGTGCTCCCTGGACAGGCATGTAGCCGGGGGCTATCCTTCAGCCCCCAAATTCTCAGGGTGGTCCTTACTGGTACATTATTTAAACTGTTATGTTTATTCATATCATGATCTGATCACCATGCTCAATATATCCCACATTAATGGGGTTATTGGGATAACAATACAAAAGGTTTGCTAGGGTAGACCCTCTTCCACCCAGTCTCAGCCCCCCGACAAACTCAGCCCCCCGAATCAAAATCCTGGCTACGGCCCTGTCTCTGGATGTAGGTGAACTACAACTCCAAAATTCTGTGTCAATATCCAACAAACCCTTCCAGTATTTTCTGTTGGTCATGAGGGTTCTGTCTGCCAAGTTTGGTTCAATTCCATCGTTGGTGGAATCCAACTTTTAAAATTGTAGGTGAACTATAAATCCCAGCAACTACAACTCCCAAATGACAAAATCATCCCCCTTCCAACACCACCAGCATTTAAATTTGGGCATATTGGGTATTTGTGCCAAATTTGGTCCAGTGAATGAAAACACATCCTGCATATCAGATATTTACACGATGATTCATAACAGTAGCAAAAGTACAGTTATGAAACAGAAACAAAAGTAATTTTATGGTTGGGGGTCACCACAACATGAGGAACTGTATTAAAGGATTGTGAAATTAGTAAGGTTGAGAAAGAATGGCATAGGTCATGCTTCAAAAAAAATAAGCCATTAAGAATATCCAAACGCTTCAGAAAAAGAGCAGAACAGCATCCAAGGAACCATTAAGCGAGGATCAATTTGGTTTTAGGAGAGAAAAACGAAACGAAATCTCATGGTTCAATACTGAAAGAGAAGACGCGAAGTTGGGAAGGACGGTTTTATAGCATTTATTGACCTCGGGGAAAATGTTGACAGTTAGAATAAGATGTTCCCCACATTGCCGAAGACAGGCAAAGACTACAAGGGCAGAGGGATAATATATAATTTATACCGAAACTAGGAAGCTATCATTAGTGTAAATGAGCTTGAATGAAGAGCTGACATTTCTAAAGAGGGCTGTCGAGGATGTTCACTGTCCCCTGTTCTGTTTAACATATTTATTGAGGCTCCAGTCAGCAGACTCTGGCATTTAAATAAATGGGAAAGAAATACATTGACTCTGATTATAGAGTAGAAATGGCCAGGGTAGCAGGACATTTAGAAAAACGTACCAAGTACAAGAAAATGGATCGAGGTTTCTGGAGAATTATAGGGGAGTGAACAAAACTGTTCACGAGAAGCAAATTGAACACATAGGTCTCAAACAGTGTTTCTCCACCTGGGGGTTGGGACCCGGGGTGTCACAAAGGAGTGTCAGAGGCATTGCCAAAGACCATCAGGAAACACAGTATTTTCTGTTGGTCATGGGGGGCTCTGTGTGGGAAGTTTCTCTAAATTGTATCGTTGGTGGGGTTCAGAACGCTCTTTGATTGTAAGTGAACTATAAATCCCAGCAATTGCAACTCGCAAATGTCAAGGTCTATTTTCCCCAAACTCCACCAGTGTCCACATTTGGGTATATTGAGGACTTGTGCCAACTTTGGTCCAGATCCATCGTTGTTTGAGTCCACAGTGCTCTCTGGATGTAGGTGAACTACAACTCCAAAATACAAGGTCAATGCCCACCAAACCCTTGTGTTGGTCATGGGAGCTTTGTGTGCCAAGTTTGGTTCGATTCCATTGTTGGTGGAGTTTGGAATGCTCTTTGATGGTAGGTGAACTATAAATCCCAGCAACTACAACTCCCAAATGAAAAAAATCAATCCCCTCCCCCTAACACCACCAGTATTCAAATTTGGTACAGTGAATGAAAATACATCCTGCATATCATATATTTACATGATGATTCATAACAGATTTACATGATGATTGGTCCAGATCCATCGTTGTTTGAGTCCACAGTGCTCTCTGGATGTAGGTGAACTACAACTCCAAAATACAAGGTCAATGCCCACCAAACCCTTGTGTTGGTCATGGGAGCTTTGTGTGCCAAGTTTGGTTCGATTCCATTGTTGGTGGAGTTTGGAATGCTCTTTGATGGTAGGTGAACTATAAATCCCAGCAACTACAACTCCCAATTGAAAAAAAATCAATCCCCCCCTGCTAACCCCACCAGTATTCAAATTTGGTACAGTGAATGAAAATACATCCTGCATATCAGATATTTACATGATGATTCATAACAGATTTACATGATGATTGGTCCAGGAACCATCGTAGTTTGTGTCCACAGTGCTCTCTGGATGTAGGTGAACTACAACTCCAAAATACAAGGTCAATGCCCACCAAACCCTTGTGTTGGTCATGGGAGCTTTGTGTGCCAAGTTTGATTCGATTCCATTGTTGGTGGAGCTTGGAATGCTCTTTGATGGTAGGTGAACTATAAATCCCAGCAACAACTCCCAATTGAAAAAAATCAATCCCCCCTCCTAACCCCACCAGTATTCAAATTTGGTACAGTGAATGAAAATACATCCTGCATATCAGATATTTACATAATGATTCATAACAGATTTACATGATGATTGGTCCAGGAACCATCGTAGTTTGTGTCCACAGTGCTCTCTGGATGTAGGTGAACTACAACTCCAAAATGCAAGGTCAATGCCCACCAAACCCTTCTGTTGGCCAAGGGAGCTCTATGCGCTAAGTTTGGTTCAATTCCTTCATTGGTGGAATTCAGAATGCTCTTTGATTGTAAGTGAACTATAAATCTCAGCAACTACAATTCCCAAATGACAAAATCAACCCACCCCCACAACTCCACCAGGATTCTTCCATATCTGATATTTATATTACAATCCATAACAGTAGCAAAATTGCAGCTATGAAGTAGCAACAGAAATAATTGTATGGTTGGGGGCTACCACAACGTGAGGGGTTGCGGCATTAGGAAGGTTGATAAACACTGGTCTAAAATGACATTATCTAGAAATAAACTGACAGCTGATTTAGGACCAGATATTTAATGGAAAATAAATATTGTCAGGACAAACCATTTATAATTGAGAGAAGAAGAAAGAGCATGATCGGGTAATAATTTGAACGCTCAAAAAAGAAAATCTATAAATACAAAGTACAGTTTAGTACATATGAAGATGAAGCCAGAGATAGGAAATGGGAGATTTCAGAATATGAAGGCGTGCAAACTGAATTGGTGAGAGAAAGTTAATGAGAAACGATTGAACGGGATTGATTCTCATCCATTTCCCCCCACCAAAGTATGAATGGGCAACAATCAATATAAGAGAGTATTTGAACAAGATGGGGACTTGCTCAGTGCATGCAAATGGAAAAGAAATGAGCAAGATGTGATTACTTAGATCAGTGTTTCTCAACCTTCCTAATGCTGCAAATCCTTAATACAGTTCCTAATGTCGTGGTGACCCCCAATCATACAATTATGTTTGTTGCTACTTCATAAATGTAATTTTGATACTGTTATGAATCATCATGTAAATATCTGATACGCAGGATGTATTCTCATTCACTGGACCAAATTTGAAACAAATATCCGATGCGCCCAAATTTGAATACTGTTGAGGTTGGGAGGGGATTGATTTTATCATTTGGGAGTTGTAATTGCTGGGATTTATAGTTCACCTACAATCAAAGAGCATTCTGAACTCCACTAACGATGGAATTGAACCAAACTTGGAACACAGAACTCCCATGATTAACAGAAAATACTGCAAGGGTTTGGTGGACATTGACCTTGAGTTTTGGAGTTGTAGTTCACCTACATCCAGAGAGCACTGTGAACTCAAACAATGATGGATTTGGACTGAACTTGGCGCAAATGCTCAATATGCCCAAATGTGAACACTGGTGCAGTTGGAGGAAAATAGTCCTTGACATTTGGGAGTTGTAGTTGCTGGGATTAATAGTTCACCTACAATCAAAGAGCATTCTGAACTCCACTAACGATGGAATTGAACCAAACTTGGAACACAGAACTCTCATGATTAACAGAAAATACTGCAAGGGTTTGGTGGACATTGACCTTGAGTTTTGGAGTTGTAGTTCACCTACATCCAGAGAGCACTGTGAACTCAAACAATGATGGATTTGGACCGAACTTTGCGCGAATGCTCAATATGCCCAAATGTGAACACTGGTGGAGTTTCGGGAAAATAGACATTGATATTTGGGAATTGTAGTTGCTGGGATTTATAGTTCACTTGCAATCAAGAGCATTCTGAACTCCACCAATGATAGAATCAGGCCAAACTTCCCACACAGAACCCCTCTAGCTTCACACGCTCTCCCTTGCCCCGCACATACGCACCAAGCTGCCATGTGCCGAGCACGCCTGATCTCCCCTCCTCCACTTGGGGTCTCAGAAACAGCCCTCACCTTGGCTGAGAGGCTGGCCAGTAACAGCAGAGGAGGACTTTTGGTGGGAGGATTTGCCATGTTTCCAAAAAGGAAAAAAAAGGACAGGTGGAGAGATCTTCAGCCTTCTCTGCCAAAGGGGTTCCCAAGACCATCAAAAATATATGTTTCCTGATGGTCTTTGATGAGCCCTTGAGCCCTGCCCACCCAGGGTTCCTGACCCCCAGGTTTAGAAACACTGCGTTAGATCACAGAGAGTTCCTTTCTTGGGGTATCTAACTGCCTATAGCTTTTTCGTGGTAATACTGGCTGTGTTGGATTCTGATATTAAGTAACCTTCCCAAGCTCTTCAATTACATTGGTGCCAAGTCCCCAGTTTTCATGTGTCACCTCAGGGTGAAAGATGGGGATTACAGTTTTGGGGAGCCAGCTTTGGATTAAAGGCAAGGCTGTATCCAAGCCCCCAGTCAAGAGGGAGCCGTCTTAGGGGTGTATCTCTATTATTTATTTACTTTATTTATATTCTGCTCTTCTCACCCCGAAGGGGACTCAAAGTAGATTACAGGTACACATACTTAGCAGACAATCCCTGCCATTTCCACATACCCACATATAGACGAACAGAGGCAAACTCTGGCCACCAGGGGGAGCTGATGCTCTTATCTCTCAGTGTTCCCAGCGTCCCTTGTTGTTCCTTCCACATTCCTCAGTGTTCCTGGAGTTCTTTAATGGCCTCATAATTCAGTCAAAATTTGCCTCCCCACTTAATGTGGTACCTTTATCTCCTACTTGACAGATGCAACTGTCTTTCGGGCTGCAAAGTTCGACAGAAGGCTGCACTTAAAGGTCGAGCACCCACCTTGACCTGGGCAGGCCTCGAACTCATGACCTACCGGTCAGAGAGATCTTATGCAGCTGACACTTAGCCAGCTGCGCCACATTTTACCATCACTACATGGTAAAATCAATGTAGGTTGACACCACTTTAACTGCCATGGTTCAGTGCTACGGAATTCTAGGATTTGCAGTTTGGTGAAGCAATAGCACTGTTTGGAGATAAGGTTAACACCTTGTAGAAGGTTAATTCGGAGAAGTCCAGAGCATTTTGCCATGGCAGTTAAAGTGGTGTCAACCTACATTAATTTTACCATGTAGATACGCCCCTAAGATGGCTTGGATAAAAGCGTTGTCTTTTATCCAAGCATTCTGCCATGCAGATACATCATAGGTGGCATTGCCATTTGTTGCACTTTACAAATGTCAATAGATATAAATCCAGCATGGCAATTTGTCAAGAGAAATATGATCTCCCTCACTCAACACATCTCTGTGTATGCGATTGTATGAGAACCTAGGTATGAGTTGCTGCCTTGGAGCATAATTATTATTGACCTCACCAGAGGCCATTCCTAAACCTTAGGTTTTAGCTTGAAAATCACAAAGCCTGTCAGGATTCTTATCTGATAATATTAATCAACGGTCTTGTCTGTCCAGATCAGAAAGTCCTTCATTCAAAGCTTACAAAAGCTTTGAACTGAAGATATATGAAGGTTGAGATCAATTGATTAGGTTCCCACAGGTCTACATGCATCCGATGAAGTAGGCAACAATCCATGAAAATGTATATGAAATGAAATGGATCCATCTTTGCTGAACTGCTCTGTTGTTCCTGCAGATGGGGGAAAGCTCTTTGCTTAAGCAAACCAGAAGTGGAATCAGCAGCTCCCATAAAGATTTAATCACACTCAGTGCTTGATAATGGTCCATCTATAGCAGTGATTCCCAACTAGTGGGCTGCAAGACCTAAAATAAGGTCCGTGGCTCTAGATTATTAAATATGGTTTTCTGTGGGTGAGCAGAAGGTGACTACTGGATGGCATATATTCCGTTTCAGAAACTAGAGCTGATGTGGTCTATTCCAGTGTTTCCCAACCAGTGTGCTGTGGCACACTAGTGTGCCGTGAGCGATCATCAGGTGTGCCGTGGGAAATTGGAACCTCCAATACCCTTTCTTCCCCCTCCTGCCAAACACTTTTTCTTCTCCACTCGGGCTCCCTTCTTCCCAGCCTCGCTCTGCTTGCTTTGCCTTGCTTTGCTCACGCTGCCGCTTCTGCAGTAGGGGGGAGGAATATGTGACCCGTGCGGGCGCTACTGCGCAGACTCGCCCCATGTCTTCCTCCCTTCCTTCCACAGTGCTCTCTGGATATAGGTGAACTACAACTCCAAAACTCAAGATCAATGCCCACCAAACTTTCATAGTATTTTCTCTTGGTTATGGTAGTTGTGTGTGGGAAGTTTAATTCCATTCCATCATTGGTGGAGTTCAGAATGCTCTTTGATTGAGGGTGAACTATAACTCCCAGCTGTTGAGCAAAACCTTTGTGTGTGTCTTTCTGCCATTCCTGGCAAGATATCTATGTTGTGTTCATTGAAACAGGCCCAGGTTTCACACTGAGTGTATAAATACATTTAAAAACATATTAACTATAGGTATTACTGTGTTAGAGTGTCATTTTGTGTCATTTTGGTTGGTGGTGTGCTCCAGGATTTTGTAAATGTAAAAAATGTGCCGCGGCTCAAAAAAGGTTGAAAAACACTGGTCTATTCAATGCAATTTTCTGAATCAGCACCCCAAATACCCAAACCAAATCTAAAGTTGACCAAAAACTGATTTGTAACTTTTTTGTGGCCCCTGGTCAAAGTGGTCCCTGGTCAAAAAAAGCTTGGAGCCACTGATCTATAGGGGAGGTTAGGAATGGAAGTGGCAAGTCTAAAACAATTTGTTCTCAAACTTTGTTCCTTGGTATGTTTGGGCCTTTGACTCCCAGAATTCCTGGATGCTGGCCATTCTGAACTTCTGTGAATGGATGTACCAAACATCTGGAGAACTAAAGACTGAGACTACATCTTTCCAATCCTCTCTACACATGCGTAACAAGAAATATTTTGAGAGCCTTATCACACTATGTTGTTAGGGTGTTATGGCAATGCATTCCTCCTGCTGCCGCCTCATTCTTATTGCACGATGGTGTCGCTCTCCAGGGTTGTTGTGTTGCAGGGCCATAGAATTGTGGGAATAATCCATTAATGTCCCACATTTCCTGCCTTGAATCTTTAACCATTTCAAGTGTGAAATTATCGTAGTGCTTTCTTCTATGAACAATCCATTAGTAGCTGCAGTGCAGGTGTGACCACCACATTATCCCTCCCTCAAGGGTTCCCACGATCACTTTGGATGTGTGAGCAGGGAATATGGCTTTTCTC
This sequence comes from Anolis apletophallus, assembly GCA_030556195.1. Lineage (NCBI taxonomy): Eukaryota > Metazoa > Chordata > Lepidosauria > Squamata > Anolidae > Anolis > Anolis apletophallus. The sequence continues at coordinate 40,207,185 of JARBWK010000011.1, read as the reverse complement.
ATATACTTAAATCCTGCTTAACCCCCTCCATTGATTTTGCTGTTATATTGGCATAATGTTATAACACATACCACCATAATGCTATTATGGATACATTTAAAAAAAAATAGATGAACCAACCACAAAGTGAAGAACAGGGTATAGCAGTCAGTGATGATTACATTGAATATGTACACAAAAATACTTGAAAATGGTGGTCTTAAAGCACAAATGAGGCAAGGGAACTACCTATCCGAGACTGGATGGAGTGGATTTCATACAGAATGTGGTTTAAAGGAGCGGTGTGATAAAGCCCTGAACAGGATTTCCGTATGTCTGAATAGAAGTGGAGTCACCACTCTCTGTGTTTATCCCCAGGTGCCTTGAAATAAATGTATTTGTAGTTCTCAGTTATGACATCCATTATGGAGGACGATAAGAACAGTGAAGCCCTTTTGCCTACGAGAACTCCCTCTAAATCAGCTCAAAACAGCTTCTGGTGGTGAATGATTCCTAGTAGATTGTAGACTGACAGGTCAGAGGTTCGAATCCAGGGAGAGTGTGGATGAGCTCCGTCTGTCAGCTCCAGCTACCCATGCAGGGACATGAGAGAAGCCTCCCTCAAGGATGGTAAAAATAAATAAACAAACTATCTTGGCGTCCCCTGGACAATGTCCTTGCAGACGGCCAATTCTCTCATACCAGTAGCGATTTGCAGTTTCTCTAGTCCAGGGGTGGGCAATTATTTTTTCCAAGGGGCCACACAAGAGCCAAAAAATATTATGGAGGGCCGCACCTAAAGGCAGAACTACATTCTAATCTACATTATTTATTTATTTACTATATTTACTATATATTACACATCATTAATATTAACATTAATATATCAAGAAATATTCATATATTAGTATTAATATAATTATTATATTACAGTATATATATATTATAATATATTGAAAATATAATATAACATTATATTGTATTATTTATTATATTATAATAATATTATTATAAAATAATAATAAAAACCACTAAAATAAAATAAAATTCAAGAAGACAAGGTGTGAACCAAGATGGAATGGCCCAATGGCCCCAGCCCAGAGGATGGCAAAGCGGACCCAGCTGCTGCAGCAGAGCAGAGCAGCAGGCGATCGGAGGCTGCAGGCCTCCGCCCGCTCTCGCCCCCAGCCGTTCCCCAGCTGATCGCCCTGCTATGGAATGCCTGCCATCCCTGGAAGCGATCTGGGCCTGCAGGGGGAGTAGTCGGCGATCTGAGGTGGCTGATCGCCCTGGCACCCCAGAAGATGATCAAGTCACCAGGGCAATCAGTCGCCGCAGGTCGGCGACTGCTCCCGCTGCAGGCCCGGATCGCCTCCAGGGATGGCAGGCACTCCAAAGCTGCCGCTCCTCCAGCCTGTCTGCCGACACAGGCCCCACAGAGCCCACGATGCAATGGCAGCAGCGGCACCCCTTCCTCTTGGCCCCGTCCCCGACGCCCTTCTCCCCGGGCCTGACAGAATCGGCTGCTGGGCCGCATCCGGCCCGCGGGCCGTAGGTTGCCCACCCCTGCTCTAGTCCCTCCCGATACAAAAAAAATGAACAAAAACTTAAAACAGTTTGTTGTGTCGTCTGCGGTTATGTGGTTTGCACAGGCATCACAGTCTCTTCAACGGTTCATGGATGAAGAAAGAACAAAGGGTTGGGTCAAAATGATAATAGTAATAAATGAGGAAAAATAAACCGTTGTTGGGAAATTGATGAATTTCTATTCCATCCCTAGTGTAACATCACTCTGAACTGGATAATGAAGGTTATCACAATACATATTTTTGGACCCCTGTGGTTAGGTTTAACTCTCATACTAGAGCCTCATCACAGTAGAGCATCTATCCACTTTAAACCCAGTGGCTGCTTCCTGCAGAATTCTGGGGTTTGTAGTTTAGAGAGGGATTTTTAAATCACTTTGCCAGATACATACTGGGCCTTACTAAACAAAAAAACCCCAGATTTCTGCAGGAGACAGAAATTGGATTTCAAGTGGATAGAAGCTCTACTGGGATTAAGTCCTTAATCCAGTGGTTCTCAATCTTCATAATTATTCATGTTACTTCATCGCTGTAATTTTGCTACTGTTATGAATCATCATGTAAATATCTGATATGCAGGATGCATTTTCTTTCACTGGACCAAATTTGAATACTGGTGGGGTTAGGGGGGGGGGGATTGATTTTTTCATTTGGGAGTTGTAGCTGCTGGGATTTATAGTTCACCTACCATCAAAGAGCATTCCAAACTCCACCAACAATGGAATTGAACCAAACTTGGCACACAAAGCTCCCAGGACCAACAGAAGGGTTTGGTGGTCATTGACTTTGGAGGATCTGGAGCTTCCTAGAGAAAACTACCCTAGACATTTATGAGTCCTCCAGCAAAAGTTGACTATAGAGCAGTTGTTCTCAACCTTCCTAATGCCGTGACCCCTTAATACAGTTCCTCATGTTGCAACGACCAACCATAAAATGATGTTTGTTGCTACTTTATAACTGTTTTTGCTACTGTTATGAATCGGAAAGGAAATATCTGATATGGAGGATGTATTTTCTTTCACTGGACTAAATGCTCAAATTTGAATACTGGTGAGGTTGAAGGGGTCTGATTTTGTCATTTGGGAGTTGTACTTGCTGGGATTTATAGTTCACCTACAATCAAAGAGCATTCTGAACTCCACTAACAATGGAATTGAACCAAATACTGGAAGAATTTGGTGGGCATTGACCTTGAGTTTTGTAGTTGTAGTTCACCTACATCCAGAGAGCACTGTGGACTCAAACAATGATGGATCTGGACCAAACTTTGCAAGGTTACTTAATATGCTCAAATGTGAACACTGGTGGAGTTTGTGGAAAATAGACTTGACATTTGGGAGTTGTAGTTGCTGGGATTTATAGTTCACTTACAATCAAAGAGCATTCTGAACCCCACCAACGATAGAATTGGACCAAACTTCCCACAAAGAACCCCCATGACCAACAGAAAATACTGTGTTTTCTAATGGTCTTTGGCGACCCATGATAACTCTCACGACCCCCCCCCCCCCCAGGGGTCCAATCTCCAGGTTGAGAAACGCTGCATTAGGCCTTTATCTACAACTCCCACCAAAGGTGGTTTTGCCACTTCCTTCCTCTGAAATATATCCTGCAGCCTCCGATATTCATTTATGATCTCCCATCCAAGTACAGTGTTCCCTCACTTATTGCTGGGGTTAGGATCCAGGACCTTCTGCAATAAGTGAAAAACCACTATATAGGGATACTCTATTTTAATATTATTTTAGTAGTTATACACTATTTTAAGTCTTTATAAACTTAAAATAAAGTGAAGGAAAGGAAGGAAAGACCCTTCAAGGCTGCAAGGAAGGAGGACTGAGGAGGGAAAGCGCCTTAGAGAACGGCGGTGGCAAAACCCCACAAAATAGTGAAAATACCAGGATATATATTTTAAATTATTATTTTTTAAATCTGCAAAACAGCGAGTCCGCAATAAGCGAAGTAGCGAGGGAACACTGTACTGAGGCTGAACCTACTTAGCTTCCAAGATCAAATGGGATGGAAATGCAGTTTTTCTTCTTTTCAGACTATGGGATGTGCATAGAAGAGAGAAGGAGCTCTGTTTTATAGGAGTCAAAAAAAATTCTCCCACAACATGGGAGGGCTGCTGAAGATATGAACCTTTTAAGGCAAAACGACCCACGCTACTTGATCTCCAGAAAAGGGTATCCTACATGCTATCTGGTGGACTGGTTCTCATGTCATCCTTTTGAGGAAGTATTACACACAGAAAGGAACTGGAAGACACAGCTTCGGTTTGCAGACTATGCAAATTTATCACAATAAATTAACATAAAGAAAACAACAGACCACAAGGTAGCCAGGACAGATATTGGTCAATACAACCATACATAGAGGTTCATATACAAAACATTTATATCTGATGTTACATTGTGTCTTACAAGGTGTGGGCCACAGAACATGTAACTGGGTCAGTGGTTGTCCTTTCTGTTTCAGGAGAGGACTATGCATTGACATTGAAAAAGGATACAAATGCTCCTCAACTGTCCTGTGATCTGCTTTGGATGACAAATGCTTGAGGGGATAAGGAGGATGCCTTTCCTATGTATTTTCAAACAAAAAGAGGATTTGTGTCTATAGCAGGGATGGCCAACTTGTAGGCCTCCAGATCAGGAGCTCCCAACTTGGGCCTTTCAAGATTTTTTTGGACTTCATTGGTCACACTGGGAAAGGCTTCCGGGTAAACAAAACTGTTGGAGCATCAAAAGCTCAGAAATATAACTACTCTAGATAGTTATGGACTATAAGTCCTAACCGTCCTATCTAGCACAGCCAATGATGAGGATTATGGAAGTTGCAAATATCTAGAATGCCAGGTTGCACGGATCTGGTACACGTGTTTATGGGTCTCAGACCAACAATCACATTTCTGTGGGTGAGAAAAGAGGAAGTATAAGCACACATAAACTGAGGAGGAAAAGTTAAGGACTTTCACTGTGTATCTTTAAATAAAACCTTACAACGTTGAAGAAAAACAGTATTTTTCAGACCAAGCGCTGGATTGTGTACCAACAGTGAACGTGCCAGAAGAAAGATAAGCTAACCCAGATACACCATACAGTGAAGACAAATAAAAAAAGTGTTCACTACCCCATTAGAGCACACCCAGTTATCAGGATGAGACATTTAAGAGACGACTCAAAGGAGTTACGCCATATCAAGGAGACTTAGTTTTATACTTAGGTGAGGATGAGCTCTTGATAAGTTCACTTCAACTGCAGCCAATACTTCCTCAAGTGTTTCTCTGGAACAGGAAATCTGTTTTTAGATCACTCTTCCTCCCAGTCCAATATATTGCATATGGTTTTATATTTCTAAGCTGCTTAGACTTCCTGGAGGTCAGGGAGAGAGGTATACCTCCAAATAATTCACACGGCCATCCATAAATAGAAGTCACATCAGATGTCTCCTTTGTTGAGTGTATTTTCCTTCTATGCTTTCTCGCAAGCTTGCAAGTTGCCATGTGAGAGCTGAAACCATCTTTTGCACCATCTCAAGTGTCAAGAGGTCTCTTCGCATCTCCTTTGACCAACCATTTGCTGCCACCTGTCCTCTTACCCAGAAAAAAGACACTGAAGAACAGGTCTCAACATATATAGCAACCCAACTAAGTGATCACTGATTGGCCACTAACTAGCCATGTCATTGGCTTGGAAAAGGCTGGCTCCATTTCTATTTTTTCCGTAACAAATTCAGTCAGTGTCCACGGGGAAGCCATGGCTCCCACCCGCACAGCAGGATAACGTGGTTGAGACAACGTAGCACCAAACAGCAAGACATGGCCTCTTAAGCAAGAATAAACCAGACTGAGGCAACCCAACACTAAAGAAGCCCATCAAAAGACACTTGGCTTCGTAATCTTCCATTATCTCCAAAGAAGCTGTAGATTTTTATTACTTTTCATTAGACATATTGTTTCTTGGAAGCACTGCTGCTAGGCCGGCTGGACTGCTTTTCCTGAGAGGGTGAGGACTTCGGAGCTTCAGCAGCAAAGACATCAGGGGGCTTATTCTGGTCTCGTAAAGCCAAGGTTTCTTCGGTGTTGAAGTTGGCCCAGTTCTGCTCATTGGAAAGCTTGTTGTAAGCCTGATAGTGCTGGGTATGCCTCTCGGTCATTGGGAGGTAGAAGTAGGACTTGTCTGGATAAGGCCCGGCAGGCATTTCACAAAGTTTGGTGGGGAAATTGTTGCTGTCGCAGGGCAGAGGGGGAGCAGAGGACGGAGAGCAGCAATCGCTTTCTTTGACACTGTTGAGGAGACTCTTGCAACAGAGATGGAATAGCTCCAGAAGGTTGAGGACGAGGGAGATCAAGGCCACCACCAGCATGAAGAGGATGAAGATGGTCTTCTCAGTGGGGCGGGACATAAAGCAGTCTACCTTGTGTGGACAAGGGGAGCCTTCACAGACATAAAGAGGCCTCATGACGAAACCATAGAGATACCACTGTCCGAGGATGAAGCCAGCCTCAAAGGCGGACTTGAACACCACACTGATGATGTAGGTCCACATTAGCGGGCCACGGATTTTGATCCGCCCGTCTTCTGCCACACAGATCTTGGCCATCTTCTTTTCGACTGCCATCAAGGTGGCCGCCACGTTGTAATCCTTGGACTGGAGTGTCCGGAGTTCACTCTCCCGTTCCTTCAGCTTCTCCTCTTGCCGGTGGAGGTAGATGACATGGCCCAGATAGACCAAGGTGGGCGTGCTGACAAACAGGAACTGCAGCACCCAGTAACGGACATGGGAAATGGGAAAGGCCTTGTCGTAGCAGACATTGGTGCAGCCAGGTTGCTTGGTGTTGCAGACAAAGTCTGACTGTTCGTCCCCCCAAACGGACTCCCCAGCGAGGCCCAGGATCAAGATACGGAAGATGAAGAGGACTGTCAACCAGATCTTGCCAATGACTGTCGAATGCTCCTGGACCTGATCCAGCAACTTCTCCAGGAAACCCCAGTCACCCATCTTGCGCTAGGAAGAGTAGAAAAGGATAAGTCAACTCTGGAACTACATAATGGTGCTTTAGCTGAGCTTCTACTCACAAGGGGAATATCATATCTACAGCTCCCATAATCCTTCCTCACTGCCTATGCTGTCTTAGGCTGATGGGAGTTGTGCTCTACCAACATTTAGAAGGTCACCTCTTTTGTTTTATCCAATTCTCAAAAGGGAATTCACAGATTCCTTAGCTACTCAAAGATCGGGAAATTATAATTCAGTGGTTCTGCAACATTGAAGTTTTCCTTAAGATGGCTGCAAAGAATTACAGTAGAGTCCCACTTATCCAACATCATTACAGTAGAGTCCCACGTGTCCAACATTTTTAATGTATTTTTCTATATGTATTTTAATCTTGTATTGTTGTTGGATGTTTTTAATGTGTTTTGTAGCATTGAATCCTTGTTGTAAGCCGGTCTGCGACCCTCTATGGAGATGAGAAGATCAGGATACAAAAGTTTTAAATAAATAAAATAAAATAAATAAATAACCGGGCCGGTAGAATATTGGATAAGCAAAAATGCTGGATAATAAATAGGGATTAAGGAAAAGCTGTTTAAATGTCAAATCTCGTTATGACTATATTATGATTGTACAAATTAAACACAAAACATCATGTTTTACAACAAACCGACAAAAAACCAGTTCAATACACGGTAACATTATGTAGTAATTACTGTATTTATGAATTTAGTACCAAATCAGACAAGGGTTCTTTCTTTCTCCCATCCTGGACTGCACTGGATAATAGAGAATGTTGGATGAAGGTTGGATAAGTGAGAGTCTATTGTATACCCAATGGAAGCACCCTTAGCAGATTGTACAGATTAATAGACCATTTTACATCCATGCTTCTACTTTTGTCTGAAACACCCAAGGCCGTGTAAACAGGATTCTGAAGATATTGATGTAATCTAACTTTAGGGTAGCTGTTGCTTTGGGTGTCTTCAGACCATACCTGGGGAACATTTGGCTTTTCATAAAACCTGTCAAGTCTACAAAGCTCCTAGCATTAGAAGCTGAGGAGGAAGGGAGGTAAAAACTATTCTTCCAAACTTATGCCATGCAGCTTGTATTAAATGCACCTTTTTGTCTAGCAGTGGCACACTTTGTCTTCCATGATTCTTTCTTCCATTTGCCTTTAAAAAATCGTGTGTTTACCTTAAAGATTAACATATTTCATTTGACATACCGTATATTCTTGAGTATAAGCTGGGGTTTTCAACCCTTTTCTAAGGCTGAAAAGCCTCCCTTGGCTTATACTTGAGTTAAAGTTATTTATCATTTTACTCTGTTGTTGTTATTTTACTTTATTATTTTATTATGATTATGGCTCCCCGACTGTGAGAGCAGTTCAGCAGTGGAACTCTCTGCCCCGGAGTGTGGTGCAGGCTCCTTCTTTGGAGGGTTTAAACAGAGACTGGATGGCCATCTGTCGGGGGTGTTTTGAATGCAATTTTTCTGCTTCTTGGCAGGGGATTGGACTGGATGGCCCATGAGGTCTCTTCCAACTTTTATGATTCTATGATTTACATTATTTTACTCTATCATTATTTTTATTACATTTATTATTTTACTATATTTATTATTATTATATCTATTATTTTACTATATTATTACTGTTATTACATTTCTATTATTTTACTATATTATCATTATTATATTTATTATTTTTCTCTATTATTATTACATTTATTTTCCTCAATTATTACTATTATTATTACATTTCTATTATTTTTATTACATTTATTTTTGTACTCTTATTATTGGAAGGATACATAAGCACATTTACATTGAAGGAGGTTAGAATAATGGTTTAATCAGAGTTGGACTGTCTTATCTTAAATTACAGTTTCATGTAAATATTTTTTTAAAACCCATTTAACTACTGATGTCTCGATTAATATAATTTTATTGCTGTTTATTTGTATTTTGAAATTTTCCAATAGCTGCTGCAGTTCCCACCCTCATTTTATACTCGAACCAATATGTTTTCCAAGTTTTTTGTGGTTAAGATTAGGTGCCTCAACTTATATTCCGGTCAGTTTATACTTGAGTACATATGGTATATGTTTGTTAGGATTTAGCTTCATATGAAAACACCTGGCTACCACTTCCCCAAATTTGATTTTTTTTAATTAAAAAAAATGTGCAAATGGTAGATTTAGGTAGATTATCCTACCAAAACATGGTGCAGAGTTTTACCTACTGGGTGGGCTTGTGTGTGTGTGTGTGTGTGTGTAATGATTTGTGGTTTAATTGGTTTTTAAAAATTGTTTCATCTCCTTTTAATTTTTGTAGTTGGGTGTTTTTTAAACTACGTGTTTTTTTAATTGGTTTTGTTTTGTTTTGATCTCTCAACCAGACAAAGTGTGAGAAGAGATCACAATCTGACTCACTCTACAATGCTACGAGGTTGTTGTTGTTTTTTTTTAAAAGATAGCTTAGCCTTAGCCTAAGTTTACCCCTTTAAATTTTCCAGACTTGTATGCAAATCTTGGGGGAATTTACAATGATAACAATCCAAAATAAACATCCTGTTTGGCTCTCAGAATGCTAAAATGTTATGTGGTTGAAAGGACAATAAAATGCAACTGAGATTATAATAAAAATAACAACACAGATGAAAAGTCTCCTTCTGGAGAGAAAAAGTGGGGTATAATATGTGATTGGCACTCTGGGTGCAGTGTCTAAAGACCTTGGCCTGCATTTAAAAACAATTGGTGCTGACAAAATCACCATCTGTCAGCTGCAAAAGGTCGTACTACTCTCAGATCTGCAGGTATTATTTGCTTAATACGTCACACAGTCTTAGACACTTGGGAAGTATCCAATGCATGCCCGGATTACCCATAAGGCCAACGAGGCCATTGCCTAGGGGCGCAAGCCGGGGGGGGGGCAGATCACGGACCAAAAAAAACCCCCTGGTCTGCGCCCCTCTTTCCCCCTTTCTCATGCCCCTCCTCGCTCCTTCTCCTGGCAAAGTCTCTGTTCCGTCTCTCTCTCTCTCGCTCTCTCTCTCTCTCTCTCTCTCTCTCTCTCTCTCTCATGCTCTCTCTCTTGCGCTCTCTCTCTCGCTCTCTCTCACGTGTTCTCTCACGCGTTCTCTCACGCGTTCTCTCACGCGTTCTCTCACGCGTTCTCTCTCTCTCTCTCTTGTCCGTGCCTTTGGAGCGAGTTTGCACCTACAGCGCTCTCCCCGAGCCTCCTGACTCCCGAGGAGACCTTCAAGGCACAGCGGAGCTTTCCAGCCGGTGGGAATGGAGACCTTGGAGGTGGCGGGAGGTTGGCTTAAAGGGGGCATAATTCCAAACTTTGGCCTAGGGCGCAAAATAGTGTTAATCCGGGCCTGATCCAATGTGTGATCAAATGAAAAAGACAGCATAGTGATCTTGTTTGCTGTGTACTAATCTCGTTGTATATCAAATAATAATAATAGTAAGTCTGCAGAGAAGTCTTAGCTTCATACACACACACACTCGTATGATAAAGAAGTTATGAACATTTCTGTTTTGCATAGCAAACTCCAGACTATCCTTACCAGCATAGCTTTGAGGTTGTGTTCCTTAAATATATTTTCTCACGTTTTCACATAATAAAGGTGGTTCTCGCCCTCTATAAGGGTATTAATTCTATTGTAATAGTGATATTTTGCAGGTTTTAAGCTGCATTGCTTTTAAGATCGCAAGCTGGTTTGGGTTTCATTCAAGAGCGAAAAGTAGGGTATAAATAGAAGTATAATAATAATAATAATAATAATAGGCATCTCCACTATCATCTTTAGGGAAGGCATTTCAAAGGCAGGAGTAAAAAAAATGTTTGTATGCCTTTAAGTGATTTCCAACCTATGGCAACAGTAACACAGGGTTTGGCTTAGGTTGTATCTACACTGTAGAATGAATGTAGTTATTAATACTATTACTTTAAGACCGAGCCAAGAGGCACTGTGTTTTAGATAGTTTAATAGCCTTCCTAAATGGTTGTATTGTATTCTTAATAGTCTTTTTACTTAATTCTATTTTAATGTTCATGTCATGGTTCTGATTTTTAGTGTTGGCCACTTTGGATAATAATAAGATAATAATAATAATAATAGTAATAATGTATTGTCGAAGGCTTTCATGGCTGGAATCAATGGGTTGCTGGGAGTTTTCCAGTCTGTATGGCCATATTCCAGAAACATTTTCTCCTGGGGGATGTCTACCATAGATGTGGGCGAAATGTCAGGAGAGAATGCTTCTGGAACATGGCCATACAGCCCGGAAAACACAACAACCCAGTAACAATGCAGAGTGACACCACTTTAACTGGCAAGGCTCAATGCTATGGGATCCTGGAAGCTGTAGTTTTATAAGGTTTTTAGTTTTCTCTGCCAAAGTGTGCTGGTGCCTCGCCAAACTACAACTCCTCGGATTCCATTGCATTGAGCCATTGCAGTTTAAGTGGGACCAATCTGCGTTCATTCTACAGTGCAGAAGCACCCATGACCTCCCTCAGAGGCCGAGAGAGTGTGACTCAAGGCAGTAAGCTTCACGACTGAGCAAGGATTCAAAACCCAGGCCTCTCAATGCTCAAACCGCTATGCCACGTTGTCTCTTGGCTACAGAGAACCGTTCCTATAAATTAAATAATTATAATTAAATTATTTATTTATTAATAAATAATAATAAATTAAATAATAAATATAAGTAAATAAGTAAATAATAATAATATGTAATGCAATTTTTTTTAAGGGAATACCGCACTCCGCTCAGTAAACAACAATTGTGCTTGCTCACCTTCGAGGAACTCTGCCAACCTCACAGTTTCCTGTGCATTGCTATCGCCTCTACTCCATGCTTTGGTGGTTCTGAAGCCAAAGTAGCAGGAAGCATATGTCCAACTAGGGCTGGCTTGGATAACTAAAGAGTTAAACTGAACCAACGCTCAGAACAGGTGCTGCTTGATAGAAAAGTAAGGCTGCCAATGACTTCAGTGAATCCAGCTGATCGTCTCCTAGGGCAGGTGTTTGGGATGCCTCTGCAGCTGCACCAGAAACAACCTACTAGGGATATCCGACAAACTACAGGTTGGACATCCCTTATTGGAAATGCTTGGGGCCAGAAGCATTTTTGATCCTCCCCTCCTGCCCAGATTTTGGGATTCCCGTATTTGCATGCATGTGCACCATGGAATCTGCATGGGACCCATTGCTAAACATGAAACTCCTTTAGGTTTCACAGACACCCATATTCTGATTTTTATGCAACATCTATATAAATAAAAATGTAATGTTCGTTTGTGGGATTAACATAACTCAAAAACCACTGGATGAATTGACACCAAATTTGGACACTACACTCGTAACAGACCAACAAGTGACCATCACTCATAGCAACACTGAAAAACACAGTAGAAGAGACTTCAAAAGCCAAAGAACAAAAAATACATTACATCACATATATACACAAACACACATATACACACACACAAAACACATATACACAGACTGGGCCACAGCAATGCATGGCAGGGGACGGCTAGTTTCTAATATTATTTATTTATTTATTTATTTACATCATTTCTACCCCGCTCTTCTCAACCCCCGAGGGGGGACTCAGAGCGGCCTAACAAAAAGCAACAATTCGATGCCGATACACAATATAAATACAATATAAAACCATAGACATTCAGAATTAAAATACAATTAGCATTGACACATAATACACATACACTTAAGTTAAAAACAGAGTTCCGTCCACCACGTAAACATTGGGCCATAACCATCAATTTACCAATTATAATTCCAATCCAAAGTGCTGCATTGTGCTAATGGGCCTGGACCCAGAGCCACGATTTCACTTTTTTCCTGGATGCCAGGAGGGATGGGGTTGATCGTATGTCGCTTGGAAGCGCATTCCACAGACGGGGAGCCACCACCGAGAAGGCCCTCTCTCTCATCCCCACCAACCACGTTTGAGAAGCTGGCGGGAGCGAGAGCAGGGCCTCCCCGGCTGATCTTAAATTACGAGGTGGGACGTAGCGGCAGATGCGTTCGGACAAGTAAGCTGGGCCAGAACCATATAGAGCTTTAAAGGTCAAAACCAGCACTTTGAATTGAGCTTGGAAGTGGACAGGCAGCCAGTGGAGCTGACACAACAGGGGGTGGTATGCTCCCTGAATGCAGCTCCGGTTAACAATCTGGCTGCCACCCGTTGGACTAGCTGCAATTTCCGAATCGTCTTCAAAGTCAGCCCCATGTAGAGTGCATTGCAGTAATCTATTCAGGATGTGACCAGAGTGTGGACGACCGTAGCCAGATCAGACTTCCCAAGGTATGGGCGCAGCTGGCGCACGAGTCTTAACTGTGCAAAAGCTCCCCTGGCAACCACTGAGACCTGGGGTTCCAGGCTCAGCAATGAGTCCAGGATCACTCCCAAGCTGCGAACCTGCGTCTTCAGGGGGAGTGTAACCCCATCCAACACAGGCTGTAATCCTATGCCCTGTTTGGCCTTACGACTGACCAGGAGTACCTCTGTCTTGTCTAGATTAAGTTTCAATTTGCTAGCCCTCATCCAGTCCGACACAGCAGCCAAGCACCGGTTCAAAGTCTGGACAGCCTCCTTAGTGACAGGTGGGAAGGAGTGACAGATCTGGACGTCATCTGCGTACAGATAACACTTTACTCCGAAACTCCCAATGATCTCTCCCAGCGGTTTCATGTAGATGTTAAATAACATCGGGGACAGTACTGAACCCTGAGGGACTCCACAAGACAAAGGCTGCGGAGCCGAACAGGTGTCCCCCAGTAACACCTTCTGGGTACGACCCGCCAAGAAATAAAATTTGTCTGCACACAGCAGAAAGCAGCAGAAAGCAATGGTGTCACTGTCTCAGCCACTCAGGTGGACAGTTTGAGGTTTTTGGAGTATTTCGGATTTCCAGATAAAGGATGCCCAGTTTCTATCCCTAAAAACAATGTCTGACAGAGTTACAAGTTAGGATTGCCAGTTGAACAGGCATTCGTAAGATTTTATTGTTATGGATGATTTTAATGCATCCAATGTTTCTCAACCTTCCTAATGCCACAACCCCTTAATAAAGTTTCTCATGTCGTGGTGACACCCCCCCGCAACCATAAAATTATTTTTGTTGCTACTTCGTAATTTTGTTACTGTTATGAATCGCAATGTAAATATCTGATATGCAGGATGTATTCTCATTCCTTGGATCAAATTTGGTGCAAATACCCGATACACCCAAATTAATAACTAATTTTGTTATTTGGGAGTTGTAGTTGCTAGGATTTATAGTTAACCTACAACCAAAGAGCATTCTGAACTCCGTAACGATGGAATTGAACCGAACTTGGCACACAGAACTCCCATGACCAACAGAAAATACTGGAAGGGTTTGAAGGCATTGACCTTGATTTTTGAAGTTGTAGTTCACCTACATCCAGAGAGCACTGCAGACCCAAACAATGATGGATCTGGACCAAAAGATTCAATATGTCCAAATGTGAACAACTGGTGGAGTTTGGGAATAATAGACCTTGATATTAGGGAGTTGTAGTTGCTGGGATTTATAGTTCACCTACAGTCAAAGAGCATTCTGAACTCCACCACAATGGAATTGCACCACACTTGGCACACAGAACTCCCATGACTAATAGAAAGCACTGGAAGGGTTTGGTGGGCATTGACCTTGGTTTTGGAGTTGTAGTTCACCTACATCCAGAGAGCACTGTGGATGCAAATAGGTATTTGTGCCAAATTTGGTCAAGTGAATGAAAATACCTCCTGCGTATCAGATATTTACATTAAAATTTATAAGAGTAGCAAAATTACAATTATGAAGAAGCAATGAAAATAATTTTATGGTTGGGGGTCACCATAACATGCGGAACTGTATTAAGGGGTCAGGGCATTAGGAAGATTAAGAACCACTGCCTTAGAATAAAAGCTAGACTATAAATGTTAAATATATTTATAGATCGATGCAGATTGGAAGCCAGGGGCAAAGGAATTAAATAAGATATCTCATTAACTTCTCATTTATGCCAAAGCAATGACCCCATATTTCTGAAGTTGGCTCCTTCAAACCCCATTTGGAGATCTTGGTACTCACCGGCAAGTACAACGAAGGTCTTCAATCAGAAATCCAAGGGGGTTTTTTTGGAGGGGAAAAATAATGGATTGATTTCAGCTGGGAAGCTCCAAAATAGTTTTTTTCCAAAAGTGGCCAAAGAGTTCAGAGGCAATGTTGCCGCATGGCGAACTCTTGCTGGGATTCAGGCCGACTCTGCTATGAAGCGCGTCCAGGGGAAAAGTTGAATATAATAACTCTGGGAAAAGTTTCAAAAGGGAGGAGTTTCAGGAAACTGGGGGCGGAGAAGCCCTTCTTGTAACAGGCTTGAATGCAATGACTTGCCTGTTTGGAAAAAAAATTGAATCTCTCCAAGGGCAGCTGGTCAGGCAGGTGGAAAAAGCAAAGGGAAATTGGGGTGACTTCACCCGCTTCCTGGCTGGCGCATGAACCAGAGGCTGAAAGTTTAGAGGAAAGAGGAAAGAAATGAGCCGCCTAAGCTTGGAGCTCTACTGAATCCTTGGGTGCATATACACTGTAGAATGAATGCATTTAACATCACTTTGACTGCCATGGCTGAATGCTATGTTGTCCCAGAAATTGTAGTTTTATAAGGTCTTCCCTGGCCTTTTGCTTTCTTTGCCGGAGAGTGCTGATGCCTCACCAAACTACTACTAGCATGATTCCATAGCATTGGACAATAGCAGTTAAAGCAGGGGGCAATTATTTTTTCCAAGGGGCCACACGAGAGCCAAAAAATATTATGGCAGGCCGCACCTAAAGGCTGAACTACATTCTAATCTACATAATATATTTATTTACTTATTTATTTACTATATTTACTGTATATTACACATCATTAATATTAACATATTAATATATCAAGAAATATATATTATTAGTATTAATATCATAATTATTATATTATAGTATATATATAGACATTATAATATATTGAAATTATAATATAACATTATTATATTATTTATTATATTATATTATTATTATAAAATTATTATAAAATAATAATAAAAACCACTAAAATAAAATAAAATAAAATTCAAGAAGACAAGGTGCGAACTACGATGAAGGCTGACATCCTGAAGAGAGGAAGGATCCCAAGATGGAATGGCCCAATGGCCCCAGCCCAGAGGCTGGCAAAGCGGACCCAGCCGCCGCTGCAGCAGAGGAGAGCAGAGCAGCAGGCGATCGGAGGCTGCAGGCCTCCGCCCGCTCTCGCCCCCCGAGGTTCCCCAGCTGATCGCCCTGCTATGGAGTGTCACTGCCGCCATCCCATCGAGGGCTCTGTGGGGCCTGTGTCGGCAGACAGGCCGGAGGAGCAGCAGCTTTGGAGTGCCTGCCATCCCTGGAGGGGATCTGGGCCTGCAGGGGGAGCACTTGGCGATCTGAGGCGGCTGTTTGCCCTGGCGACCCAGAAGACGATCAAGTCTTCTGGGTCGCCAGGGCGATAAGCCCTCACAGGTCGCAGAGTGCTCCCACTGCAGCCCCGGATCCCCTCTAGGGATGGCAGGCGCTCCAAAGCTGCTGCTCCTCCGGTCTGTCTGCCAACACAGGCCCCACAGAGCCCGCGATGGAATGGCAGCAGCGGCACCCCTTCCTCTTGGCCCCGCCCCCGACGCCCTTCTTCCCGGGCCAGAAAGAAGCAGCTGCCAGGCCGGATCCGGCCCGCGGGCCGTAGGTTGCCCACCGCTGAGTTAAAGTGATATTAAACTGTATTAAATCAGCAATGTAGATGCATCCCAGAAACTCTGCTGAGTCCATTCTGCACTATAGAATGAAGGCTGTTGTCCTGCTTCAGTGCTATGGGATCCTGGGAGTAGTAGTTTTACAAGGTTTTTTTAATCCCTGTCTGCTTAAGAGTGATGGTGCCGTCCCAAATTGCAACTCCTATGATTCTATAGCACAGAATCAGCCTTCCTAATGCTGCGACCCCTTAATACAGTTCATCATGTTGGGGTGACCCCCAACCATAAAAATATTTTTCTTGCTACTTCATCGCTGTAATTTTGCTACTGTTATGAATCGTAATGTAAATATCTGATATGCAGGATGTATTTTCATTCACTGGACCAAATTTGGTGCAAATGCCCAATACACCCAAATTTGAATACTGGTAGGGCTGAGGGGGGTTGATTTTGTCATTTGGGAGATGCAGTTGCTGGGATTTATAGTTCACGTACAATCAAAGAGCATTCAGAACTCCGCCACGATGAAATTGAACCAAACTTCCCACACAGAACCCCCACTATCAACAGAAAGCACTGGAAGGGTTTGGTGGGCTTTGATCTTGAGTTTTGGAATTGTAGTTCACCAACATCCACTTTGTCAGAGAGGGCTTGTGCCTCACCAAACTACTACTAGCACAATTTCATAGCCTCTAGCAATAGCAGTGATATTAAACTATATTAATTCAGCAATGTAGATGCGTCTCAGAAGCTCTGCTGAGTCCATTCCCCACTATAGAATGAATGCTGTCTGACACCATTGTCCTGGTTCGGTGCTATGGAATCCTGGGAGTTGTAGTTTCACAAGGTTTTTTATCCTTCTCTGCTAAAGAGTGATGGTGCTGTCTTCCAACTCTTGACCATTTTTTTTTTTATTTTTTTTAAACAAATTTTTTATTTTATTTTAACACACACAAAAAAAAAACATACCAAGCACTCACAGAACATTTGCACTTCCCACCACCAACATGAGGATTGTTCCCTTTATATATTCATTTCTTATGGAGACATTTTTTTATATCTTTATCTTTATACCTTTCCATTCTATATACTATATACTATATAACATTTGTATCCTATTTCTTATGGCTTGATCTCCAGAATGCTTCATAATATGATTCTTTACCCTTGTCCATCTTTCTTCCATTTTTCTCATTCTATTTTCATTGATTTTTGAAGCATTTAATTTCCCATTCATAATTTCAAATTCCATTTGTTCCACCATATAATGATACCATTTGTTTACTGTCCATTTTGATTTATCTTTCCATCCTAATACTATTACTGCTTGTGCACATTCTATTATTGCTTCTTTTATTTCCCTATCATTTTCCGTTTTCACCATTTTTCCTATTACCGCAATTTCCTTTGTTATGATCCACTCATTTCCTAGAATTTGTTTTGCCTGATTTTGTATAGTCTGCCAAAAATGTTGTATATATTCACATTCCCACATCATGTGCATAAATCGCCCTTTCTGTTGGCATCCGTGCCAGCACTGACTACTACCCTTTTTATAGTAGTATGCTAATTGACAGGTGTACGATACCATTTATGCAGTATTTTCCTCCTCATTTCTCGTACTTTGGTATTTCTTTTTCGTCCCTATAATCTCTACCACATTTCTCATCTCTTGTTCCGTAATTTGTAGCTCCATTTCCCACATACTTTTCAAATCCGTATTGTACCTCCCATCTGCCTCTAAGAGCATTATATATATATTGCTGGCCTGTGCCTTCATTCCTTCCCATTTGTCTCTTATTATCTTTTCAAAGGCGGTATCTTCACTCTTAACCATATTAATATTATCTTTTATTCTACAGTATGCACAAATTGCTCTTATCTGTAACCAATTTTCTTGTCCAAGCCATTGTTTAATTCTATCCTCACTTACCATTCCCTCTTTGTTATATAATTGTTCTACCCTCTCTATTCCCTTTTCCTTCAATATCTGGATATTTCTATTCATATTTGATTCCTTATCCTTATTAATTGTCCATACTGTTGACATTTTGGATTTTAAGCTACTTATTTTCCCTTGCCATTTTTTCCACACTTGCATAGTTCCTTTCATTGGTCCTATTAATCTATCTACATTTCTTTTATCCCATTTTCTAAAAATTATTTCTTCGCAACTTACTCCATTCATTTCCTTTTCAAATCTCACCCATTTTTTATTAGTCACTCTTGACCATTTATTAACTTCAAAAAGTGTAAAGGTTTGCTGCTAGATCTTGTCGAAAGCAGCTATGTCAACGCTCTGCACATAGTCTTCGAACTTGGTGATCTCTTCTCATAGTATTTCTTCTCAGCATCATCGTATTTGAACTTATTGAACCAGATCTTCTCATGCATGAGGAAATTGGCAGCCATTTTTGCATTAGCAGCAAATGAGATGTATAATTGGCTTGGCCGACTTACCGGCCGAGCAGGTTGCGGGGTGGCAGTTGTCCTCGCTGCCATCTTGTGGGGTTGGAGGGGGGCTTCTTCCTCCCAGAAGCCCCCGGGGTGGCGTGCAGGCTTCCCGCCACCTACGCCGGCCGGCCGATGACAGGGCTGGCCCCGCTCCCCCCCCCCCCCCATGTCAGCCGGCCGGCCCTCACTTCTGCCCAGGCAGCTCATTTAAGCTGCCTGGGACTTCCTCGCCACCACACGAGGACTGATCAGGTGTTTTCCTCCCACCTGCCCTACTTCATTCATTGTTTGTTTGCTGTTCCATGTTGTTTACATATTTATATTCATCGTTGCACTTGTTATGGTTATGTGGTTTTTATGTTCACTGTCGCAACTCTGCATTTGGCGTGTGGCATGGGCCCTGGATCGGGCTGGCTTATCGCCCCTTGGTTGTAAGGGGGGATAATGCCCTGGCCCCCTGGGGTGCCGAGTTTCTGTGGACAGGTATTGGGCTGTTGGCACCCAGGCTTGCAAGCGCCTTCGGACAAGTGTGGGCTGTCCAACCCCTGATCCAGGACCCATGCGTGGCCGCCAATCCTTGCTTCCGTTTTCAATAAATGAGTTGTGGCCATTTTTTATCCAATCACTTGTGTTTGTATTATTGGTTCATGGCGCAAGGTGTATCACCCTTGCCCACACAATAACAATAATACTAATAAATTATAACACGAGGGTGATACAAAGGAGAACCACTCCGTTTCTGGTCCTGAGGAAAAAGCCGATGGTGCCTCTCCATATTGTGACTCCTCTGATTCTATAGCAGTAAGCCATGGGATCTAAAATGATCTCAAGCTGCATTAATAATTCTACCGTGTGGATGCACCCCAAAACTCAGTAGAGCAGTGTTTCTCAACCTTCCCAATGCCACGACCCCTTAATACCTCATGTTGTGGTGACCCCCAACCATAAAACCATTTTCGTTGCTACTTCATAACTGTCATTTTACTACTGTTATGAATCATCATGTAAAATGTATTTTCATTCATCGGACCACATTTGGCACAAATACCCAATACACCCAAGTTTGAATACTGGTGGGGTTGTGGGGGGTGATTTTGTCATTTGGGAGGTGTAGTTTCTGGGATGTATAGTTCACCTACAATCAAGGAGCATTCTGAACTCTACCAACGATGGAGTTGAACCAAACTTGGCACACAGAATTCCCATGACCAACAGAAAATACTGGAAGGTTTTGGTGGACATTGACCTTGAGTTTGGGTGTTGTAGTTCACCTACATCCAGAGGACTCAAATAATGATAGATCTGGATCAAACTTGGGGCAAATACTCAATATATCCAAATGTGAACACAGGTTGAGTTTGGGGAAAATAGATCTTGATATTTGGGAATTGTAGTTGCTGGGATTTATAGTTCACATACAACCAAAGAACTTTCTGAACTCCACCAACAATGGAATCGAAACACACTTCCCATACAGAACCCCCATGGCCAATAGAAAATAATGTATTTTCTGATGGTCTTTGGCGACCCCTCTGACACCCCCTCGTGACCCCCATAGGGGCCCCGACCCCCAGGTTGAGAAACACTGCAGTAGAGTTTCTGGAGTGCATCTACACTGTAGAATTAATGCAGTTTGGTACCACTTTTAACTGTCATGGCTCAGTGCTATGGAATTATAGAGTGGTGTTTTTTGCAAGGACATTAGCCCTCTCTGCCAAAGAGTGGCAGTGCCTCACCAAACTGCAACTCCCAAGATTCTATAGCACTTAGCCACAGCTGTTAAAGTGGTGCCAAACCGCATTAATTCTACAGCGTAGATGCACTCTCAGAGGATTAGTTTGCAATTTTCTTTATGATTGGGGGCAAAGCCCTTTGTGAGCTCACTCTGCAGCCCAGTCAGGGAAATAGAAAGCATCGGAAAACAAGGGAGACTGAAATAACAACCCTTGTGCATTGCTCTGCTCTTTCTGGCCAAGAGCAACAAGGGGGGAAATCCTGGACAAGTGGAATTTGCCGACCCTTAATGCAACTAACGAAGCGTGGGAATCCCAGATGAGATGTTGTAGGGCCTGATAGAAGATGCCATATGAATCTGGTTTGTCTCCGTGATATGGTGGCTTGAGTCTGAGAGGACATCTACATTGTTGATTTGATTTACTTTGACACCACTTGAAATGCCATGGCTCAGTTCTATGAGTTTTGGCTTTCTAAGGCCTTTGGCATGACAACCTCCAGGATTATTTAGCATCAAGCCACTGCAGCTAAAGTGCTGCCAAAATGCATTAATTCTATTGTTCAAATGCTCTAACTGAAATAACCATGGTTTCTCATGATTTGCATTTCATAAGCCACATTTCTCCCGGGATTCCAAGTTGAAAGTTGTAGTTTGTTGAGGCATTGAGCAACCCTCTTTGGCAGAGAAGGCTAAAGACCTTGTAAAATGGCAACTGTCACATTTCCTTAGCATTGAGACATGGCAGTTAAAGTGGTGTCAAACTGTATTAATTCGACAATGTAGATATGTACCCTGGTAGCGCAGCTGCTGAACTGCTGAACTTGCTGACCGAAAGGTTGGCAGTCCAAACCCGGGGAGGGGGTGAGCTCCTGCTGTTAGTCCCAGCTTCTGGCAACCTAGCAGTTCGAAAAAAGGCAAATGTGAGTAGTTCAATAGGCATCGCTTATGCGGGAAGGTAACGGCACTCCATGAAGTCATGCTGGCCACATGACCTTGGAGGTGTCTATGGACAACGCTGGCTCTTCGGCTTAGAAATGGAGATGAGCACCGCACTCCAGATTCAGATACGATTAGACTTAATGTCAGGGGAAATCTTTACCGTTTACTATCTATGGAATATGTTGAACATTTAGGTATTTTTGTGCCTTTGGTTGTGGAAGTTGGTGTTACAATAATAGTAATACTAATAATAATACTTTATACCCCGCCACTATCTCCCAAAACGGCAGAGTGCCTTACAAGGTACTCAAAGGTGCAACTCATAAAATCCAAAAATATAGAAAAGGTAACATAAAATAGTAACAGCTAACATAAATATCTCAGAGTTGTGGACATGGTGCCATTGCAAGTGTGTATAGATCAATATGTACTACTTTAACGGGAAGGTAACGCTGCTCCATGCAGTCATACTACCCACGTGACCTTGGAAGTGTCTACGGACAACATCGGCTCTTTGGCTTAGAAATGGAGATGAGCACCAACCCCTAGAGTTGAACATGACTAGACTTAATGTAAGGGAAACCTTGGCTTTTACTACTGATGTACCCTAGGACATCAAGAGACCAGTCTTTCAATCTTTGAAAATATCCTACTTTTGCTCTACTCCAGTGGTTCTCAACCTGTGGGACCCAGGTGTTTTGGCCTACAACTCCCAGAAATCTCAGCCTGTTTACCCAGCTGTTGGGATTTCTGGGAGTTGAAGGCCAAAACATCTGGGGACACATAGGTTGAGAACGAATGCTCTACTCCTTCTTTCCCCCTTCATCCTCAGCTGACTCCAGCTGCTGCAAACTAAGAGGGATAACTCTTGCTCTTCCCTGTAGACTCAGGCAAAAGCAAATTGTTGCAGCCTTTAAAAAGGCTCATCCCTTCTTTCACATCAATAACTTCTGTCATCTTTACCATGTCTGATGTTCCTTAGACACATATATCCTTGTGTACATATTTGAAATTTACACAAATGATCAGCCACTGCCAGAACGGACAGACACCTTCATCTATGCTGATGATTGTTTCATCACCACCCAAGCAGGGAGCTTTGGAATGGTTGAACAGAAGTTTTCCGAAGCTTTAGGTGGTCTTACTGCCTATTATAGGGAAAATTAACTGATTCTTAGTCCATCTAAAACAGAGACGTGTGCTTTTCATATGAATAACACACAAGCATCTCGAGCTCTGAGGATTACCTGGACCGTGCTCTGACTTATAAGAAGCACTGCTTGAATATCAAGCAAAAAGTGGGTGCTGGAAATAGTATCATACGAAAACTGAGTATTCATGCCAAGTTTGGTCCAGATCCCTCATTGTTTGAGTTCACAGTGCTCTCTAGAGATAGGTGAAGTAGAACTCCAAAACTCAAGGTCAATGCCCACCAAACCCTCGTTTGTCATGGGAGTTCTGTGTGCCAAATTTGGTTCAATTCCATCATTGGCGGAGTTCAGAATGCTCTTTGATTGTAGGTTAACTGTAAATCCCAGCAACTGCAACTCACAAATGAGAAAATCAATCCCTTCCCCCAACCCCACCAATATTCAGATTTGGACATATTGGGTATTTGTGCCAAATTTGGTCCAGTGAATGAAAATACATCCTGCATATCAGATATTTACATTACAATTCATAACAGTAGCAAAATTAGAGTTATGAAGTAGCAACGAAAATAATTTTATGGTTGGGGGTTACCACAACCTGAGGAATCGGGAATGTGATGCAGCTGGCTGGGTGTCAGCTGCATAAGATCTCTACTGACCAGAAGGTCATGCGTTCGAGGCCTGCCCGGGTCGAGGTGGGCTCTCGACCTATTGTGTAGCCTGTTGTCGACCTTTGCAACCCGAAAGACAGTTGCATCTGTCAAGTAGGAAATAAAGGTACCACTTAGTGGGGAGGCAAATTTAACTGATTTACGAGGCCATAAAAAAGATCTCCAGGAAACACGCTGAGGAATAAAGGAGTGTGACAGCTCCTCCTGGTGGCCAGATGTTAAATTGCCTCTGCCTGTCTTGTGTGTTGGTGTGTTTAAATGTAATGTGTACATTGTAATCCACCCTGAGTCCCCTGCGGGGTGAGAAGGGCGGAATAGAAATAAAATAAAATAAAATAAAATAATAAAATAAGTAAGTAGGTAAGTAAGTAAATAAATAAATAAATAAATAAATAAATGTATTAATGGGTTGCAGCAATAGGAAGGCTGAGAACCACTGACTTAGATGAAGGTTTAGTGGGTGTGCTTATCAAGTTTGCAGATGAGACCAAATTGAGAGGGATGGCTAATATTCCAGAAGACAGGATCAGAATTCAAAATAACCGTAACAGATTACAGAGCTGGGCCAAAACTAACATAATGAATTTCAACCTGGGGAAATGTAGGATACTTCACTTAGGCAGAAAAAAAATGAAATGCACAGATGCTGGATGGGGGACGCCTGGCTCAACAATAGTCTTTGTAAAATGTATTTTGGAATCTTAAGCCCCATCTACACTGTCATAGAATGCAGCTCAAAGCAGATTTTATATGGGAGTGTAGATGAGGCATTAGTGGACAACAAGTTCAACGTGAACCAACATTGTGATGCAGCAGCTAAAAAAAACCAATTGGATTTTGGGTTACATCAGAAGGACTATAGTGTCTTGATCAAGAGAAGTAATGGTGCCTCCCTTCTGGTTTTCTCAGACCTCACCTGGAGTATTTTTTTCAATGCTGCGGTCAACAATTCAGGAAGTCTCTCGTCATCCTGGATGGTGTCCAGAAGAGCGGGACTAAAACGATCTGACGTCTGGAGACGAGCTCTGAGGAGCGGCTGAAAGCGCTGAGGATGTTTATCCTGCAGAAGAGAAGGTTGGGAGGAGACGTGAGAGCCATGTATAAATATCTGAAAGGATATCAGAGGGAACAGGCGTCCTTTCTGCTTTTCTTTTCCTAAGACCAGGACTCAAAGGAGCAATGGGTTCAAATTACAGGAAAGAACATTAGGAAGAAGAACTTCCTGATTGCAAGAGCTGTTGAGCAGTGGAAGGATTTGCCTTAAACCGTGGTGGAAGATCCTTCCTTGGAGGCTTTTAAACAGAGGCTGGGTGGTCATCTGTTGAGGATGCTTTGAGTGCGCTTTCCCTGCCTGCAGGGGCGGTCCTACAGGTAGGCCAAGTAAGCAGCCGCATAGGGCGCCATCTGGGAAGGGGGCGCCATCCTGGCCCTACCGATGTTCCTCAGGCAGTGCCACAGCTGCCTGCTTTTGGGCCCTGGCCTTGTGCTTTCCGACGCCGCTTCTGGGTTTTCGCGCTGGCGCAGTTGCTCCGGAGCTGAAGTTGAGCGCAGGAGCAACTGCACATGCGCGAAAACCTCCGCGCATGCCCAGTAGCTCCCTTGCGCAGAAGCCTGTAAGCAAAGCACTCCCTATCGGGCAGGCAGGGAGTGCTTCCCCTCTCCCTTTGTTTCTGCCGCGCGCGCGTTTGCGGGGAAGGAGAAAAGAGTCAGTGAAGGAAGTGTAAGTGAAGGAATGAACGAAGGGCTTTCCTCCTCCTCCTCTGTGACCTCTTCTCTCCCTCCTTCCTTTCTTCAGCTCTATTTCTGTCTAGACCTGAGGGGCCTGAGGCTATGAGGAGTTGTGGGAGTTGGAGTCCAAAACACCTAGAGGGAGGGCGGGCCCAAGTTTGCCCAGGCCGCGCTGCCTGTATTTGACCTCATTTGAACATTTTGGCTGTTTTTCTATTTACATTTACTTTGGGATCCTAATTTTGGACTTATGGGAGACTCCTATGATTTATGAGACGGGTGGTAGGTAATATATTCTGATTTTGATGCATTTACATTGCATTTCTTGTTGATTATTATACAGTTCTGCTTAATATTGTCATACAATATAATAAAAATACAATATAACAATAGAATAATGATATATTTTATATTACATGTAATATTACAAACAATATTGCAGTACAGTGGTATTGTACAAAATAGTAATATATAATATTTAATTTTACTTTATTTTGGGTTATTTGAGTTTTATAGGAGTAATGAAAATATTTAGTAGAGGATAATTTTATTTAAATAAATAATTTTATTTATTATTTTATAATAATAATAATATAATAGAATGTTATATTATATTATAATGTCAATATATTATAATATAATTATATTGTAATGTAGTATAATATAATTATGATATAATATAGTATGAGTATGGTATAATATATTGTATATACATTGATACAATATAATACTACTAATAGTATTGTGATATTATAATTGTATATTTGTTTTACATGGCGGGGGCAAAATAATGGTTTTTTGGGGGGGCGCCAAAATAATGTTCGCTTACCATTAAAAATTACCTTAGACCGCCCCTGCCTGCCTGACAGACTGGGGCTGGATTGGATGGTCTATGTGGTCTCTTCCCATCCTATTATTCCATGATTCATTGATTGTGTACTTCCTGGCCTTTTCAGGAAAATCTTGGCTTTTCGTCGCAAACAAAGATTCAGGAAGGACTCATCCCACGCTTTCTTCAAGCACGTTAATGACTAAAAAGGCCAATCTGAGATAGGCAAGTCCGGTTGTAGAAAGCACAGCAGAAAGTCTCCTTGGGTGATGTTGTTTCCAAGTTGCGGTTCTTTCTGCGTTGTCGTTTCTTTTCGAGACTCATTCAGCGTGTCTTCTCGAAAGAGGCCACAACATTGTGGATAGTGCGTCTCCATGCCTCCCGAAGTGAGGCCAGGGTGGACCATTGTTGGTGATCAACCTGGCCGTGCCTGGGAGTTCTTATATCTCTTTTTTGGGGTGCCTCTCTTGCGCTGACCCATGGTGAGTTCACCATAGAGTAGTATCTTTGGGAGGCGGTGGTCCTCCATCCTATGTGCCCTGCCCAGCGCAGCTGTGTTCTCAATAGCATGGCCTCAACACTGGTGACCCCTGCTTGCTCAAGGACAGCAACATTCGTCACATAGTCGGTCCAGTGTATATTTAGGATTGTGTGAAGACAGCACTGATGAAAGCATTCGAGAAGTCGTAGGTGTTGGCGATAGGTGACCCATGTTTCAGACCCATAGAGGAGAATAGACAGTACGATAGCTCTGTACACACTGGTTTTTGTGCTTTGCTTCAGGTGTTTGTTACTCCAGACTCTTTTGTGAAGCCTTCCAAATTCACACTATGCCTTTGCTTATCTGTAATCTATCTCTTTATCGATCTTGGCATCTGAAGAGATTATGCTTCCCAGGTAGGTGAACTGCTGAACGGACTTAAGCACAGATTTGCCTATGCTGACGTGGGGATGATGGTGATCTTCCTGTGGTACAGGCTGGTAGAGGACTTCCTTTTTCTTCAGGCTGACTTCCAGCCCAAACAGCTCTGCAGCTGTTGCAAAGCAGGATGTTAGGCGCTGCAGGGCTGCTTCTGAATGGGTGACAGGGGCAGCATCGTCAGCAAAAAGCAGCTCACGGACTAGATAGTTTAGAGTCTTGGTGCGAGCCCTCAGACGGCTTAAGTTGAACAAGCTGCCATCAGAATGATAGCGTATATAAATGCCGTCTTCTTCTTCAAGATCTGCTGTAGCCCTTTGGAGCATCATGCTGAAGAAGATTGTAAATAGGGTTAGTGCAAGAACACAACCTTGTTTCACTCCATTAGTTATTAGAAAGGGCTCCGAGAGAGCATTGCTGTATCTGACTTGACCGTGCTGGCCCTCATGTAGCAGGATAATCATTTTGAGGAATTTAGGGGGGACATCCTAGTCGTTTCAGGATCTGCCACAGACCTAAGCTTTTGGATAAGGAAGGCTCTCAACCTACATGGCTTGGTAATGCCGTAACTGAGGAAATGCTACCACCTTGTGGAAATCTATTTCAAGGCAATATTTCAGGAAAATTGAGCCTTGATATAAGGGAAGGGAACAGGATGGATCCACATTGCCCTATCAATAAGAAACATTCTCCCTAGTATAGTGTTCCCTCACTACTTCGCAGTTCGCTTTTAGCGGACTCGCTGTTTCGCGGTTTTCTAAAAATATTAATTTTAAATATATGTTGCGGTATTTTCACTGTTTTGTGGGTTTTCGCCACCACTGTTCTTCGAGGTGCTTTCCCTCCTCAGTCCTCCCTCCCTCCAGCCTTGAAGGGCCTTTCCTTCCTTTCACTTTATTTTAAGTTTATAAAGACTTAAAATAGTGTATAACTACTAAAATTATGTATAAATATTAAAATAAATATAGCGTCCCGACATCACGGTTTTTCACTTACTGCGGGAGGTCCTGGAAGGAACCCCCACAATAAGTGAGGGAACACTATATTGTCTAAGGCAGTGTTTCCCAACACTTTTTACATTTACAAAATCCTGGGGCACACCACCAACCAAAATGACACAAAGTGACACTCTAACACAGTAATACATATAATTAATATGTTTTTAAATGTATTTATACACTCAGTATGAAACATGGGCCTGTTTCAATGAACACAACATAGATATCCTGGCAGGAATGGCAGACAGACACACACGCAGGTCTTGCTCAACAGCTGTTTGTCTCTCTCTGTGTTTAGAAAAAACTAGCTGTACCCGGCACGCGTTGCTGTGCCCTATTTAGGAGATGCGAGAAAGTCTGAGTATGTAAGGGTTGGCATTGATGTTACTTATGGTCTTGGTGGGGTCATGGCTGTGTCGTTGTGGGTTGTTCTGGTGGGTAGGATGTTGAAGTCCTGGGGAGTTGTCGGTGTGTGGTGTTCCTGGCGTTCGTGCAATGACCTGTTGTCTGTGTCTCTGCTGCGCAGTGTGTTTCTGTTCTGGCGTTTGTTCTGCCCTTTTATTGTTTGATGTATGTAGCGTTGCGAGTGTGTCGTCCGATGCTGTTCTTTTTAGAAGGCATGGCTTGTCTTTTGGGTCAGTTTCTGCCTGTGTGGAAGGAAGGAATGGCATACAAATGGGTTGAGCAGTAGACGCAAGGTTGTGTTATGTGCGTATTGTGTTGTGTGTAGGTATTACTTTTTTGGTGAGTTAGTGGGTGTGTGGTGGAATTGTGGGTGGTAGTATGTTGTGGAATGCTTGTGTGGGTGGGGAGTTTTGGTGTTTGTGTGTGTTTGTAGAGTATCAGTGCAGTGTTGTGTTGTGGTTGGAGTATAGGTGGAGTTGGTTTTTGTTTGTGCTGGTGGTAGGTGTTGTGTGTGGGGTCCCGTAAGGTTGGGGGATGGGTTGTGATAGGAAGTTGTGTTGTGTTGTGTTGTGTGGGTAGGAATTGCTGGAGAATTGCTCCTCATAGAGTTTGGTTTTGACAGTTTAACCTTCAAACACCAACTGACTGAACTGAAATCACTCAGGATTCTATCCTAGCCTTGGCTGGCTGTGCCCAGCGTTACTATGGTTACTCAGCCTCCCTGCATTTTGTGTGGGCCGATGTTGGCCAATAGGTTTTGCTGGCTGCCGCAAAGGATGCTGGGAAATGTAGTTTTTTTTGTATTGTTGTTTTGGGGGCCTTCTAGGTTTTTTTTGGGGGGTTTCTTTGCTAAAAACCTTCCTTGCCTGAGGCCTATTTTTGTTGGCAAGTTTGGTGTCTCTGCCTTGGAAGGTTTATCTGTCTCTGTCAGTCGTTCGACGACGGGACCTCCTTTATATAATAGATGTGTCCATATAGCTTCAAAGCAGTCCACTAGTACTGTTCTTATGCATCAATACACCACATGGAACAATAATGAGGCTTCCACCTTCAATATATATGCTCCTGTATCATTCCAGGTGGGCATTAGACGAGTCCCTTGTGTATAACCGGTGAACAGGAGAGTTGTTACACAGTCACTAGAAAGGCTATCACGTCCAGCCAATGCCAAATGTAGTAATAGCTGGTACACATAAACACGAAAACGGCTGAAGGAGGCAGCGCCCCAGTCCCTTCTTCTTCGCTGGCACCCGGCCCTTCCTCCTCCTCCTCCCCCCGCAAGCAGCAGCAGCAGGAGTTCGGCAGGAGGGGGGAAAAAGGGGGGAAGAGAGGTTTTCCCACGGCACACCAGGTGATCGCTTACGGCACACTAGTGTGCCACGACACAGTGGTTGGGAAACACTGGTCTAAGGCTTTCATGGCTGGAATAACTGGGTTGTTTTGAGTTTTCCAGGCTGTATGGCCATGTTCCAGAAGCATTCTCTCCTGATGTTTTGCCTGCATTTATGGCATGGATGCCTGCCATAGATGTAGGCAAAACGTCAGGAGGGAATGCTTCTGGAACATGGCCATATAGCCCGAAAAACTCACAACAACCCACCTCTCCCTAGTAACGAAATTTTGCTTCAGTCCTCAAACTTCTAGCATTGCAGTAAAAAAAAAGTTTAGTCAAACCTTTAGAAATACACTTAAGACATTAAAGGAAAATAAGAGCAGACAAAGAGATGGAAGGAATAGGAACACAGCAGCTGGAAGTGTTATGAGTGTGAATAGCCTTCAATGTAGTCTCCTGCACAATGCTAGAAATTAGAAGGCTGAACCAAAATTGCATTGAGAGATCATAGCAGAATGTTAGGCTGTTTCTACACTGCCATATAATCCAGATTATCAAAGCAGATAATCCACATTATCTACTTTGAACTGGATTATATGAGTCTACACTGCCATATAATCCGGCTCAAAGCAGAGAAACCAGATTTTATATCGCAGTGTAGAAAAGGCCTTAGAGATGGGATAATGTTTAATTTTGCCCTCTTCCCCAGTAGTTATGCTGAGGCTATGTGTACCAGGTATGTATGAACCATCATATATGTGACCCGCTCCGAGCCCTCGGGGAGTGGCGGCATACAAGATCGAATAATAAATCTCTATCTCTATATATAATAAAGTGGAATGTTTGTATGTATGTATGCGTGCGGAGGGATATGTGGCAGCATTCTGATTGGTTGCCACTGTGGGATTATTTGCATAATGCCTCTGATTGGCCAGCACCACCAACATTCCGACACTCTAAACTGCCAGGGGGGGGGGGGTAATGAAAAGGCCTGAGGCAGTCAGGCATGGTGGGAGTTTTAAGGCGGATATGTGGCAGCTTTCTCATTGGCTCCCACTGAGGGAGTATTTGCATAAAGGACTCTGATCGGCCAGCATCCAAGAATCCAAGCCCCTTCATTCAAACAACATGATTGGTTGCCACTGAGGGAGAATTTGCAAAACCAGCTCTGATTGGCCAGCTTCTAGATTCCAACATTCTAAGGTGACGCAGAGGGAAAAAGAAAGGCCTCAGGCAGTCAGTCACTGTGGCCCACAGCAATGACGGATCAGAACCAATGGCCCACTTCACAACTTGGTGTGGTTTAGGGCAGGATGGGCCACGAATGATGGGATTTGCAACACCTTCACCTGATTCACTTCCCAAACAACACTGTAGCCCCTATAAATCACAGACCAGGCCCAAAATTGACAGTAAGGCTTCATTAACTTGATTTTCCTGAGTAGGCCTCAGCTCATGGGACATTGTGTATGGCCTGAATTGACAGTAACCCATCTTGGCACACAGAGCCCCTATGACCCACGCTACATTCTACTGCAGTTTGGAGGAGGGTGGACCACGGATGATGGGACTTGAGGTACCTTCACTCATTTCCCGAGACTGCTACGACCCTCATCCAATTACTGATCAAGACCAAACTTGGCACACAGAGCCCTCATGACCCACTTTACATCCCGGTGCAATTTGGAGGAGGATGGACCATGGATTATGGGACTTGAAGTACCTTCACTCACTTCCCGAGACCACTGCAAGCCAAATAAACAACTGATAAGGACCAAACTTGGCACACAATGTCTTTCTCAAATAACCCGGGCAGGGCCGGGTCCCCAAGCTAGTAATAAATAAATAAATGTCATGTTTGGACTTGGTTCCCCAAACCCTAAACTTTTGGATAAGGAAGGCTCTCAACCTACATGGCTTGGGAATGTCATAACTAAGGAAATGCTACCACCTTGTGGAAATCTATTTCAAGGCACTGATGAATAGATGCTGTTTTGCATCACTTTAATTGTAATGGCTCAATGCTATGGGATCCTGGGAGTTGTAGTTTTACTAAGTCAAAGAGTGCTGGTGCCGCCACTAAAATGTGAATCTCAGGATTGCATTGCATTGAACCGTTGCACTTAATGTTTAAGATAGTCTGGGGAGGCCCTGCTCTTGGTCCTGCCTTCTTTGCAGGCATTACTGGTGGGGACAAGAGACAGGGCCTTCTCAGTGGTGGCCCCTCCGTTGTGGAACTCCCTCCCCAGTGATGTTAGATCAGCCCCCTCTCTCCTGACCTTCCATAAAAAAGTGGCAATTTGAACAAGCCTTTGGAAATCCAGTGCAATGGACAAATACGGAACTATGCGAAATTGAATAGTGGAACGGCTTCACGATAATTTTGGACAATGTGATTTTGGACAACGAGGTTTTATATGTTTTAAAAGGTTTTATTTGATGTATTTTTTAAATCTGTTTTAAATGTGATTTTTAAGTGTATTACTTACTTTAACACGGGTCAGCGCAAGAGAGGCGCCCCCAAAAAGAGATATAAGGACTCCCTGAAACAACATCTCAGGCTCGGCCAGATTGATCACCAACAATGATCCACCCTGGCCTCACATCGGGAGGCATGGAGAGGCACTATCCACAATGCTGCAGCCTCTTTCGAGAAGACACGCCGAATGGGTCTCGAAGAGAAACGACAATGCAGAAAGAACCGCAACTTGGAAACAACATCACCCAAGGAGACTTTCTGCTGTGCTTTCTGCAACCGGACTTGCCTATCTCAGATTGGCCTTTTTAGTCATCAACACGCCTGTAAAAAGCGTGGGATGAGTCCTTCCTAAGAATCTTCGTTCACGAAGTAATGCCAAGAGAGAGAGAGAGAGAGAGAGAGAGAGAGAGACTTACTTTATACTTAGGCGATCCCTCATTGTCCGAGTAAGATTGTCCTCCAAGTGCTGTGTCCTGGCAGTGGGTACGTTTGTGGCTGTGGATCCTTATTCTTGACCTGCATGTTCTCCAGCAGTGAGGGTATCAGTTTCCAGGTGGAAGGCGGTTCTGGTCAGGATTGTCTAGACACGCCTTCCTCTTGGCACGTTTCTCTTTTTCGCCCTCCATTCGTGCCTCTTCAAAATCTACAGCACTGTTGGTCACAGCTGACCTCCAGTTAGAGCGCTCATGGGCCAGTGCTTCCCAGTTCTTGGTGTCTATGCCACGGTTTTTAAGGTTCGCTTTAAACCCATCTTTAAATCTCTTTTCCTGTCCTCCAACATTCCGTTTTCCATTCAAAGTAAAGCAACTGCTTTGGGAGATGGTGATCGGGCATTCGGGCATTTGGGCAACGTGGCTGGTCCAGCAGAGTTGATGGTGGAGGAGCATCGCTTCAGTGCTGGTGGTCTTTGCTTCTTCCAGCATGCTGATATTTGTCCGCCTGTCTTCCCAAGAGATTTGCAGGATTTTTCAGAGCCAGCACTGATGGAATCGTTCCAGGAGTTGCATGTGACGTCTGTAGATAGTCCACGTTTCTCGTATTGTTAAGGCATCAAATGGCTGCCTGGTTGTAAGCCGCCTTGAGTCACCTTCGGGTTCGAGAAAGGCGGAATAGAAATCTCACAAATAAATGAATAAATAGTTTTTTGCTTGGAGGGAGTTCCTTAAGGAAGCAGCTCATTAAAATGTATTGATTTATGTTTTGCAGAGCGTATAGGTGTATCAATGCTGTAGAATTAGATATAAACTCCCCAAAGTTCAGATAGCAAAATGATTGCTCTTTCAGCGCCACCCAGTGGTCACTGTTGTTGTTACACTTTGCAAAATTCTCTCTCCTGCTCCCATCTCCACACATTTTCAGTTAAATGACAGGGAGTGCATCTACACTGTACAATTAAGGCAGTTTGAAACCACGTTAACTTCCATGGCTCAGTGCTATGGAATCCTAAGAGTTGCAGTTTGATGAGGCACCAGCACTCTTTGCCAGAGGGTACTAAAGGCCTTGTAAAACTGCAGCTTTTGTGATTCCATAGCATTTGGCTATGGCAGTTAAAGTGGTCTCAAACTGCATTAATTGTACAGTGTAGATGAACTCCCTGTCATTGAACTGAAAAATGTGTGAAGATGGGGAGCAGGAGAGAAAATTTTGCAAAGTGTAAGAACAACAGTGACCACTAGGTGGCGCTGAAATAGCAATCATTTTGCTATCTGAACTTTGGGGAGTTTCTTTTTCTTCTCTCTCTCTCTCTCTCTTTTAAAAAAATCTTTCTCCTGTTTTAAATATAAATTGCTCTCTCTTTCTTGCTGTCTCATAAATAAACCTTTTGCTGAGTTAAGAGAACATCCCGATCTAAAGGCTGGAGCGGAATTAAATATGGAAAGGCCCATAAGACGCCATTAAATTTTTAAGCCACTGGGCTGCTAAGGTACATTGCTGAGCCGCCTCTCAAATTAGCTGCTGTGCCCACTGGGCTTGTGGATGTTTGAAGCTGGTGGAAAGAAAGAGAAAATGGAGAAAGCAATGGCAAGGAGGCAGGAGACACGATTGCAAAGCAAGAAGGAATATATCTGATCAAAGGAGGCTCCTCCAGGCAAGTTTTTGGAAGTTTAGGTTGTAAGAAAGCAAGCCAAGGATTGCTACAAATCTGCCCAGGAAGCCATATAAATATAGATCCTCCATAGTTAGTGGCACTTTATATGACACAATATTTCTGCCAGAGATTGGCTATAGATTTGTGCTGGAGGACCAACAAATGCCTAGAGTATTTTTTCCTCTAGGAATTTCTAGGTTCTCCAGCATGGCTTTATGGTCAACTTCTGCTGGAGCTGACTATACGATTATGCTGGAGAAGCCATATATGCCTGGAGTCGTTTTCTTTCTAGGAATCTCTATGCATGACTCTACAGCAGCATTTCTCAGCATGGGGGTTGGGACTCGGGGTGTCGCAAAGGGGTGTCAGAGGGATCAAACACAAAAGGGCAGCATATATCTCAAAATATGAATATATATTGTGATACACATAAACACGTCAATGCACATTAATTACAGAACGCCATGTAAAGCCTATAAGCCAATATACATCACCATGGGAGGCTGGGAATTGCAGGGAAGAATGAGCGGGCAGAAGGGTGTAGACCGGGAAGGAATAAGTTCATGCGGAGGTGATGGCAATCCCGCATTAAGTTCGTCCGAAAACAAATCCAATCTGATGCAAATGCGGTCAAACCAATGTCTCAATTCAGATGTTAGTTCCAAGCGATAATCCCAAATAATACTCCAAGATTGTAAATAAATCCAAAGGTGGGCTGTGTGAGGCGTTCCAACGAAGGGCCGCAACGGCCTGAGTACGGGCCCGATCCGTTTCGCCCTACACGGGCTTCCTCAAGCAGCAAATGGTAACATGGAAAGGCGTGACACAAGAGGATATTCAAAACTTTATTACGGTCACAGACCAGCCATGTCTTGAAAAATATCCTCCTGTGTCACACCTTTCCATGTTACCATTTGCTGCTTGAGGAAGCCCGTGTAGGGCAAAACGGATGAGGCCCTCAGCACAAGCACCTAAGATCAGACGGGTGATGATTGACAAGGAAGGCAACAATATCCTGTCTTTTAAAAATTATTTTATACTGTTTTGTAATCTAATTTTAATTAACTGTTTACTGGGGGAGTTGTCCTTCTCCTCTTAGGTGCTTGTGCCCGCTTTGGCTTCCCGTAATAAAGTTTTGAATATCAGCCTTTCCATGTTACCATTTGCTGATGTAATCGGCATGGCTTTAATGCCTCACACAGCCCACCTTTGGCAATCTTGTATCTGGAACTAACATCTAATTGAGACATTGGTTTGACATTGCATCAGATTGGTTTAAAACAATATATATTCGGTCACAGATATATGCTATATTCATATTTTGACTTTTGTGTTTGGCTGTATATTTCCACTGCTATATTGTGTGTTTAGCAGTGTCAGAGGGATCGCCAAAGACCATCAAAAATCACAGTATATTTTTAATATGTGTTTTATATGGGTTCTGTGTCGGAAGTTTGGCCCTATTCAATTGTTAGTGGGGTTCAGAATACTCTTTGATTGTAGGTGAACTACAAATCCCAGCAACTGCAACTCACAAATGTCAAATCTATTTCCCCCTAACTCCACCAGTGTTCATATTTTGGCACATGGAGGATTTATGCCAAGTTTGGTCCAGATCCATCATTGTTGGAGTCCACGGTGCTCTCTGGATGTAGGTGAACTACAACTCCAAAACTCAAGGTCAATGCCCACCAAATTCTTCCAGTATTTGGTTCAATTCCATTGTTGGTGGAGTTCAGAATGCTCTTTGATTGTAGGTGAACTATAAATCCCAGCAACTACAACTCCCAAATGACAAAATCAGTCCCCTTCAACCTCACCAGTATTCAAATTTGAGCATATCGGGTATTTGTGCCAAATTTAGTCCAGTGAAAGAAAATACATCCTCCATATCAGATATTTCCTTTCCGATTCATAACAGTAGCAAAATTACAGTTATAAAGTAGCAACAAACATCATTTTATGGTTGGTGGTCGTTGCAACATGAGGAACTGTATTAAGGGGTCATGGCATTAGGAAGGTTGAGAACAACTGCTCTATAGTCAACTTTTGCTGGAGGACTCATAAATGTCTAGGGTAGTTTTCTCTAGGAAGCTCCAGATCCTCCAGTGTGATTCTATGGTCAACTTCCACTGGATATTGACTTTAGAATTTCACTGATGGACCCATAAATTGCTGGAGTAGTTTTCTGTAGGAAACTTTAGGTTCTAGTAAGTTCTAGATTCTCCAGCATGATGCTATGATTAACGTCTTATGGATGCTGATCACAGAATTGTGCTGGGGGACCCATAAATACCTAGAGTAGTTTTCCCTTCAAAAGTGTCTGGATCATCCAGTGTGACCCTATGGTCAACTTCTGCTGGAGCCTGATCATAGAATTGTCCTGGAAGATGTACAAATACCTAGAGTTGTTTTCAGTCTAGGACTCTCTAGAGC
Source organism: Anolis apletophallus (assembly GCA_030556195.1). Taxonomy (NCBI): domain Eukaryota; kingdom Metazoa; phylum Chordata; class Lepidosauria; order Squamata; family Anolidae; genus Anolis; species Anolis apletophallus. The sequence goes on along the minus strand of JARBWK010000011.1, from coordinate 40,170,644 downwards.
TGTGGTTCTCAACCTGTGGGTCCCCAGGTGTTTTGGCCTACAACTCCCAGAAATCCCAGCCAGTTTACCAACTGTTAGGATTTCTGGGAGTTGAAGGCCAAAACATCTGGGGACCTACAGGTTGAGAAACACTGTTCTAGAGCCTCAAGCATGAGTCCACGGCCAACTTTTGTTGGAATTTTACCATAAAATTGTGCTGTAGGATCCATAAATACCTAGAAAGCTCTAGGTCAGTAGTTCTCAAGCTATGGTTCCTCAGATGTTTTGGCCTTCAATTCCCAGAAATCCTAACAACTGATAAACTGGCTGCAATTTCTGGGAATTGTAGGCCAAACATCTAGAGACCCACAGGTTGAGAACCACTGCTGTAGATCCTGTGATGCAGTGTTTCCCAACCAGTGTGCCGTGAGCGATCATCAGGTGTGCCATGGGAAATTGGAACCTCCAATACCCTTTCTTCCCCCTCCTGCCGAACACTTTTTCTTCTCCACTCGGGCTCCCTTCTTCCCAGCCTCGCTCTGCTCGCTTTGCCTCGCTTTGCTCTGGGGCGAGTCTGTGCAGTAGCGCCCGCACGGGTCATGTCTTCCTCCCCCCCTCCCCTCCTGAACACGCTCACGCTGCCCCCTTGGATCAAAAGCAGCAGTGTAGAAGAAAAAGTAAGTATTCGGCAGGAGGGGGAAGAGAGGGCGTGAAGGGGAAGGGGGAGGAAGAGGTCTCTGTCGAAAGCTGGCATGGGCAAACTTGGACCTTCCAGATGTTTTGGACTCCAACCCCCACCATTCCTAGCAGCCTCAGGCTCTTTTCCTTTCCCCCCCTCAGCCACCTAAGCAGAAAAGGGCCTCAGGATGTTAGAAATGGTGGGAGTTGAAGTCCAAAGCCCCCAGAGGGCTAAATTTTTTCCCATGCCTGTTTTAGGGACCTTAAAGTGGTGAGCCTCCTTCCAACATTGTGATTCAGTATAGAAAACAAACAACAACATAACATGACATTGTTTGAGTCCACAGTGCTCTCTGGTTGTAGGTGAACTGCAACTTCCAAACTCAAGGTCAATTCCCAAGCAAACCCTTTCAGTACTTTCTGTTGGTAATGAGAGTTCAATATGCCAAGTTTGGTTCAATTCCATTGTTGCAAGAGTTCAGGATGCTCTTTGGTTGTGTGTTAACTATAAATCCCAGAAACTGTAACTCCCAAATGTCAAGGTCTATTTTCCCCAAACTCCATCTGTGTTCACATTTGGACATATTGAGTATTCATGCCAAATTTGGTCCTGATCCAACATTGTTTGAGTCCACAGTGCTCTCTGGATATAGGTGAACTACAACTCCAAAACTCAAGGTCAATGCCCACCAAACTCTTATAGCATTTTCTCTTGGTTATGGGAGTTTTGTGTGGGAAGTTTGTGTCTTTCTGCCATTCCTGCCAGGTTATCTATGTTGTATTCATCGAAACAGGCCCAGGTTTCACACTGAGTGTATAAATAAATTTAAAAACATATTAACTATATGTATTACTGTGTTAGAGTGTCATTTTGTGTCATGTTGGTTGGTGGTGTGCCTCAGGATTTTGTAAATGTAAAAAATGTGCCGCGGCTCAAAAAAGGTTGAAAAACACTGATCTGATGCAACAATTAAAAGTCTGAGATCTTCTGCTTCTTCAAGAGGAGTCAACCTTCAAGAGCCAGAACCCAATGTCCTTATAGTGTTGGACTGCAATGCTCAGCATCTCTCACTGGCTGAAACTTCCAAGAGCTGCAGTTTGGGATGCTCTGAAGGACTGCAGAATTCCTCCTTTGGTTTATTAGACCCCTCTGAAAAGTACGATCATCTGAATTTGTGAAAGAAAAAGTGATAAGAAAAAATGAATGTGAAAGAGACTCAAGATCCAGCAAATCTATATTTTTAGTTGGGGAAATGGGGAGAAGGCAGATTCAACCTTCCCTCGAAGACCTCTTTAAGAGTAAGTGAAATTGATGTCTCTTTTTATTTATTTGTAATATTTATTCGCAGCTGGTGAATAATGGATGCTCGTCCCTGGTGGCCTTCCTGGGGCAGACAGGTGCTTGGTTGGTTGCAATTAAAATTTAATGAGTCTGCCCGACTGGCTGTGAATTAGGATGCACATGGGAAGTGTGGTCTTACAGTGGTGAATGTATGCAGGAAATGTGGGGAAAGTTACTTTTCTACACACCCAAGTCTCAGGATCCCCTACACTGGCTGTGGAATCCGGAAGTTGGAGACCAAGCTCTGTCCTTCAAGAGAAGAGAATTGACCTCATCATGTCATCTTGGTATATGTCTCTTATATGAAAGATCAAATTCTCACCCCTTTTAGGCAACTATCCCATATTTGAGGGTTGGAAATCTATTATATAAAGGAGGTCCCGTCGTCGAACAACTGACAGAGACAGAGAAACCTTCCAAGGCAGAGACACCAAACTTGCCAACAAAAATAGGCCTCAAACAAGGAAGGTTTTTAGCAAAGAAACTTCCCCCCCAAAACCTAGAAGGCCCCCAAAACAACGATACAAAGAAACTACATTTCCCAGCATCCTCTGCGGCAGCCAGCTAAACCCATTGGCCAACATCGGCCCACACAGAATGCAGGGAGGCTGAGTAACCATAGTAACGCTGGGCACAGCCAGCCAAGGCTAGGATAGAATGCTGAGTGATTAAACTGTCAAAACCAAACTCTATGAGGGAGCAATTCTCCAGCAATTCCTACCCACACAACACAACACAACTTCCTATCACAACCCATCCCCCCAAACTTACGGGACCCAACACCTACCACCACCTCAAACAAAAACAAACTCCACCTATACTCCAAACACAACACAACACTACACTGATACTCTACAAACACACACAAACACCCAAAACACCCCACCCACACAAGCATTCAACAACATACTACCACCCACAATTCTACCACACACCCACTACCTCACCAAAAAAGTAATACCTACACACAACACAATACGCACATAACACAACCTTGCGTCTACTGCTCAGCCCATTTGTATGCCATTCCTTCCTTCCACACAGGCAGAAACTGACCCAAAAGACAAGCCATGCTTTCTAAAAAGAACAGCACCGGACGACACACTCGCAATGCTACATACATCAAACAAAAAAGGGCAAAACAAACGCCAGAACAGAAACACAGTTTCTTTTTTCAAATCCAGAGTTGGGAAACCACAGAACCTTTCCATCAACACAGCAGACGGAAAGACAAAAAACATTGTATATCCACAAGCTCTGCAGAATGCCAGAAACACCACACACCGACAACTCCCCAGGACTTCAACATTCCACCCACCAGAACAACCCACAACAACACAGCCATGAACCCACCAAGACCATAAGTAACATAAATTCCAACCCTTACATACTCAGACTTTCTTGCATCTCCTAAATAGGGCACAGCAACGTGTGCCAGGTACAGCTAGTGTTATATATAGATTGTCAAGGTTATCACAAATACTCGATGTGTCCAAATTTGAATTGGGGGGGGGGGGGTGTATTTTGTCATCTGGGAGTTGTAGCTGCTGGGATTTCTAGTTAACCTACAATCAAAGAGCATTCTGAACTCCACCAACAGTGGAACTTGACACGCAGAACTCCCATGACCAACAGAAAATACTGGAAGGGTTTGGTGGGCCTTGACCTTGAGTTTTGGAGTTGTAGTTCCCCTACATCCAGATAGCATTGTGGACTCAAACAATGATTGATATGGACCAAACTTATTTTATTTATTTATTTATTTCTGGCATTTTACCCCGGTCTTCTCAACCCCCAAGGGGGGACTCAGAGCGGCTTCCAAAACGGCACAATTCGATGCCAACACAGTAAAACACATAAAACACAGTATAAAACCCCCCAAAACATTACACATTAAAATACAATTACATCAACATATCATACACATTCATTTAAGTTTTAAAAAATGCTGCCTTGTGCTAGTGTGCAAACGCCTGGTCCCATAGCCAGGCTTTTGCTTTTTTCCTGAATGTCAGGAGGGATGGGGTTGATCGTATGTCACTAGGAAGCGCATTCCACAGATGGGGAGCCACCACGGAGAAGGCCATCTCCCTCGTCCCCACCAGCCGCATTTGAGAAGTCGGCGGGAGTGAGAGCAGGGCCTCCCCGGATGATCTTAAATTACGAGGTGGGATGTAGCGGCAGATGCGTTCGGACAAGTAAGATGGGCCAGAACCGTATAGAGCTTTAAAGGTCAAGACCAGCACTTTGAATTGAGCTCGGAAGTGGATAGGCAGCCATTGGAGCTGACACAACAGGGGGTGGTATGCTCCCTGTATGTAGCTCCAGTTAGTAATCTGGCTGCCGCCCGTTGGGCTAGTTGTAATTTTCGAACTGTCTTCAAAGGCAGCCCCACGTAGAGTGCGTTGCAGTAATCTATTCGGGATGTGACCAGAGTGTGGACGACCGTAGCCAGATCAGACTTCCCTAGGTACGGGCGCAGCTTTCGCACCAGTCTTAACTGTGCAAAAGCTCCCCTGGCCACCGCCGAGACCTGGGGTTCCAGGCTCAGCGATGAATCCAGGATCACTCCCAAGCTGCGAACCTGCGTCTTCAGGGGGAGTTTAACCCCATCCAACACAGGCTGTAACCCTATGCCCTGTTTGGCCTTTCGACTGACTAGGAGGACCTCTGTCTTGTCTGGATTAAGTTTCAATTTGCTAGCCCTCATCCAGTCCGACACAGCAGCCAAGCACCGGTTCAAAGTCTGGACAGCCTCCTTAGTGACAGGTGGGAAGGAGTGACAGATCTGGACGTCATCTGCATACAGATAACACCTTACTCGAATGATCTCTCCCAGCGGTTTCATGTAGATGTTAAATAACATCGGGGACAGTACTGAACCCTGAGGGACTCCACATGATAATGGTTGTGGGGTCGAACAGGTGTCACCCAGTAACACCTTCTGGGTACGATCTTCCAGGAAGGATTGGAGCCACTGCAGAGCAGTACCCCAAGCCCCATCTCTGCAAGGCGACCCAGAAGGATATCGTGGTCAACGGTATCGAAAGCCGCTGAGAGGTCCAGCAGAACCAACAGGGACACACTCCCCTTGTCGACCAAGGCTGTTTCAGCGTAGATCATCTACCAAGGCGACCAAGGCTGTTTCAGTACCATGTCCCGGCCTAAAGCCAGACTGTGCCGGATCAATATAATCAGTGTCTACCAAGAACCCCTGGAGTTGCGAAGCCACCACACGTTCCATGACTTTGCCTAAATAGGGGAGATTGGTCACTGGCCGATAGTTTGCTAATTGAGTGGGGTCCAGTGATGGTTTTTTCAACAGCGGTTTTATAACAGCTTGCTTTAAGCTGGCTGGAATTTTGCCCTCCTGTAAGGAGGCATTAACCACCGCCTTCACCCACTCTGCCAAACCCCCTCTGGCTTCCTTGATTAGCCAGGATGGGCAAGGGTCTAGGATGCATGTGGTAGGCCTCGCCTCTCAAGGATCTTGTCCACATCCTCGAGCTGAACCAATTGAAACGAATCCATTAAAACCGGACAAGCAGGTGCTCGTGTCACATTTTCAGAGACTGCCATTAAAGTGGTATCGGAACGGATCAGCGCCACTTTGTCCGCGAAGGCCTGAGCAAATTCTTTTTTTCCAATATAGATTTTTATTGGGTTTTTTTTTCAGGGACAAGTGGGGAAGGGGAGTATTTACATATGCAGACATGTAGTAAAACAAATCCGTCTATGCCCATACCTAAACAAAGAGGAATTGGGATGGGGAAGGGGGGAGGGGAGGCGGATGGGGGTAGAGGTGTTGGTACGGGGGGTGTCTATGACTTCCCAAGGGTTAGTCCGAGAGATTGTTTTTGAATTAAAACAGTTGTTCTTATGTGATGAAAGGTTGTTTCAGATGGCTCAAATTACAGTTCATTTAGATCTATTCTTATGTTATTTCCCTCATTCTGTAAATATTTCCCGAAGTCCGTCCAGTCCGTTCCTCTCTTTCCATTGTTCATTCTTTGCCAAAGGGAGTCCATCTGTATGATGTCCATTGCTTTCAAGATCCATTCTTCCACATTTGGCGTTTTGCTCGACCTCCAATGCCTAGCTAGTGTTATCCGTGCACACGTACTTAATATAAAGAACATTTTGTCTTGGTTTGTATCTAGACCCTCCACCGTTATGCCCAGCAAGTATCCCTGCGGGTCCGCGTCAAAATTAAACTTCAATATCTTTTGCATTTCCTTGTGTATGCTTTCCCAGAATTTTCTCACTCTTTTACAGTACCACCATTGGTGCATGAAAGTTCCTACTTCTTTGCCACATTTCCAACATCTGTTGGAGACGTGGTTACTAAATTTTGCAATTTTCGAGGGGTATAGGTACCAGCGGTATTGCATCTTAAGCCAATTTTCCGCTATTTCTGTTGCTGGACTATACTTGAGTTTCTTTTGCCAAATTTCCTCCCATCGTTGGAGTAGGATGGGGTGACCTAGATCTTGCGCCCACTTTATGTGGCACTCCTTAATTTGTTCCTCCTCCATCTTCCATCTGAGAAGGATTTTGTAGAATATACTGATGTTCTTCTTTGGCTTTTTAACTACTGGTTCCCACAGCTGATCTTCCATGAAACTCATTTTTTAATCAGTTTTGAATCTTTCATGCACCTGGTGGTACTGAAACCATGTCATCGCAGGGTACTCCTGCTTGATTTCTTCTAATGTCTTTAGTTCTCTTAAACATCGGTATAAAGTTGTATAACACATTGTCTTGGCAAAGTTCTTAAAAGCCATCTGTCTGTTTGTCTACCTACCTATCTCTTTGTGTCCGTGTCCCTGTCCCTCTCCTATAATAGACAAAGATGACCTAATCGTATAATATTTGTCATAACGTTGCTGTTCTTTATGTCAATGATTTTGAGTCACTAAAAGCCATAAATATTCGACCCATGTATTCTGCTAAAAGCTTCCAATCATTTTGAAGACATTGTATTGATTTATTTTTAAGGAGACAAGTCCATTTATCAAATTCTTCAAGATTTAACAGTTTGATCAACCATTCACTTAGAGATGGAATGACACCCCCCCAGTGTCTGGTATAAACTATTCGGGCAGCTGTTATAGTATTTTAAAACCCCATATTTTTCCTACTGATGACATCATTTGCCAGTTCCTTTTTTGAATATGTTTTTTATTTTTTGTAAAATAAAGCTACACATTTATAATACAGCAGACATATAATATTCAATGTACTTAATCCTTTCTCCCATTAATCTCATATCTACTGTAAATTTCACTCTTATCTATGTATTTCTATCATTCCCTTCTGTGCTCTCCTCCGCTTGAGCCACTTCTTTTTATATTCTCCGTCCAGAATTCATTTCCTCTTCTGGAGGTAACTTTTCAGCGTTCTTTTTAAAATCCTCTTTTAATACATTTTCCCCATACATCATCAACCTCCTCCCCCAAATATTGTTGTTATGAGTTTTCTGGGCTGTTTGGCATCACAGCTTCTGAGGATGCCTGCCATAGATGCAGGTGAAACATCAGGAGAGAATGCTTCTGGAACATGACCATACAGCCCGGAAAACTCACGACAACCCAGTGATTCTGTCCATGAAAGCCTTCGACAATACATTGCTCTCTTAACTTTTAACTTACATGTCAACTTATTGTTTACTAGCCGTCCCCTGCCACGCGTTGCTATGTCTCAGTCTGTGAATATGTGTTTTGTGTGTGTATATGTGTATATATATGTGGTTTTGTGCATGCATTGTAATGTATTTTTTACTTTTTGGCTTTTTACGTCTCTTCCACGGTGTTTTTGGTATGTTTTTATGACTGATGGTCACTTGTTGGCCTCATAGGTGAATTCTGTCCAAATTTGGTGTCAATTCACCCAGTGGTTTTTGAGTTATCTTAATCCTACAAACGAACATTACATTTTTATTTATATAGACTAGCTTGGGGACCCGGCCCTGCCCGGGTCATTTGAAAAGTGCAGCAGGATGTAGAGTGGGTCATGGGGGCTCTGTGTGCCAAGTTTAGTCTTGATCCATCATTATTGGGAGTTGCAGTGGTATCATGAAATTACTGAAGGTAGTGCAAGTCCCATCATCTCTGTGTGTCCCGTCCCCCCCCAAAGTGTAGTAGGATGTAGATTGGGTCATGGGGGCTCTGTGTGCTAAGTTTGGTCTGTATTGGTGAATGGATGAGGGATGCATTGTTTTTCGGAAGTGAGTGAAGGTACTTCAAGTCCCATCATCCATGGTCCGTCTCACAGTAAACTGCACCAGGCTGTAGAGTGGGTCATGAGGGCTCTGTGTGCCAGATTTGGTGTTGATCAGTCATTGGATTAGGTTTGTAGCAGGATTGGGAAGTGAGGGAAGGTACTGCAAGTCCCATCATCCATGTTCTGTCCCCCTCCAAACTTCAGTAGGATGTAGAGTGGGTCACTGGGGCTCTGTGTGCCAAGTGTGGACTTTCTCGGTGTTTGTTGGGGGCCACAGTGGTCTGTGGGAACAGAGGGGTGTAAAAGTACTACAAATCCCATCATCCATTGTCAGTCCTCCCCCAAACCTCACCAGAACGTGAAGGCAGTCATGGGGGTTATGTATGGCAAGTTTGGTCTTGATCAGTGATTGGATGAGGGTTGCAGCGGACGTTGGAAGTGAGTAGAGGCACTTCAAGTCCCATCATCCATGGCCCACCCTCCTCCGAACTGCACCAGGATGTAGAGTGGGTCATGGGGGCTGTGTGTGCTGAGTGTGGTCTGTATTGGTCCTTTTGGTGGCCTCAGTGGTCTGTGGGAACCAAAGTCTTGGAAAGTACTACAAATCCCATAATACGTGGGTCCTGTCATAGGGGGGTTGTGTACCAAGTTTGGTGCAGGTCCATCACCCGCGCTGGTCGCTGTGGCCTGTGAAAGTGGCTGCCACATATCCGCCCTGGCCTGTGAAAGTGGCTGCCACATATCCGCCCTGGCCTGTGAAAGTGGCTGCCACATATCCGCCCTGGCCTGTGAAAGTATACCGGTGTAAAACAGAAAGGAGTAAAAAAAATGGAAAAGGCCTGCATGGAATGGATTCTGGGTTGCTGGCTTTTTTCCCCTCAGTGGGAAGAAATCCTGTTGTTTGAATGTAGAGGCCTGGATTCTGGGATGCTGGCTTTTTTCCCCTCAGTGGGAAGAAATCCTGTTGTTTGAATGTAAAGGCCTGGATTCTGGGTTGCTGGCTTTTTCCCTCAGTGGGAAGAAATCCTGTTGTTTGAATGTAGAGGCCTGGACTCTGGGTTGCTGGCTTTTTCCCCTCAGTGGGAAGAAATCCTGTTGTTTGAATGTAGAGGCCTGGATTCTGGGTTGCTGGCTTTCCCCCTAAGTTGGAAGAAATACAGTAGTTTGAAGGTAGAGGGCTGGATTCTGGGTTGCTGGCTTTTTTCCCCTCTGTGGGAAGAAATCCTGTTGTTTGAATGTAGAGGCCTGGATTCTGGGATGCTGGCTTTTTCTCAGTAATAAGTTCAGCACAATATTCAAATCATACATTCATTTATAAAGCATAAGTCATTCAAATACGTAGCATATATACATTAAACATCATTATGCAACCGACTTTGTACCGTGTCCGGAGAGTGGCTGGAGCATAAAGTCCATCTGATATAGTCTGTATGAAAATCAGTCCAAAGTCACTCAGGGGATATCCCCTTTTTGGCTCAATAAGAGCAACAGACAGGGCAACCAGGATGCGGTGGGTGAAATCCAAGCACCATAGACCAAAAATAAGCCTTACAATCCGGGCTCTCGGAAATGAAATGAAGCAAGCCTGACGGAGGTATATTCCTTGTAATCTGGGCCGCTGGGTTCCGTTTCGGGATCTTTATCAAAGGCATATGTCCATTATGCAGGTTTAGGTCCTGGAGGATTACATATTATACATAATAACACATATAAAGCATGTAGAACAAAACATAACCAATTGTAATATACATTTAAGCGCAATCGCTATACATACCAGGGTTTAGGGGGAGAAACCACACGCAACACATCAAGTGCGGTGACCACTTAAGGTGATTTAACACCCCAGAACGAACACATTAAATACATTATCCTAAATTAGGAGGGAATGCAAATTAACCGACTCATTTAGGCCAAAAGGTAATTCAGAATTTAATTTAATTGTCCAGGATACTTCAAGCTTACGGAGCACCTGGGAAAGGTTTCCGTGTGGCTGGACTCTGGGTTGCTGGCTTTTTTCCCTTCAGTGGGAAGAAATCCTATTGTTTGAATGTAGAGGCCTGGACTCTGGGTTGCTGGCTTTTTTCCCCTCAGTGGGAAGAAATCCTGTTGTTTGAATGTAGAGGCCTGGATTCTGGGTTGCTGGCTTTTTCCCCTCAGTGGGAAGAAATCCTGTTGTTTGAATGTAAAGGCCTGATTCTGGGTTGCTGGCTTTTTCCCCTCAGTGGGAAGAAATCCTGTTGTTTGAATGTAGAGGCCTGGACTCTGGGTTGCTGGCTTTTTCCCTTCAGTGGGAAGAAATCCTGTTGTTTGAATGTAGAGGCCTGGACTCTGGGTTGCTGGCTTTTTTCCCCTCAGTGGGAAGAAATCCTGTTGTTTGAATGTAAATGCCTGGATTCTGGGTTGCTGGCTTTTTTCCCCTCAGTGGGAAGAAATCCTGTTGTTTGAATGTAGAGGCCTGGATTCTGGGTTGCTGGCTTTTTCCCTCAGTGGGAAGAAATCCTGTTGTTTGAATGTAGAGGCCTGGATTCTGGGTTGCTGGCTTTTTTCCCTCAGTGGGAAGAAATCCTGTTGTTTGAATGTAAAGGCCTGGATTCTGGGTTGCTGGCTAATCAGTGGCTAGCAATGCCCTCTGTCTGGTGCCTTAGAATTTTGGAGTGGCGAGGCTGTCCAATCAAAGGACTTTATGCAGATAGCTGCCACATATCCGCCCTTCTGCCCTCCGCATACACACACACATACACACATACACACATACAAACATTCCGTTTTATAAAGGTATACAGATACCACACATACACACAAACATTCTGTTTTATAAAGGTATACAGATTGCCAGTTTCCATATTTCCTTATACCAGTCTTCAATTTGTATGTTTATTTCCCCTTTCCACTTCCTTGCTAGAAGCAACTTTGCTACTGGTAGTAAATTAGATATGGCAACTTTCCCCTCTTTTTTCAACTGTTTGTTGTTGTATAATGATAACAAAGCAATGCTAGGACTTATTTCTAATTTTATATTAATAATATCCTCTATCTCTCTGAAAACCTTTCCTCAAAATTCACTTATATATTTACATTGTGCATACACACACACACACACACACACAGAAAATTCCCGGCATCCTCTCCAACAGATTTTTTTAAAAAATGGAATATCTTGTCTTTTATTGTTGATGTGGTCAGTTGACTCATTAATAAACAGATATATTATGTCATGTCAATTAAACTGGAATATCTTGTCTACTATTGTTGATATGGTCAGTGGACTCATCAATAACAGATCTATCAGATGTATTACAACTCGTATAGACTACTGCAACACGCTCTACGTGGGGTTGCCTTTGAAGACTGTTTGGAAGCTTCAATTGGTCCAACAGACGGCAGCCAGATTACTAACAGGAGCAGAGCTCAGGGAGCACATGACTCCTCTGTTGCGCCAGCTCCACTGGCTGCCAGTCTGCTACCTAGCACAATTCAAAGTGCTGGCTTTAGCCTATAAAGCCCTAAATGGTTCTGGCCCAACCTACCTGTCCGAACGCATCTCTCCTTATGAACCATCTAGGACATTAAGATCATCTGGGGAGGCCCTGCTCTCAACTCCGTCTGCATCACAAATGCGTCTGGCAAGGACGAGAGACAGGGCCTTCTCAGCGGTGGCCCCTCGGCCGTGGAACGCCCTTCCCTGGGACATTAGATCAGCCCCCTCACTCTTGTCCTTCCGAAAAATGGTCAAAACTTGGCTGCTTGAGCAGGCGTTTGAAAAGGCAGTGGAACTGACATAGGATTGGAACAATTGGACTACGAGATTGGATTATGTTTTATGTAGGAAACGTAAAGTTGTTGTTATTATTGTCATGGTTTTAATTTATTTGCTAATGTTTTTAACTGTTTTAAATGCTGTTTTTATGATGCTGTTGGCATTCAATTTGTTGCCTTGTGAACCGCCCCGAGTCGCCCTCGGGCTGAGAGGGAGCGGTATACAAATGTGCTAAATAAATAAATCGTGTCAATTAAACTGGAATATCTTGTTGTCTATCGTCAATATGGTCAGTGGACTCATCAATAACAGATCTATCATTTCAGGTCAATTAAATTGGAATAATTTGTCTTTTATGTCAATATAGTCAATGAACTCATCAATAAAGAGCTCTATCATATTGTGTCAATTGAATTGGAATATCTTGTCTTCTGTTGTCGATATGGTCAGTGGACCCATCAATGAAGAGATTTATCATATCGTGTCAATTCATAGAAAGATAGAATCCTTGAGTTGGAAGAGATCTCATGGGCCATCCAGTCCAACCCTCTGCCAAGCAGGAAAATCACATTCAAAGCACCCCCAACAGATGGTCATCCAGCCTCTGTTTAAAAGCCTCCAAAGAAGGAGCCTCCAATGTGTCTGTTTTTGTTGATATGGTTAATAGAATAATCAAGAAACAGATCTATCATAACGTGTCCCTTTCTGCTTCTCTCCGTGACCGGTCACGGAGAGAAGGAGGGAGGAAGCCCCACCCCCCGGGGGCGCTGCTTCCCAAGTGTGGCCTAGGGCGGCAAAACGTGTCAATTAAATTGGAATATCTTATCTTTTACTGTTGATATGGTCAGTGGACAGATCAATATGCAAATCTATGACATCATGTCAATTATATTGGACTATCAGGGCTGTCCAACTTCTACCGGCCCAAGGGCCGGAATTCCGGTCACTGATCACCTGGGGGGCCACAGTGTGACAAAGTTCCTCGCGCCCTCCTTTCCAATCCTTCCTGGTTCAGCGGACGAAGAGGAGGCTCTCCGCCCCCAGGCTCTGCTGCACATGCCCAGCATCGCTCCGGGGGCGAGGCGTCCCTTTCTGCTTCTCTCCGTGACCAGTCACGGAGAGAAGCAGAAAGGGACGCCCGCCCCCCGGGCTCAGCATTGCTGCGGGCGGGGCGTCCTTTCGCTTCTCTCCGTGACCGGTCACGGAGAGAAGGAGGAGGAAGCCCCACCCCCCAGGGGCGCTGCTTCCCAAGTGTGGCCTAGGGCGGCAAAACACCTTAATCCGGGCCTGGGTAGGCGGGCCGCATCCAAGGGGCTGTTGGGCTGTGTGCGGCCCACGGGCCGCCCGTTGGGCAGGCCCGATCTATAAGAATGGACCATCCTCCTCCCTCAAATGCCTTACCCCCTCTGGAAGAGCGTCTCTGGCCCATGCGCTGTGCTCACCTGAACTGTGAACTCAACGTGCTCGCCAACAGTTTTTGAGTAACTTTTATTTATATTTGCCAGTTCCAACATTTATTGACTGTGTTCTGTTTTTATTCGTCATAGCTAGTTTTGCTGGGGTGATTTACCACCTGTGAAACATTTTATAAAAGTTTTCTTTCAGTTCGTTTGCTTTTGTAAATTTAAGGCTTGCTCCACTTTCCTTCTCATACATTGACATTTATTTCGTGACCCACATCTGTTGCCCAATTTACCATACAGACTTCTAGTCGTTCTTCACTTACTTGTCTCATATTTCAATAAAAATGGATAAATCTTCCCAATATGTTTATTTCTTTTTGGCCACAAGTATTCCCCCCAACTCAGTTGTTTCTTTTTCAAAGCCATGTTGAAGATCTTGTTTACATTTCTGTTTCAATTTTCTCTCTCTCTCGGCATTACTTCATGAACGAAGATTCTTAGGAAGGACTCATCCCACGCTTTTTACAAACGCGTTGATGACTAAAAAGGCCAATCTGAGATAGGCAAGTTGGGCTGCAGAAAGCACAGCAGAAAGTCTCCTTGGGTGATGTTGTTTCCAAGTTGCGGTTCTTTCTGCGTTGTCGTTTCTCTTCGAGACCCATTCGGCGTGTCTTCTCGAAAGAGGCCGCAGCATTGTGGATAGTGCGTCTCCATGGCTCCCGATGTGAGGCCAGGGTGGACCATTGTTGGTGATCAATCTGGCCGACCCTGAGATGTTGTTTCAGGGAGTCCTTATATCTCTTCTTGGGGGCGCCTCTCTTGCGCTGACCGGTGGAGAGTTCACCGTAGAGTGGTATCTTTGGGAGGCGGTGGTCCTCCATCCTAGAGACGTGCCCTGCCCAGCGCAGCTGTGTTCTCAATAGCATGGCCTCAATGCTGGTGATCCCTGCTTTCTCAAGGACAGCAACATTAGTCAATGACTCATACGTGAACCATACAAGATTTCACCCTCCTTTCTTAAATTCTTTTTAGCATATGTTGATTATTTATGAACTTGAATATCGTCTTGTCTCTTATCTGATCGTCTTTGTCTTCACTCTTTGTCATCCAGAAAATTTAACATGACGAAATCCACAGCATAGTCTTACATCCCACCACTCTGTTCTTTCAATTCCTCTTCTTCCAAACTATCTCTTATCACTTTTCTGCCATCAACTTTTGTACTTGTGATTCTGAAATCTCTGCCCACCTGTTTCTCAAGTTCAATCTCCCTCATGTCCAAATAATTAGAAAAAGCCTCAATGATCACTCTTCTTGTGTTCTCTTGACCTCCAAAATGTGTTCCAAAGAGGTTTGTCCTTGCCTTCCTTTGAAGCTGAGAGAGTGTGACTTTCCCAAAGCCACCCATTGGCTGGATAAGGATTCAAACCCTGGTTTATGGCGACGTTATTTAATGCTAAAACCGCTACCTCACACTGGGAGAAAGGTCATATATAAATTAAATAAATAACCTAAAAACCCTTAAATACAAATAGGAGCATGTCAGATCTACGAGGGCGGACCAATAAGTCTGTGACTTTTTGAATTTCCCACCTCTTAACCAAAAGGGGAACACTGCTCCTGTCAACAGGCATCTGTCAGTTGACTCCTGTCAAAATTTGAACAAGCTGCGTCATTTAGTTTGTGTTTGACAGCCATTGATAGCAGACTACTGTAATTTGAGGAGAAAATGGAAGAAAGTGAATTTTGTGTGCTCATTAAACATTATTTATTGCGGAAAAAACCCATCACTCAAACCAAGGCTAAGCTTGATAAATACTACGGGGACTTTGCACCATCAATTTCAATGGTAAAAAAGTGGTTCACTGAATTTCGTTGTGGCCGTACAAGCACGGAAGATGCCGAACGTCCTGGACGTCCAGTTGAGGTCTCGACACCCGAAACAATTGAAAAAATCCACGATATGGTTTTGGCTGATCGGAGATTGAAAGTGAGAGACATTGTGGAAGCCATAGGCATCTCACATGGCTCAGTGGCTTCAATTTTAAATGATCACTTGGGTATGAGAAAGCCTTTCGCAAGATGGGTGCTGCGTTGGCTCACAATCGACCACAAATGCAGTCGTGTGACAATTTCGCAGGAGTGTTTGGCGTTGTTCACCCGCAATATGGACGAGCTTTTGTGCCGTTTCATAACTGTGGACGAAACGTGGATCCACCACAACACACCAGAGAACAAACAGCAGTCAAAACAGTGGGTTTCTCGGGGTGAATGAGCGCCAAAGAAGGCCAAGGTGGGTTTGTCATCCAGTGAAGTCATGGCGATGTTTTTTTTGGGATGCACACAGTATAATCCAAGTGCCACCTCTGTGTTGATGGAGGCAGGCAGGATTTTCCCCTGGTACTGGTTGTGGGGGGTCGGGAGCAGGTGAGGGTTTTGCCCTCCTTTCTGCTAGAGATCCCTGTGTACAACTAGTGGGCCACTGTGTGACACAGAATGCTGGACTAGATGGGCTGAGGCCCGATTCAGCATGGCTCTTCTTATGTTCTTATGTTCTTATGACTACCTTCAAAAGTGTAAAACAATCAATGGCGAATATTATGCCAACTTATTGGGTCGATATAATGAGGATTTGGGGGGGGGGATGACTGCATTTGGCCAAGAAAAAAGTTCTTTTGCACCAGGACAATGCAAGGGTGCACACATGTGTAGTTGCCATGGCAACAATCCATGCATTGGGATACGAATTGCTCCCTCATCCGCCCTATTCTCCAAATTTAGCCCCGAGTGACTATTTCTTGTTTCCAAACCTGAAGAAATGGCTCGGCGGAAAGAGATTTGACTCCAACGATGAAATCATCTCACAAACAAATACCTATTTTGATGACCTCGACAAATCTTATTTTTTTGGAAGGGATAAAAAAATTGGAGAAACGTTGGACAAAGTGTATAGAGCTCAAAGGAGACTGCGTTGAAAAATAAAATGATTTTTTATCCAAAAACCTGTGTTTCATTCAAAAAGTCACTGACTCATAGTTCAGATTTTGGACTTGAGAATTAGTTACTTTGTGTGTCCATTATTCCCATCAAGATCTTTCTCTTGGATCCACATCCATGACTTTCAGTTCTCTGGTGTGGTGACACACACATAATATTGAATCGGAAAGACATGTCACAGGGAATACAATCAATGCAATAAAGTTTCCACTGCTGTAGTTCTGAAAATCAATGAGGCAAAAGTCCATTATGCATCCGCCCCACGCCCTACCCATCTATCAGCTTTCATAAAGAAGCCATTTCTACATGTTGATGTCATGGCTCCAAGCAATGGCCTCTTGGGAGCTGTAGTTTTACAAGGTCTTTATCTTTCACTGTCAAAGAATCCTGCAGCCTTGCCAAACTACAAATCCTAATATTAAATAGCAGTTAAAGTGGTGTCAAAATGTTATATATCTAATCTATCTATCTATCCCTATTTGGGGTTCAGCAGAGCATTTGTCATGAATTTCATTTTGATCCTTAACCATTTTCTTTAATCCAATTTCACTGGGACAGATTGTATCAGACACTTTCAGAGAAAGACATAGGTACACAAACACCAGTTACTGATTCCATAATAGGTATTGCCCTAACTCATTGCACAGCCACATCTTTATTGTTCATTTCTCATGTTGATCGTATTCATTCCCTATGCTATTTTAACGGTTATTGTGTATTTGTAATTTTTAATTGCTTGTTTTAATTGTTTTGATTGCTGTTAATCTCTATTTTGTTTATCTCTTTGTAAGTCACCCTGAGTCCCTTCGGGGAGATTGAGTTGGTTATCAATAAAAGTTATTAGAATCATAGAATTTGAAGAGACTTTGTGGGCCACCCAGTCCAACCCGAAGCAGGAAAATTGTATTCAAAGCACCCCTGACAGATGGCCATCCAGCTTCTGCTTAAAAGCCTCCAAAGAAGGAGCCTCCACCACACTCTGGGGCAGAGAGTTCTACGGCTGAACATCTCTCACAGTTAGGAAGTTCTTTTTAATGCTTGGGTGGACTCTCCTTTCCTGTAGTTCGAAGCCATTGTTCTGCATCCTGGTCTCCAGGGCAGCAGAAAACAAGCCTGCTCCCTCCTCCCTATGACTTCCCTGACATCTTTATACATGTCTCCTCTCAACCTTCTCTTCTGCAGGCTAAACATGCCCAGCTCTTTAAACCACTCCTCATAGGGCTTGTTCTCCAGACCCTTGATCATTTGAGTCACCCTCCTCTGGACACATCCCAGCTTGCCAACATTTCCCTTAAACTATTGTGCCCAGAATTGGACACAGTGTGATTCCAGGTGTGGTCTGACAAAGGCAGAATAGAGGGTTAGTATGACTTCCCTGGATCTAGACCAGTGATTTTCAACCTTTTTTGAGCCGCGGCACATTTTTTACATTTACAAAATCCTGGGGCACACCACCAACCAAAATGACACAAAATGACACTCTAACACAGTAATACATATAGTTAATATGTTTTTAAATGTATTTATACACTCACTTAGTGTGAAATCTGGGCCTGTTTCGGTGAACACAAAATAGATATCCTGGCAGGAATGGTAGAAAGACACACATGAAGTTCTTGCTCAACAGCTGTCAGTCTCTCTCTGTTCAAAAACTTCTCCATCACTGTCACTCGCTTGTCTTGCTGTGGTCCCAAATTGCCACTGTCACTCGATGCGCAGCTGCAGCACTAACTCTAACTTTGTTTACTTAGCCGCGTCTGAGCGAATCCAAGATGGCACGACCATAGCACTCTCACGTCACTTCTTAGGTGACACGAGAGTGCTATGGTTCCATTTCTTAAAGGGACAGATGCGCCTTATAGTTTATATATGAATGAAGTCCGAAAATAATTTCCCACGGCACACCTGATGATCTCTCATGGCACACTAGTGTTCCGCGGCACACTGGTTGAAAATCACTGATCTAGACACTAGACTCCTATTTATGCATGCTATAAATAATGCATTGTTGTTGTTATTATTATTATGGTTATACAGACAAAGGGGAAACATCACATTTACTCAACGTTCACTCACAATCCATACATTCTGCATTCATACTCACCATCTGTCCTCTCTTCAGACCTGCTGCTGGGACAGAAGAGGCAGGTAGCTAGATGGCCAGATCTGACACACACTCGATAAGGAAGAGGGTCTCCTTATGTAGAGATTTTGTCATCCATTATTTGCCTGTCATTCAGCTCTAACCCGATGGAGCCTCATCCATCCCGGAACAGTTGGGCTGTTTAACTTCCTTAATTTAAAGAGTCACTTCTCTAACTATATAAACATGGGTTGTCTGCACCCAAGTATCTTACTTCAGTTCACCAATGTTTCTCCTATCAGCAATGTTCTTGCAAAAGTTCATGAACTGTGTAGTTCTTTGTGTCCTTTGCCCTCCCATAATGAAGATTCCAGGTTCCAGGTTCAGGATGGTGGCTTCAGTCTTGCCAGGCCTTAGTAGACCTCTGTTAGATTCCAGACGTACAATCTAATCATTACACATCTGGATGAGAGTGACTTGAGGACAATGTATTGTTGGCATGTTGTTGTGGTCCTTGTCCTTAGACACTTAGTTTTAAAAATTCATGGAAGAAATTCAGAGTAGAGGAAACTTTTGGTAACCATCCCCAGAACTGAAGGACTCTGGGAGTTGTATTCCAAAAAGGTAGCATTCCCAAACACTGAAAAGGCCCAGTGCAGTGTTTCTCAACCTGGGAGTCGGGACCCCTTTGGGATTCACGAGGGGGTATGAGAGGGGTCACCAAGGGCCATCAGAAAACACAGTATTTTCTGTTGGGGTTTCTCTGTGGGTGATTTGGCCCAATTATATCATTGGTGGGATTCAGAATGCTATTTGATTGTAGGTGAACTATAAATCCCAGCACCATCAACTTCCAAATCTTAATATCTATTTCCCCCAGACTGCACCAGTGTTCACATTTGGGCATATTGAGTATTCGTGCCAAGTTTGGTCCGGATCCATCATTGTTTGAGTCCACAGTGCTCTCTGGATGTTGGTGAACTACAACTCCGAAACTCAAAGTCAATGCCCACCAAACCTTCCAGGATTGTCTATAGGTCATGGGAGTTCTGCGTGTCAAGTTCCACTGTTGGTGGAGTTCAGAATGCTCTTTGATTGTAGGTGAACTATAAATCCCAGCAACCACAGCTCCCAAATGTCAAGGTCTATTTTCTCCAAACTCCACCAGCGTTCACATCTGGGCATATTGAGTATTCATGCCAAGTTTGGTCCAGATCCATCATTGTTTGAGTCCACAGTGGTCTCTGAATGTTGGTGAACTACAACTCCAAAACTCAAGGTTAATGCCCACCAAACCCTTTCGGTATTTTCTTTTGGTCGTGGGAGTTCTATGTGCTAAGTTTGGTTCAATTCCATTCCAGGTTAACTATAAATCCCAGCAATCACAACTCCCAAATGAAAAAATCAATCCTCCCAACCCCACCAGTATTCAAATTTGGGCGTATCTGGTATTTGTGCCAAATTTGATCTAGTTATTGAAAATGCATCCTGCATGTCAGATATTTACATTACGACTCATAACAAGAGCAAAATTACAGTTAGTAACGAAAATAATTTTATGGTTGGGGGTCACCACAACATTAAGGGGTGTATTAAGGGGTCGCAGCATCAGGAAGGTGAGAACCACTGATTTAGTGCATTTCACCGGAGTCCCTCTCTGTCCCTTGCTATGATAAAACCACATTACCTTTCCAGAAGATCATTGCTAAGCTAGATATGGCATTACAAAGAGTGTCCCAAATGTTCATTGGTGTTGCAAGAATTTATCCTATGAGGAAATCTTTGAGAGATGCAAGCTGGGTAAGGTGGGGAGGCGGGACAGAGTCAAGGTGGATATACCATGATCGATGGCACAGAGGAAGTGGGAAATGGGTCATGCTAGTCTTCCCTCGCGCACCATGCCAAAATGTCAGATGGGAGTGGTCCAGCGAAACTGGAGATAAGAGAATTCAGAACAGGTGAGCAATCAGATTTCTTGGCATACAGTTGACTGAGTGCATTATGCCATTAGAAGATCTACTGATGGATGACAAAAAATAGGCTTGATGGTGCATCTGCACTGTAGAATGAATAATAATAATAATAATAACTTTATTTATATTCTGCCCTCTCTCGCCGAGGGGACTCAAGCCATATTCACAAAAAAAACATTGAAACATTAAATGTCAGATACAAATCATAAATAAGAAACATAAAACAGACAACTAGGAGGGCGGGTCAATAAGTCCGTGACTTTTTGAATGAAACACAGGGTTTTGGATTAAAAAATCATTTTATTTTTCAACGTAGTCTCCTTTGAGCTCTATACATTTTGTCCAACATTTCTCCAATTTTTCATCCCTTCCAAAAAATAAGATTTGTCGAGGTCGTCAAAATAGGTATTTGTTTGTGAGATGATTTCATTGTTGGAGCCAAATCTCTTTCCGCCGAGCCATTTCTTCAGGTTTGGAAACAAGTAATAGCCACTCGGGGTTAAATCCGGAGAATAGGGCGAATGAGGGAGCAATTCGTATCCCAATTCATGGATTGTTGCCATGGAAACTGCACATGTGTGCACCCTTGCATTGTCCTGGTGCAAAAGAACTTTTTTTCTTGGCCAAATGCGATAGTTCTCCCCCTCCCAATCCTCATTAAATTGACCCAATAAGTTGGCATAATATTCAGCATTGATTGTTTTACCCTTTTGAAGGTAGTCAATATGGATTATATCACGTGCATCCCAAAAAATGGTCTCCATGACTTCATTGGCTGACAAACCCACCTTGGCCTTCTTTGGCGCTCATTCACCCCGAGAAACCCACTGTTTTGACTGCTGTTTGGTCTCTGGTGTGTTGTGGTGGATCCACGTTTCATCCACGGTTACGAAACGGTGCAAAAACCCGTCCATATTGCGGTTGAACAACAGTAAACACTCCTGTGAAATTGTCACACGACTGCATTTGTGGTCGATTGTGAGCAAACCCATCTTGTGGAAAGCTTTCACATACCAAAGTGATCATTTAAAATTGAAACCACTGAGCCATGTGAGATGCCTATGGCTTCTACAATTTCTCGCACTTTCAATCTCCGATCGGCCAACACCATATTGTGAATTTTTTCAATTGTTTCGGGTGTAGAGACCTCAACTGGGCGTCCAGAACATTCAACATCTTCCGTGCTTGTACAACCACAACAAAATTCAGTAAACCACTTTTAACCATTGAAATTGATGGTGCAGAGTCCCCATTGTATTTATCAAGCTTAGCCTTGGTTTGAGTGATGGGTTTTTCCGCGAAAAATAATGCTTAATGAGCCCACAAAATTCACTTTTTTTCATTTTCTCCTCAAATCACGCGGTAGTCTGCTATCAATGGTTTCCAAACACAAACTAAATGATGCAGCTTGTTCAGATTCTGGCAGGAGTCAACTGACAGTGTTGCCCTTTCAGTTTAGAGGCAGGAAATTCAAAAAGTCACGGACTTATTGACCCGCCCTTGTATGTACTTCAAAACCAATCTAACATTGCAGACATTAGACATAAATTATATAAAATATTCATATATATATATATATATATATATATATATATATATATATATATATATATATATCGCTAGCTGTAAAGTGAATTCATTTTAATTGCCTTTGTTTAATCCTATGGAGTTAATTCAGGGTTTTTTGTGGGGGGGGGGGGGTAATTTTTATTGTAATTTTCAAATGGGCAAGTTTACATAAAATAGGGGTAGAACCATTGAACAGAATTATAAGAAAAATATAGGGAAAGAAGGGAAAGGAGTGGTTAGGGAGTGATAGGTGGGGAATATTATGCAGCCGATATTGCCAGCGAGGTCAACTGTACCAACTAAGCGAAAACCAACTGAGTCAGAGTATGGTCACAAGTTAGGGACAGGTACATTGATTGAATGTGAACGTATAATCATCCTCCTCTCCATATGCCAATGAACAGAAATACGTTTTTTAAAGAAGAAGAGGGAGGGACCATTTCTGTTTGTTTAAGAAAGGAGTTCCAGAAGTGCGGGGCGATCATGCAGAAGGCCCTCACTCTCGTTCCCACCAGCCTCACTTGAGATGGTGTATACGAAGTAATGCAAATTGCCAGATAGCCTGGACTTGAGACATTTAGGGCTTTAAATGTAATGACCAGCCCTTTGTATCTATCTAGCTTGAAAGCAGATCAGCAGTCGGTGGAGCTGCCACAACGTGAGTGGTTCTCTCTCTGTGCGTGGCTAGTCACAGCCATCTTAACTGTAATTTGGGAAGGCCAGGCCCCCAAAGGTAGAGAATGCAAAAGGCCCGGCTGTTAAACTACATTTCCCACAATGCACACCTGCTGAATGATTATGGCTGAAGGACGCAAAAATAGCTGTCGGTAGCAGTCTTCAACCAAATATAAAATAAGCTGATTGAATCTACAACGGAGTCTAAAGAAAGCAAACAATAAACAACTTTTACAAAGCCAAGAAATATAAACTGCTTTTTAAAAATCCTTTTACTTTGGCCTGATTTCCATGAACAAGGCACTGGGACAGCCAGCCACTGCCAGCCATTTACATCAGTAAGAATGATAAAATAAAATGATTGATTGCATCTGCAAATAGAAATAAATGGATGGATGTGTCTTGAGGGTCCCCTCCAACTCAATAGAGGAAGCAAATGGATGTTAGGGGAGTTTGGATGGTGCCTTTCGGCCCAGAAAAAGGGGGTCAGAATAGATGTCCCTTGATGGGGTCTCAACTATGATTTCTGTTCACCAATTTAACACAATTTGTGCCACACAAACAAAGTTTCTGGAGTAGAACAACTACTTTCAAAGTAAAGCCCACCCAATGAAACAGGAAAGAACACTTTCAAACAAGGAACAGATTTTCTTTATTATTACCAAAAAAAATTATTTGAAAATTTGCCAAAAATCCATGGATAAGTCAAAGGTTGTGAAATTTGGTGAGCTACTAGTGGTCCATATCTTCTACCACTATAGCAAGTTTCATCAAGATTGGTCTAAAAATGAGGGAGGCAGAATCCCTTGAAGTTTCTCCAGTGCAAGTGCTGTTTTTTTCCCCTACTGCGTCTGCATTAATGAATCAATTTGGAAGTTTCGGGAAGTTTCTAATTTTTTTGGGAAGAATTCAGAAGTGACTTTAGAATTGAACCACCAGCACCCCCTACTTCCAAACTGAGTTTTGAACCATTTTTTGATCAACCAAAGCTATTAGAAATGGAGAGGAGCACCACTCCTTAGATTTGGACATGACTAGACTTAATGTCAGGGGAAACCTTTACCTTTACCTTACCATGGCCAAGGCTGGCATTTCAAGGTACGGGCGCAGCTGAATGCAGTTTGACACCACCTGTGTTGCCATGGCTCCATGCTATGGAATCCCGGGAGCTATAGTTCGATAAATCACCAGCGCTCCTTGGAATAGAAGGCTAGAGACCGTGTAAACTAAAAATTTCCATGAGTCCATACTATAGCATCGAGCCATGGTAGTTAAAGTGGTGCCAAACTGCATTCATTCAATAGTGTAGATGCACCCTAGGCTGGAGGTGAGCAACCGAGGAGAGCCATTCCTCCAAGCCCACTGCTGCTTTTTGGAAGCATCACTTCTAGTTGCCATTTTGGTTTATTTTCAGTTTTGTTGGAATTGGGAATTCTGGGGAGGTGAAGGAAAGAAACTAGCAAAGCTCAAGAAATAGGAAAATTTTAAAAAGAGAATTTTAGGTACTCTGGTGTAAAATGGAAATCCTGGGATCCCATGCTTTTTTGCCCTGGCAGTTAAAGTGAAATAATATTAGTACAGTTTTGTAGTGTGAATGATCCCCCGAATCCTGAGTCCAAGAGTGCATTATAGAGTTAATGCAGTTTGTCACCACTTGAACTGACCAGTCTCACTGATATGGAATCCTGGAAGCTATAGTTTTACAAGGCCTTTCACCTTTTATGCCTAGGAGTGCTGATGTCTCCCCAAACTACACATTCCAGAATTGCATGGGATATATTCTACACAGTAGATGCACCCCAATGCTGAAATTACTATGCCAAGCAGCAGCTTTAATGCATGATTTTCTATCTACCTATATACAGTATATATATATATATATATATATATATATATACACACATACATACACACACACACACACATATATATATATATATATATATATATATATATATATATATAATATGTATTGTAGGGTATGTGTTTTTCAGACAAAAACTTTGTGTGTGTGTGTGTAGATTTTTGAAATGTTATTTTCAAGGGCAGAATTATGTGTAAATTGCATGGCAAGCTTGTAAATCAGATTTTCTCAATCTGGAGGTTGGGACCTCTGAGGGGGTCACGAGGGGGTGTAAGAGGGGTTGCCAAAGACCACCAGAAAACACTATTTCCTTGGTCATGGGGGTTCTGTGTGGGAAGTTTGGCCCAATTCTATTGTTGGTAGGGTTCAGCATGCTCTTTGATTATAGGTAAACTATAAATCCCAGCAACTACAACTCCCAACTGTCAAGATCTATTTTCCCCAAACTCCACCAGTGTTCATATTTGGGCATATTGAGTATTCATGCCAAGTTTGGTCTAGATCCATCATTGTTTGAGTCCACAGTGCTCTCTAGATGTAGGTGAACTACAACTCCAAAAATCAAGGGCAAAGCCCATCAAGCCCTTTCTAGTATTTTCTGTTGGTCATGGGAGTTCTGTGTGACAAGTTTGGTTCAATCCCATTGTTGGTGGAGTTCAGAATGTTTTTTTCATTGTAGGTGAACTATAAATCCCAGCAACCACAACCCCCAAATGACAAAATCAACCCCCCTGCAACCCCACCATTATTCAAATGTATTGGGTGTTTGTGCCAGATTTGGTCCAGTGAATGAAAATATATCGTGCATATCAGATATTCACATTGTAATTCATAAGAGTAGCCAAATTACAGTTATGAATTAGCAACACAAATAATTTTATGGTTGAGGGTCACCACAACATGAGAGGTTGCGGCATTAGTAAGGTTGAGAAACACTGTTGTAAATGGATCGCTTCCCTAATTCGAAATACATATGCAAATGCTTGTTTGGTTCTGGAGATGGGGACAGAGCTTGTGTAGGTTTTATTTTCCAAACTTTAGCTCCTAGAACCAACCAGCTGTCATCACAAAATTATACAAAACAGTCAAAACAATCTTCATACTTTTTACCATTTCCCCCTGTAAGGTAGATCTGTTTAACACAGAGACCTCGATATTACTAAAGAGACAAAGAATGACTTTTAAAATATTGCTGTGCGCCGTTAGACATTTTAGTGATCCAGAAAGGCTTGATTATTATTTCTTTTCCTTTGTTATGGCACAAAACAGATTTATCCAACTCCTAAAACACTTGTGGAAAGATTTGTTCCCCTGAAGGAAAAGATTTCTGTAAATATTAGAAAGTTCTCTCTATTGTCTAAACATCCTTGAGACCGGTCATGCTGAATTCGTTTTTTTTTAGTCATCCTGCACTCCAGATGTTACATTAGCATGTATATGTTGAAACCCAAAATGTCATTGAAAAGGAAAGAAATAAAGAAAAAAATAAATAAAAGAAAGAAAGAAAGAAGAAAAGAAGAAAAGTAATCGTTTCTCAACCTTCCTAATGCCATGATCCCTTAATATAATTCCTCATGTTGTGGTGAACCCCAACCATAACATTATTATCTATGGTACTTTATAATTGTAATTTTGCTACTGTTATGAATTGTAACGTAAATATCTGATATGCTGGATCTATGGTACTTTGGTTCGGGGGGCGCTGAGACTGGGTGGAAGAGGGTCTACCCTAAACCTTTTGCTACTGTTATGAATGGTGATCAGATCATGATAAATAAACATAACAGTTTAAATAATGATATGCTGGAGTGTATTTTGCTGGATGTATTCACTGGTCCAAATTTGGCACACAGATCTGATAGGCCCAAATTTGAATACTGGTGGGGTAAGGAGGGATTGATTTTGTCATTTGGGAGTTGTAGTTGCTGGAAATTATAGTTAACCTACAATCAAAGAGCATTCTGAACTCCACCAATGATGGAATTG
Organism: Anolis apletophallus; assembly: GCA_030556195.1. NCBI lineage: Eukaryota > Metazoa > Chordata > Lepidosauria > Squamata > Anolidae > Anolis > Anolis apletophallus. The sequence goes on along the minus strand of JARBWK010000011.1, from coordinate 40,144,116 downwards.
AACCAATCTTGGCACAGAGAACTACCATGAAGAACAGAATATATTGGAATGTTTTGGTGGGCATTGACCTTGAGTTTTGGAGTTGTAGTTCACCTATCTCCAGAGAGCACTGTGGACTCAAACAATGATGGATCTAGACCACTGATTCTCAAAGTGGGTGGTACCACCCCCTGGTGGGCGGTGAGGCGATCCAAGGGGGCAGTGGGAGGCTCAGGGGAATTGGGGGGCGGTGGACCCATTTAAGGGGGTGGTGAGCAATTGGTCATTTAGGAGGGGTCGCACAGCCCTCTCTTTTGGCCCCGCCCCTTTCGCTTTGACCCCCACACGCAGTGCAGTGCAAAGGCTACAGTGCAAAGGCCACCGCGTCCTCCAGAGGAGCTTCCCCGCCACTGCAGAAGAAAGCGTGGCCTTCCCCAAAGGTGATAAAGGCGGCGGAAGGTGCAGGACAGCCTGGGGCTTCTGGAGGGAGAGCAGGCCTTGCTTCTTCATCCCCTAAGGCCGCGACTGCCCATCCCCTCCAGAGCCAGAGCCCTCTCTGGCGGCGGCCCGGCGAGCATATTAGATATTTGCATTATAATTTATAAGAGTAGCAAAATTATTTATGAAGTAGCAATGAAAATATGGATGGGGTCACCACAACATCGGTGGTGGCTCCCCGCCTGTGGAATGCGCTCCCTATTGAGGTACGGTCCACCTCATCCCTCCTGGCATTCAGGAAAAAGGTAAAATCCTGGCTTTGCACACCAGCACTAGGCAGCATGTTAGATGGGGATTTTAATGGATTGGATGAAGAGGGTCAATGTTTTTATGGATTGAATATTGTTTTAACTTGGAATGACTGTGTATGATGCTGTTGAAACTGTATTTTAATGTATCTTAATGTATTTTAATTGTTGTGGGGTTTGGGGGTTTTATGTTGTTGTGATGTGGGCATCGAATTGTGCCGTACTGTAAGCCGCTCTGAGTCCCCTCTCGGGGGTTGAGAAGAGCGGGGTAAAATCCTGAAAATAAATAAATAAATAAACACGAGGAACCTTATTTAGGGCTCACGGCATTAGAAAGGTTGAGAACTACTGGATTAACACATATATCTTTCTGTTTAATCGCTATTACATTAAAAAAATTCTAGGGGGCGGTGAGTAATTTTTTTTCTGGAAAGGGGGCAGTTGGCCAAAACAGTTTGGGAGCCACTGATCTAGACCAAACTTGGCATGAATACTCAATATGCTCAGATGTGAACACTAGTGGAATTTGGAGAAGATAGACCTTGACTTTTGGGAGCTGTGGTTGCTGGGATTTATAGTTCATTTACAATCAGTGAGCATTCTGAACTCCCGCAATGATGGAATTGAACCAAACTTGGCACACAAAACTCCCATGAGCAACAGAAAATACTGGAAGGGTTTGGTGGGCATTGACCTTGCATTTTGGAGTTGTAGTCCACCTTCATCCAGAGAGCACTGTGGACTCAAACGATGATGGATCTGGACCAAACTTGGCATGAATACTCAATATGCCCAGATGTGAACACTAGTGGAATTTGGAGAAGACAGACCTTGACTTTTGGGAGCTGTGGTTGCTGGGATTTATAGTTCATTTACAATCAGTGAGCATTCCGAACTCCCCCAATGATGGAATTGAACCAAACTTGGCACACAAAACTCCCATGAGCAACAGAAAATCCTGGAAGGGTTTGGTGGGCATTGACCTTGCGTTTTGGAGTTGTAGTCCACCTTCATCCAGAGAGCACTGTGGACTCAAACGATGATGGATCTGGACCAAACTTGGCATGAATACTTAATATCCCCAAGTATGAAAACTGGTGGTTATAGTTTCTGGGTGTTATAGTTCACCTACAATCAAAGAACATTCTGAACCGCAACAACCATAGAATTGGGCCAAACCTCCCACACAGAAACCCCCATGACCAACAGAAAATACTGTGTTTTCTGATGGTCTTTGGCAACTTCTCTGACACCCCCTTGCGACCTACCCCCCCCTCAGGGGTCCCGACCCGCAGGTTGAGAAACACTGTTCTGAAGGGTGTGAAATCCTTGTAATATCCTCCAAATATGCATTTCTGGCACAGGCAGTCCCAATTCATTGTCTGTCATCCCACCTTTCCAGCTGCTTTTAAAATGTCCCAGTTTCTAGCTTATCCTCCTAGTTTCTCCCTTCTTCTTCAACTTGTTTTGCTTGCTGCAAATTAAGTTCAAAGGTCAAAAGGATTTTTTTAATTCATTAACATAGAGGCCAGAATGTTTTCCTTCCCAGTAAGCTCAGACAGAAATCAAGTGCTACAAACCCTTATTCCTCCCGAATAACGTTTCCATTTTTGACCACTCTCTGATATTACTTGTGAAATGCTAAAAGGTAGATTCTGTATATTTTGGGCTTTCTGGGTATCCAAGTATTTTGTGCATTGCTCTTTTTTAAAAACCACAATGGTGAACTTCATAGAAAATAATAATGATAGATACAATTATGCATTGCAAAATATTAAAAAAAATATTGGTCAGAGTTAATGGGACGACTGAGGCCCAAGTGAGGGAAAGGGAGCTGTGGGTGAGCAAAGGAATGTAGTAACTCTAGTGAGTGGGAAGAAGGGAATGAGAAGGGTGGATACCATTTGAAGAAACCACAGGTAAGACTCAAGAACTCCAAGGAAGAGGAAAAAAAGGAGGAGGAGTGGGGAGAGAAGGAAGAAAAGGAAGACAAAGAAGAGGAGGATGACCAGGAGGAAGAAGAAGACAAGGAGGAGGTGATCAGCTTGCTGTGGTCTCAGATATCAAGAAAAGGAGGTGGAGAAAGAGGAAGATGAGGAACAAGTATGCCTTCACCACACACATCCTAAGAAAATAGCTTTCCCAATTCTTCACCAACTCTAAAAGCAGCTCCTGAACATCTCCTAGCTCAGTGTTTCTTAACTTGGAAGGTTGGGAACCCTGGTGATGGGGTCGCAAAGGGGTGTCAAAGGGGTCATCAAAGACCATCAGAATACACAGTATTTTCTGTTGGTCATGGGGGTTCTGTGTGGGAAGTTTGGCCCAATTCTTTCATTGGTGGGGTTCAGAATGCTCTTTAATTGTAGGTGAACTATAAATCCCAGCAAATGCAATGCCCAAAATGTGAAAGTACTGTATATTTCCACCAAAGTCCACCAGTGTTCATATTTGGGCATATTGAGTATCCGTGCCAAGTTTAGTCCAGATCCATCATTGTTTGAGTCCACAGTGCTCTCTGGATGTAGTTGAACTACAACTTCAAAACTCAAGATCAATGCCCACCGAACCATTCTAGTATTTTCCGTTGGTCATGGCAGTTCTGTGTGTCAAGTTTGGTTCAATTCCATCATTGGTGGAGTTCAGAATACTCTTTGATTGTAGATGAACTATAAATCCCAGCACCCACAATTCCCTAACCCCACCAGTATTCAGATTTGGGGATATTGGGTATTTGCGCCTAATTTGGTCCAATGAATGAAAATACACCCTCCACATCAGATATTTACATTATAATTAATGACAGTAGCAAAGTTACAGTTATGAAGTCGCTACAAAAATAATTTTATGGTTGGGGTCACCACAACATGAGGAATAGTGTTAAGAGGTTGTGGCATTGGGAAGATTGAGAACGACTGGTTTAGATCAAATATCCACTTGGGCATGGAAACCCATCTGATGATCTTGGGTGATTCAGATCCTTTCATCCTCAGAGGAAGGAAAACCAAACCTCTTTTGAACAAATCTAGCAAAGAAATCCCTAGGAAGGTGGAGAACCACTGTTCTAGCTAGTCTGTATTCATTTTGGATACATGACACAGAAGGAGAGGAGGAGTCTTTGGATCATAGAGTCATAGAATCATAGATTTCAAACGAGCCTCACAAATCATCATGCTTCACCCTTGATCAGAGCAGGATCTCCAGATAACGTATCCCCAGCAAGGAGCTGTCCAGCCTCTTTTTGTTAGACATCCAAAAAATCAGACCCCTTTGTCTCTCTAGGCCAGTGGTTCCCAACCTTTTTTGAGCCGCGGCACACTTTTAACATTAAAAAAATCCGGGGGCACACCACCAACCAAAATGACACTCTAACAGAGTAAAGAACGGCTGGGGGATGGTGGCCTGCTGGGAGCAGTTGCTGGGAGTGCCGAAGCCGGGGGAGGAGCCAGGCCATGCCATGCCCCGCCCCTCCCCCGGCTTCAGCTCTCCCACAGCTTTTCCAGCCTTGAGGGGGCAGTGGCTTTGCTGGCTTGGCACCGTCCCTCAAGGCTGGAAAAGCTGTGGGAGAGCTAAAGCCGGGGGAAGGGGCGGAGCCAGGCCTCACCATGCCCCACCCCTTCCCCTGGCTTCAGCTCTCCCACAGCTTCTCCAGCCTTGAGGGGGTAGTGCAAGCTAGGGCCCCCGTCCCCGGCGCCATTTTCTGCCATGAGTCCCGCCCCTCGCTTGCTAAAGCTGCGCGGAGGAGGAAGAGCATGAGCAGTGGACGGGCTTCAGTGGGTGGTGCTCCTCCTCTGCGCGGCTTCAGCGATTGAGGGACGAGAGTCGTGGTGGATTGGAAGCTGGCTAGGGAAATGGCTGAAGGAGGTGGCTCCCCGGCCCCTTCTTCTTTTTCTTTGCCGCCACCCGAACCTTCCTCCTCCTCCCCCAAGCAGCAGGAGTTCGGCAGGAGGGGGGAAGGAAGGGGGGAAGAGAGCTTTTCTCGCGGCACAGCAGGAGGTCCGTCACGGCACACTACTATGCGGTGTCACAGCGGTTGGGAAACACTGCTCTAGGCCAGTGGTTCTCAGAAAGAGCTCAATGGAGGCCTTAGGGCTCCACGAAGCATACTGAGGGGCTCCATGGTTTCCTTCTCCCCCCCCCCAAGCTTTCTCTCCTCTTTCCTGCTCCTACCCCAGCCTCCCTCACCACCAAAAGTCTTCCCCTCCCACGTCCCTTGCTGCCAAAGTATTTTCCCCAGTTTAGCTTGCCCCAAAAGCCTTTTTTCTTCATCTTGCTTGCTTCTAAAAGTCTTTTTTTCATGCCGTCCTCACCCCCAAATAACCTTCCCTCACTTCCCTTCCCCTTGGAAGCATTTTTTTTACTTTTCTCACCCTAAAAGCCCCCTTTCCTCATCTTTCTCATTGCCCAGATCCTTTCCCCCTCACCTTGCTTGCTTCCAAGATCCTATTTCCCTCTCATCACTCAAAGGAGTGCTTTGATTGTGCTTTTCCTGCATGGCAGAAGGGGATTAGACTGGATTTCCCTGGGATTTCTGACATTATTATTATTATTATTATTATTATTATTATTATTACAAAGGCTGGGTGGCCATCTGTTGGGGGTGCTTTGATTGTTCTTTTCCTGCATGGCAGAAGGGGATTAGACTGGATTTCCCTGGGGTTTCTGCTATTATTATTATTATTATTATTATTATTATTACAAAGGCTGGGTGGCTATCTGTTGGGGGTGTTTTGATTGTTCTTTTCCTGCATAGCAGAAGGAGGTTGGACTGGATGACCCCTGGGGTGTTACACTGAAATATTGTTAAGTTCATGTTGGCCAAAATGTTTGCCTATGCCTGATATATATTACTTAGGCAACCCTTTGTAGCCTGAGGATAATGGCCCTCCAATTGTAGTGTCTTGGCGGTGTGTCCGTAGATGACTGTGGAGACCTATTCTTGATCTGCATGTTCTTCCGCAGCGAGGACATCGATTTCCAGGTGGAAGGCGGTCCCAGTCAAGGTTGGCTTGATGCATCTTCCTCTTGGAGCATTTCTCCCTTTTGCCCTCTATTTGTGCCTCTTCAAATTCTGCCACACTGCTGGTCACAGCTGACCTCCATTTAGAACACTCAAGGGCCAGGGCTTCCCAGTTCTCGGTGTCTATGCCACAGTTTTTAAGATTGGCTTTAAGCCCATCTTTCAATCTCTTTTCCTGTCCACCAACATTACGTTTCCCATTTATGAGTTGGGAGTATAGTAACTGCTTTGGGAGACGCAGGCCCAGATTAACACTTTTTTGCACCCTAGGCCACAGTTTGGAATTGCGCCCCATTTTGTGCGCTGCTACATGCTCCAAGTGCGCATGCGCGGGCCGGGTGTACGTCCCTTCTTTTGCCCCATTCACGCAGCGCAGCTGCCTCTGGGACAACTCGCCGTGGCCTCAGAAGGAGGGAGGGAGGAGGAGTGCAGCCTGAGCAACATTACTCCCCTGGAGGCGGGGCCCGAGTGATATCGCTCGGGCCCCGCCCCTGGAGGGAGTGACATCGCTCGGGCTGCAATCCTCCTCCCTCCTTCTGAGGCCCCGCCGAGGTGTACCAGAGGCAGCGGCAGTTGCGTGGCACCCATCGATGCTGTGCCCCATTCACGCAGCACAGCTGCTTCTGCCTCTTGGACAACTCGGCATGGCCTCAGAAGGAGGGAGGGAGGAGGAGTGCAGCCCTAGCGATGTCACTCCCTCCGGGGGCGGGAACCCGAGTGATGTTGCTCGGGCCCCGCCCCCAGAGGGAGTGATGTCACTTGGGCTGCACTCCTCCTCCCTCCCTCCCTCTGAGGCCACGCTGAGTGAGTTGTTCCAGAGGCAGCGTGAGGTGCTCTGCGTGAATGGGGTGCCACGAAGGGGCGCCACGCAGCTGCCGCTGCCCCTGGAATGACTCACTCAGCGTGGCCTCAGAAGGAGGCAGGGAGGGAGGAGAAGATGACCAGCGGTGAGTCATTTCCATTTTTTTGGCCATGATCTGGCACCCCCCTCCACTTGCGCCCATAGGCCACGGCCTATGTTGGCCTAATGGATAATCCGGGCCTGGGGAGATGGTGATCAGGCATTCAGACAATGTGACCAGTCCAGCACAGTTGATGACATAGGTGCATCACTTCAATGCTGGTGGTCTTGGCTTCTTCCAGCACACTGACATTTGTCTGCCTGTCTTCCCAAGAGATTTGCAGATTTTTTGGAGGCAACACTGATGGAATCATACCAGGAGTTGAGTATGATGTAGGATTCCCATATGTCCCTTATTCTAAGGGACGTCCCTTATTTTGGCCCTAAAATTTGTGTCCCTTATTTTCAGGCCCTGTCCCTTATTTTTGACTAGCAGGACAGGACTGGGTGGGTTGACCACAGGAAGCTGCGTGCTGCGGTTTCCACGACAATGCCTGCCCGGGGATTCCAACTCGCAGGGCAGCCTGCGTCCCCGTTGGAAGGAAGAGGCGATACAGGACTTTTTCAAAGTACAGTAGACTAATTAACCATTACCCAAGGGGAATGTTGGATCATGTTGGATAAAGATAGTTTCTGGTTGCTTGAGGGTTACTCTTAAAATAGGCCTAGCTGTGCATCCCAATACTATACAATGCTGTGTATCCCATACTATACTATACCATTAACTATTGACATAATAATCATGAAGATATACTGTCTTATAAAATGTATTTTATTTTAATGTTTAGACAGTGTACTTTTAAAGTCAGCAAAGTCAAGTACTAAATACAGATGGAGAAAATTAGGTAGTTCTAATAATGTTTTTTCTGCATGACAAAGCATGCAGAAACATACCATGTACTGTTAAGAGGGTGTAAGTCTGTTTCTTTTGTGAGTTTCAATCATTATCTTGTTCTGCTAATAAAACTATTTCTACCTAATGTTTGAGTTTCAAGTTTTTAATGAAGTGTCCCTTATTTTTGTGGAAAATCCCGTAAATGTCCCTTATTTCTTATATCAAAAAATGGCAACCCTAGTGTGATGTCTGTAGACAGTCCACGTTTCGAAGATGTATAGCAGGGTTGGGAGGACAATGGCCTTATAAACGAGCACCTTGGTCGCCTTATGGATGATATATATAGTATATATCATGCAATATAGAATACAATATATAAAGATTCCTTGGGGATCCACAAGAAGCTTTTGCTTCAAAAAGGGCTCTGCAATTGAAAAAGTTGGACCCCCCCCCGCTCTAAGCAATTAATTCCATTGCCAATCACCTCTTACTGTCAAAATGCTTCTTCAAATGTTCCGTCAAAATCTACTTTATTGTAACTTCAAACCATTCAACCTGGACTACCCACTGGGACAGCAGAGGACAGATCTGCCCCCTCCTCTCTGTGACAAGCCTTTGAGGTATGTAAATAAAACAATCATGCCACTCTTTAGTCTTCCCTTCACCAGGCTGAACATGCCCGGCTCCTTCAACCTATCCTAATATGTTTTGTTCTTTGCATATCTTATCATCTTTGTTGCCCTTCTCTGAACCTGCTCGAACTTGTCTAAATCCTTCTTACAACAAAGTGCCCAGAATTGAACGCTGTATCCCAGCTGAAGTATGAGTCAAACGGTGAAATTGAGTAGGTGGTAAGGAGGGTTCCGGATGTGAATGGCAAAGGCTAGGCATTCCTTCCCCCCTTCCTATGAAGCCTCAAAGGACCTTGAGGGAATGAGTAAACTGCTGGTGACAAAGAAAAAATAATCTCAAACAGACTTGAGCCTGCTCTCAGTAACCCTGGTTGTCTCTGTGGGAAATGAGGGAATGGACTCATCCAGCATGGTTCTTACATCCTCATGATTTGAAAGAAACTGACCCATTTTTTCGAATATCATTAAACGTCTTTCTTTCTGGAAGTGTAGCTCCATTGCTAATACAGTAGAGCAGACCTGGGCAGCCTACGGCCCGCGGTCCAGATGCGGCCCGGCAGCCGATTCTGTTCGGCCCAGGGAGAAGGACGTCGGGGGCAGGGCCAAGAGGAAAGGGTGCCGCTGCGCCATCCCATCGCGAGATGTGGGGCCTGTGTCAGCATTGGCTGGTGTGATACTAGGACTGCTCTATCCTTGTGCCTACGTGGGCTTGATGTCTTTGTAAATTGATTTGAATCCGCTATATTATATGTTATTTGATATTTGCTAGTTTGTTGCTTCCAGCTGTGTGCCTGTGTCAGCAGACAGTCCGCCGCTCCGGAGAACGATTGGAGGAGCGGCGGCTTTGGAGTGCCTGCCACCCCGGGAGGCGATCCGGGCCTGCAGCGGGAGCAGTTGGCGACCTGCGGCGGCTGATCGCCCTGGCGACCCAGAAGACTTTATCGAAGCCATTTCCCCCCTCCCCTCCCGTTGGGAGGAAGGCGCCTCGTGGAGGGAAAGGCCTTTCCCCCAAAGGGAAGGGGAGAGCGGAGCGGGCTAAGCACTGTGTGTGTGTGCGCTCCGTAGAGTTCCTTATTCGCCATGCTCTGGCTGAAATAGGAAGGGAGCGGGGTCGCCGGCCCCTCATGTGTTTGGGCTCCATCCGTGCCAGAGCAGGAGGAGGGAGGGAAGAGGGAAGGGAGGAGGAGGAGGAGGAGGAGGAAGAAGGGAGGGAGGGAGGCCTCTTTGTGTGGCTCCCCTCCCGGCTGGCCTCGGCGCTGCTATCGCGGCTCCTTCCTTCTCCGAGGCACTCTCCCGGTTTCTTTTCCGCTGGCTCCGTGGCTCCAAACCCACGTCCTGTCCAAAGGAGCCTATCTGCACCTGCTCCTTTTCCCAACCAGAGTGGCATTTCTGGCTCTGCGGCATGGGAGAGAGAGCTCCGCCTCCTCCTCCTCCTCCTCATCTACACGGGCCTTTTCATGCCGTTTCAAACTGGTATGGAAGCTGCGCAGGTCAGAAAATCCTGTTTACTCCCCGAGCCCTCCAAAGCCAAGATGGCAGAAACTCCATTCCATCTTGGGATCCTTCCTCTCTATCTTGGTTCGCACCTTGTCTTCTTGAATTTCATTTCATTTTATTTTAGTGGTTATTATTATTATTATTTTATAATAATTTTATAATAATAATATAATAATATAATATAATGTTATATTATATTATAATTTCAATATATTATAATGTCTATGTATATATATATGTATATATATATACTATAATATTATAATTATGATATTAATACTAATAATATATGCATATTTCTTGATATATTAATATGTTAATATTAATGATGTGTAATATATAGTAAATATAGTAAATAAATAAATAAATAATGTAAATTAGAATGTAATTCAGCCTTTAGGTGCGGCCCTCCATAATATTTTTTGGCTCTTGTGTGGCCCCTTGGAAAAAATAATTGCCCACCCCTGCAGTAGAGCCTCACTTATCCAACCTTGACTCATCCAACATCCTGTATTATCCATCAGTCTGTCTAAATATAGTAATTACTACGTAACATTACTGTGCATTGAACTGTGCATTTGTTGTACAGCATGATGGTTTGGTGCTTTATTTGTAAAATCATAACATAATTTGACATTTAAGAGGCCTTTCCTTAATCCCTCCTGATTATCTAACATTTTTGCATATCCAACGTTCTGCCAGGCCGTTCCTGTTGGATAAGCGAGAGTATACTGTATATTAATAACTTGGATGATGGAATAGAGGACATGCTTATCTAATTTTCAGATGACAAACTGGGAGGGATAGCTAGCAGTTCAGAGGACAGGAAAACATGTGAATGCGAGTAGATCAATAGGTACCGTTTCGGCGAGAAGATAATGGCGCTCCATGCATTCATGCTTGCCACATGACCTTGGAGGCATCTATGGACAATGCCAGCTCTTCTGCTTAGAAAGGGAGATGAGCACCAAGCCCCAGAGTCGGACACGAACAGACTTAATGTCAAGGGAAAACCTTTTATTGACAAGGTGTATCATATCCAGAGAAGGGTGACCCAAATGACCAAAGGGCTGTAAACCGTCCCCTATGAGGAGCAGCTTAGGGAGCTGGATATGTTCAACTTGGAGAACAAAAGACCGAGAGGAGATATGATAGCTATATTTAAGCATTTGAAAGGACGTCACATTGAGGAGAAGGCAGGCTTGTTTTCTGTTGTTCTAGAAACTAGGACATGGAGCATTCAGTTCAAATGGAAGGAAAAGAGGTTCTACCTAAACCAGCATTTCTCAACCTGGGTGTCAGGACTCCCGGGGGAGTCACGAAGGGGTGTCACGAGGGGGTGTCAGGGAGATTGTCAAAGACCATTAGAAAACACTGTATTTTATGTTGGTCAAAAGGGTTCTGTGTGAAAATTCAAAAAGAATTAAAAATAAATTTTAAGAAAAAAACGGAATATTATCTTTTGGGAATCACGGAGATTGATTTAATATTAGATGAAAATACAGATAAACTGTTCATATATATGGGAATCTTTTGGGAATCATGGAGATTGATTTAATATTAGATGAAAATACAGATAAACTGTTCACATATATATATATGACAACTGCATCAAGAATTGTGTTTGCCAGACTTTGGAAATTGGAAGGAATTCCCGAAATAGAAGAAAGGAAAATGAAAGTGAGGGAAATTAAAGACGTGGATAAATTACCTTTTTTTTTTGAAGAAGTACTCGGGCAACCCGATTAAAGAGACAAATTGGGAACTTTTCCAAAACTATGAAAAATTAAGAAGAGAAAATGAATAACAATTAAGAAATGGTAATTTGATTTACAAAGAATTATAAGTAATGTAAGCTTGAAATGGAAGTCAAAGATTTTACTTACTACAGTCTTTTTATTTTTTTACAATTGTTTCTTATTATTTTTATTCCTCCAACTTTTCCAACTTTCCTATCATCTTTATTGTTCCTCCTCTTTCCATGTATCCCAAATAAACAATAAAAATTATTTTGAAGAAAAGGGTTCTTGTGTGGGAAGTTTGGTCCAATTCTATGGTTGGTGGGGTTCAAAATGCTCTTTGATTGTAGTGTGGCGAGTAGGTAAACTATAAATCCTAGCAACTACAACGCCCAAGTGTCAAGTCTATTTTTCCCAAACTCCACCAATGTTCACATTTAGGCATACTGAGTATTTGTGGCAAGTTTGGTCCAAATCCATCATTGTTTGCTCTCTGGATAGGTGAACTACAACTCTAAAACTCGTTCCTTATGGGGGTTCCCGTGAGGAGTCTGGCCACCGCATTCTGCACTAGTCACAGTCTCTGGGTCACCTACAAGGGGAGGCCAACATAAAGGGCATTACAGTAGTCGAGTCTTGAGGTTACTGTGGCATGAACCACTGTGGCTAGGTCATCCCCGGACAAGTAGGGTGCCAGCTGCCTAGCCTGCCAAAGATGGAAAAAGGCCGACTTACTGATGGCGGAGACCTGGGCCTCCATTGTCAATAACGAGTCAAAAATGACACCAAGGCTTTTGACGGTGATAGCTGGAGAGAGAGGTTCACCATCTATGGTGGGCAACCTACCTTCATCTAATCCAAGACGACCCAGCTGCAAGATCTCCATCTTTGCTGGATTCACCCTCAGTCTACTGGAATGCAGCCAACCTGTTACGGCCTCAAGGCAAGATGTGAAGATATCAGGAACCGAGTCCGGTTGGCCATCCATCCGTAGAAGAAGCTGGGTGACATCAGCATACTGATAATTATGATCCATAACAGTAGCAAAATTACAGTTATGAAATAGCAACAGAAATAATTTTATGGTTGGGTGTCACCACAACATGAGGAAGTGTATTAAGTGAGCACACCCTGTTAGTTTTCGGCCCCTGCTTAAAGGTGCCTCAACCCTGTGTCCCGAACGCCCCTTGACCCGCCTTGGCTGAGTGCGAGGGAATCACGGGAGTGGTAGTTTGACACCATCCTGAGCCTCCCCAAACTACAAATCCTGGGATTCCCCAGCCTTGAGCCCTGGAAGACCAAGGGGTGCCTCACTGTATGAATGCTACGGTGTAGATCCGCCCCAGGCAGCCGGGGACCCGGGAAGTCCCATCCCAGGATCTTCTCTCTCTCCACGCGGCTCTTTCCACCTGACGCAGTCCCCGCCTTTCGGCTCAAACCCTTCTGAGGCCGAGGAAAGAGTGGAGGGGAGGAGGAAGCCCAAGAAGGCAAGTGGTGAGTAGAGGCTGTGTTTGCGGGACCCAGGCAAGGGATTGAGCCCCGGCTAGGGCTTCCCGGTAGGACAGGAGGGCGCTCTCTCTCTCTCTTCTATCTCCAATTTCCCACGGCACACCTGATGATCGCTCACGGCACACTAGTGTGCCGCAGCACACTGGTTGGGAAACACTGTTCTAAACCATTCTGCCATGCACACAGTCAATTTATTCTTGGCGGATGGTCATCCAGTCTCCATTTAAGAAACTCCAGAGGAAGAAGCCCCACCACACTTCCAGGCAACATATCCCACTATCAGGAAGTTTTCCCTACTGTTTAGGTCAGTGATTCTCAATCTTCCAAATGCCAAGACCCCTTAAGGCAGGAGTGGGCCAACTTGGGTCCTCCCTCCAGGTGTTTTGGTCTACAACTCCCACCATATATATATATATATATATATATATATACATACATATATATATATATATATATAGGCTGTATAAATTTATTAGCTGTACCTGTCACGCATTGCTGTGGCCAACCTTCCCTCCCTCTTTCTCTCCTTCCCTCCCTCTTTCCTTCCTTCTTTTCTTTTCTTTTCCTTCTTCTTTCCCTTTGTCTTTCTTCCTTCTTTACCTGTTTCTTTCCTCCCTTCTTTGCTTTTTGGTTCCATTCTTCCTTTTCTCTTCCCTCCCTCCCTCCCTCCCTCCCTTCCTTAGTGATGCATAAGAACACACCCAGCTGTTGAGCAAGTCCTTGGTGTGTGTCTTTCTGCCATTCCTGCCAGGATATCTGTGTTGTGCTCATCGAAACAGGCCCAGGTTTCACACTGAGTGTATAAATACATTTAAAAACATATTAACTATATGTATTACTGTGCTGGAGTGTCATTTTGGTTGGTGGTGTGCCCCAGGATTTTGTAAATGTAAAAAATGTGGCGCAGCTCAAAAAAGGTTGAAAAACACTGGTTTAGAACTGGATGGCCCAACTCTTCCAAATCCATAATCCCCCAACCTGCTGACCCTCTGGTTGCATGTTTTTTCATCTGCAGTACCACTGTGGCAGGAACTATGGGCATTATACTTCGACACATCCAGTTGGAGAAAGCTGCCCTCACTCAGTAAGCTGTTCTAGATAACCTTCCTCTAAGTGCATGGCTCTAAAATGCGTAGCATTCCTTCCTTCCAAATGCCCTTTCTCCTTTCCATAATATCCCATTGTGTTGGCAGTAAAGAACCTGGCACACATACATATAAACAAAGTAACATTTTATTTGACCTTTCGCATTACATGGTTCGCTAGGCAAACATAATATTTGTTCAGCAACTAAGGAGCAGATAGGTCTTGCGCGGAGTACAGAGGAGTCTAGCAAATGTTTTGGCCAAATTGGCCGATGCCACAGGGATAAGACAGCAGGCACCTGGTCCAGGAACAGCAGGACTTGGCCTGATGCCCTGAAAGTCCATCTGCGCTGTGGTTGCCATGAAATCACAATTTCCTCCAAGGCAGGAAGTGAGAAGCGGAGGTGGGAGCTGGAGCTGGTGGTTTCGCACTGTTGGACTCCATGCTTTCTTCCCTGGCAACCCTCCTCCTCATTGAAGATAGGCTTTGATGCACCTACAACCCATTCACTATTATTCATCTTTTCCTTCTCATTCCCAATTCTTTATCAATGTCACTTATTCTAACCCTTTCCTGAAATAAAGTGCAAGAATTGGTGCAAGTTCATCCTATTCATACATTCGAGCTATCCATATTCGGCAAGGACAGTCCCTCTGTCACCCCACTTTTCCAGTCGCTTTTTAACTGTCCTGGTTTATTCCCTCCCTCCGTCCCACTTTTCCATTTGTCTTTAGTTTACTTCAATTGCTGAAAACGGTTTTCAAAGTGTAAAAGTAGATTGCACTCAACTAGCGCAGAAAAGAGGATAGGAAAGGAGGGTCTGACTCTTGACTTCCCCATAGGCAAGTATTTCTCAACCTGGGGGTCAGGACCCCTGGGGGGGATGTCACAAGGGGGGGGGTGTTCAGTGGGGTCACCAAAGACCATCAGGAAATAATATTTCTGATGGTCTTAGGAACCCCATTGGTAGAGAAGGCTGACGATCTCGCCACCTGTCCTTCTCTTCCTTTTTGGAAACAGAGGGTGAATCCTCCCACCAAAATCCCTCCTCCTCTGCGATTGGCTGGCCTCTCAGCTGGCCTCTCAGCCAAGAGGAGGGATGTTTCTGAGATTCCAAGCGGGGAGGGGAGAGCAGGTGAGCAGGCGTGCTCTCCCCTAAATCACTGTCAATTGGTTTGGCCCAATTCTATTGTTAGGGCCAATTTTTTAAAAAAATTGTAGGTGAACTATAAATCCCAGCAACTATAACATCCAAATGTCAATGTCTATTTTCCCCCAAACTCCACCAGTGTTCAAATATGGGCATATTGAGTATTCGTGTGAAGTTTGGTCCAGATCCATCATTGTTTGAGTCCACAGTGCTCTCTGGATGAAGGGGAACTACAACTCCAAAACTCAGGGTCAATGCCCACCAAACCCTTCCAGTATTTTCTGTTGAGCAGGGGAGTCCTGTGTGCCAAGTTTGGTTCAATTCCTTTGTTGGTGGAGTTCATAAGGCTCTTTGATTGTAAGTGAACTGGATATAGCTGAACTACAACTCCAAAACTCAAGATCAATGCCCTCTAAACCGTTCCAGTGTTTTCTGTTGGTCATGGGAGTTCTGTGTGCCAAGTTTGGTTCAATCACCCCAACCCCAACAGTATTCAAAATTGAGCGTATCAGGTATTTGTGCCAATTTGGGCCAGTGAATGAGAATACACCCTGCATATCAGATATTTACATTAGGATTCAAGCAGTAGAAAAATTACAGTTATGAAGTAGCAATGAAAATAATATTATGCTTGAGGGTCACCACAACATGAGGAACTGTATTAAGGGGCCACGGCATATTGATGGTTGAGAAACACTGCTCTAGGCTCAATGCTGCAGCCTTTCCTAGCTTGTGTGTTCTTATTTATTCAAAACCTTTGCCAGCATGATCATATCCTGATGTTGCTTGGCCATACAATTCCCGGTTTCCATATGTGAAATATTGGAAGTTGTGCTACCACTGGGAAAATACCTCCTCATTCCAACTTCCTTAAGTACTAAGACTAAGGTTCACAGGGAACAGAAAAACCTGAAAGGTGTGGCAGATATTTGGCATCACCCTAAAAACATCTCAGTGTGAGCCCTAACTCTGCTAGATATGATTCCTAGATCTCAGAGCCTTTGCTCTGGTCCTCAGCACAAGGTGGAATAATCTCAAGGTGAGAGCACTGTTTTGAAAAGTGGATGTATTTTCTGAATTCATGAGGCTTAGTGGGTTTTTTTTTATTTGAATGACATGCTGGTGTACAATTGTCATTTGTGCCCATTGCATCATGCCTAATGTATTGTTACCAGGGGCTGCTCTTGGTAACCTTGCTCTTTTTTAATCTTCGGGACCAGTCCACTGTAACTTCACTAGAAGTTGTCCCTAAGTCCCAGTGCTGAAATCTCTAAGCACCGCAATCGAAGGGAGATGTCAACAAGCTGGAATGTGTCCAGAGGAGGGTGACTAAAATGATCAAGGGTCTGGAGAACAAGCCCTATGAAAGAGCTGAGCATGTTTAGCCTGCAAAAGAGAAGGCTGATTGGAGACATGATGGCCATGTATAAAATATGTGAGGGCAGGCCCGTAGCCAGGATTTTGATTCGGGGTGAGTCTGAGTGAAAGGTTCTACCCTAGGGATGCAGATGGGATATATTGAGCATGGTGATCAAAGTTTAAATAATGTACCAGTAAGGCCTTCTCGCGGACTACTCTGAAATTTTTTGGGGGGGGCTGAAGCCCCTCACCCCCCCCCCCCCAGCTACATGCCTGTGTGAGGGGAAGTCATAGAGAGGAGGGAGCAAGCTTGGTTTCTGCTGCCCTAGAGACTAGGATGTGGAACAATGGCTTCAAACTACAGGAAAGGAGATTCCACTTGAACATTAGGAAGAACTTCCTAACCGTGAGAGCTATTCAACATTGGAACTCTCTGCCACGGAGTGTGATGGAGGCTCCTTCTTTGAAGGCTTTTAAGCAGAGGCTGGATGGTCATCTGCCTGGGATTGTTTTGAATGCAATTTTCCTGCTTTGTGGTAGGGGGTTGGCCTGGATGGCCCACGAGGTGTCTTCCAACTCTAGGACTCCATGATTCAGCAGTAGGCATGATCTGGTTATCCTATGGTGGGCATCCAAAAGTGGGCAAAGTGCACCCTATAACCAGGGCCACCCTGCGGTAAATTTTTCAAAATCAGGATGAGTCAATTGAAAAAAAATAAAGGACTTCCACGTCAATTCCTGTTATGTAAAAACAACCCTTTCCTTGGCCTAAATGGCTTGGAAGGGTCCCCAAAAGTGGTTAAAATGTCTCTGTGCCCCTTTAGAAGGCAGTAGTGGCATCTTTAGCTTTTGGAGGGGGCATAGAGACATACATATTCCTGTTATAGAGAAAGTTTGAAAAAATAATGTAACCTCCCTCCCTTCCTGCAACCCTTGTGTACTTTTCTTTGACGTCCAAGAGCTTTTACCCCTTTTCCAAATACTTTTTGTACTACCTGTTTGCCAAACTTTTCAGGTTCGTGCTTGCTATTTTTTTAACCCCTACCTTGAGAACTCTCAGCCTTCTTTCAAGCTAATTCCTCTTCTTTGTAGTCATTTGTCAACACTTCCTTTGTGTGGACAAAGGAGTTTCAGGTGCATATACTGTATAGCCCTGTTGATCTTTTATCCAAGATCATTGAAAGAGTTGCTGGAATGGTATGTCAATCCACCAAATAACTACAACTCTGAACATGCTGGTTCAGAGTCCCAATGGTGGGACCAAGCATTTGCACATTAGCACAATACAGCACTTTGGACTGGATTTGTAACAGCAAGTTGATGGATATGGCTCAATGCTCCTGTTATGGACGAAATACTGTTTTTAACTTAAGAGCAGGCCCGGATTACCCATAAGGCCACCCTAGGCCAGGGCCTAGGGCGGCACCTTTGGGGGGGCAGAAGATCCAGACCCCCCCAAAAAAGTAAAAATAAAAATAAAAAAATGCGGAAAAAAATTTGGGAAAAAAATTTTAAAAAATCAGGAAAAAAAATGCGCATGCGCGCGGCGGCAAAAGCACCCCCTCCCTGCTGCTCGCACCGGCCCCGCACCTCTTCCATCAGTCAGTGAAGAAAGAGGGGTGGTGCCGGTGCGAGCAGCGGGGAGGGGGCCTAGCACTTCCCTCCGCCCCCTCCTGACGTGAGAGAAAGGAGGGGGCGGAGGGAAGTCCAGGCACCGCCCCTCCTTGCTGCTCGCACCGGCACTGCCCCTCTTCCTTCAATCAGTGAAGGAAGAGGGGCAGGGGCGGGGCGAGCAGCGGGGGCGCCCCCGCAAGCGGCCCTGCCCCCCGGAGCGGGGGGCGGTGCTTCAAGCCTAGGGTGCCACAATCGCATAATCCGGGCCTGTTTAAGAGAATGTGTATGATGTGTTAATGTTAATTGTTTTTTAATGTGTTTTAATGCTATATGTTTTTGGTTTTATATTGAATTTATTATGTTGGCATCGAATTGTGCCTTTTGTTAGGCCGCTCTGAATTCCCCCTCGGGGGTAGAGAAGAGCGGGGTAGAAATGTTGGAAATAAATAAATAAATAAATGGTAGGACATTTACTCTTTGAGGCAAAGATTGAGATTGTACAGCCCATGGCCCATGGCCTCCATAGGTTTGATGGAGTGCTCCACCACAGTTCTTGGTATAGGCAGTGAGAAATGTTATATTCTCCAACTGTCATCGTTTATTTGAAATAATCCTAAATAATCCTCTCATCTCAGTTTTCAGCTGCTGCTAAAATGTCCCAGTTTCCTTCTCCCTGTTTCCCCCTTTACCCTCAGCTTATTCTAACTGCTGCATACCGAGTTCAAAATGCAAACAACAGGGAATATGCAAAAGACCATTTTGCAAAATGGATCTGCTTATTTTCTTCAAGGGGAGGATTGAAAAGAAGAGTCTCAGAAAACCAAGGGATGTCCTCATCCCGGAAATTACTTCTGAACTTTACCAAAAGGTATTCTTTTTTCCCCTTTTTTTTGCTTTCTGGATGTTGGGTTGTAAATCCCATCATTCCTCAATGTTGGGTTTGTTGGGAGTTGCAGCTTAACTCTATAGTTTTCCACCTTTGCCTTGAAGTCATAAAAATATGACAGCCCATAGATAGAAGATACCAAGCCTATGGTGGAGGACAGGTTTCATTTAACCAGCATGTTCGGAGTTGTAGGTATTTGGTGGATTGACATATCATTTGTTTGATTTTTCCTCTCTCCTCCTTTAGCAACTACATTTTCATGCTGCACGTCAGCTTTTCATCCTAGTCTCCATATTCTTGAAAATAACTATTTAAAAAATCCTACTGGTCACCACGATGCTAGAAAGAACACCCTAAACAGTTTGTTGCATTTGCTAGCTATCAAGTTACATTGGAGATGTTTGGAATGTAATGTAATGCTGCTATGGAGACGATGGTCAATATTAATGCCAGTCCATTTCCCTCTCTATGCTGGCACTGTAACAAACTCATATTGGCCAATCTGGCAAGAGAGGATGGAAATAGTTCACACAGACATTTCTGGAGAAAGCTGGACAAGGAAGAGCTGATCTAGATAGACCAATGGTATGACTCGGGATGCTCTTACACTCTAGCTGTAATGCTGATTGACAGCACTTCAACTGCTTTAGCCAGAGTGTTGATGCCTTACAAAACTACACATTCCATGATTTGTAAATGGCCCAGTTTTCATGGAATTCTTACTGAAATTATGTGCCATTAACTTGAGAAGTTTGAGAGTTTCTCAGCATCTTACTGCTTTCTTCAAAGCTCTGCAAAGGTTTTGTCTGTTTTGCAGATCTGCAGCCTCCTTTAGATATCTACATAAATCCAGTTGCTCCCAAAGGATGTTAGTGATCCATACCATCCACTAGCTGAGCAATATGAACTATAAATGATCCTAGATCCCTCCTCCACAAGACATTTTGCATTTCCAAACCCTTGACTCCTTTCAAATTCCATTGGTGTTCTATGGAGATATATAGCATGACCTTTGTATTTGCAACATACCACAGGAAAAGGAAACCATGGCGGACCCTACTGAAATGAATGATTTCTACTGGAAGCTATCCTAGAGTTGCCTTGGAGAACCTAGAAGATTCATAGCTAGATATGTAAGGTTCTCCATTGCAACTTTATGACAGAACCATGCCATAGAGCAGGGGTGGGCAATTACCGGCCCTCCAGGTGTTTTGGACTTCAACTCCCAGAAATCCTAGCCAGTTTACCAGCTCTGCCATAGAGTCTCCTGGGGGATTTAGAACATTCCTAGTGAGTGATTGTTTTGTTGGATGCGGGCAGGTGAAACCATGGTTAAACATCCCATGGCTATGGGGGCTCATACTGCATGTCCAGATTTACTGAAAAATTATTATGCAAACATCTGGATGACAAAAAGAGCAGTGTTTCTATTTCATCCAAGTGGCTTAGTTTGCAGACCACGCAAGCGTGGTCCTTTTGAGAAACCCTTGGTCTGCAAGACAACTTTGATCTGAAAAGATGGCAAGACTTCACGAGTCAATAAGGAACGCCCTCGATTACAGCTTCTCTTGCCCCAAAGTAGTGACTCTGCAATTCTCCCCAAGCAACTGTATGATTAGAAGCAGTAATAAGCAAAAGCTAAAGGCTGCTTTGGATCTCCTAAGTATGTTGTGTAGCTTTGACTCTTTCCACCGGTTACCTAAATTAATCAAATATTCTAAGATAGGCATAAACTTTAAGGTTTGAAGGGTTGCGATGTTCTCCAATGATGCGCAAAGCCACATCTTGTGCTGGAATGTCTGAATCATGCATCTTGAGTGTAGTTATAATAACATGTAAACAGGTAAGAAAGGCCATAGTTTTGCTTTCCAGGCTTCAACAAACATAGTGATGTTTCCCTTCAAATATGGTGGTCCACCCCCTTCTGGATGCTTCTTTCCACAACCCAAGGGAGAGATCTCAGTTTTGAGCCATCCTACCCCATCGTATGTTTCAAAATGCCACTAGAAGTCAACCACTTCCCTCCCCTTCTCTCAGATTAAAGTCAGGTTGGGTGCAGAGGCTCTCAGCGCCTCCACGGGCGAGATCTTCAACTTCCCATCATGCTCCAACCTTGAATGGCATGGGCAGGTGGAGGCCTTGCTGTAGGTAAGCGACCGCTTCTTCTTCTTCAGCTTCTGCATTGAGCGGACCACTCGCTTGAAGATGAGATAGAAGATCTCACACACGGTGAGGACAATGCAGAGGGCAGAGGCACCAACCATGAAGTAGGTGAAGATCTTCTTCTCCGTAGGGCGAGCAATGTAGCAGTCTATTGTGTTTGGGCATGGCTGGAGGTCACACTTGACCAAGCGTGGCAGGTCAAAACTGTCCCATATCCGATGCAGGAGATAGAGGAAGACAATCTCTATGCCCAGTTTGAAGAAGAGGGTGAGGAGGTAAGTCCACCAAAGGCCACCATGCTTCTTGCCTGTGTTGCTGTAGAGTTTTGGACAGTTCTCCCCATTCTTCTCCCGGTTCTTCCTTTCCCTGTCCTCGCGATAAGCCACATGCATGATGACCAGCAGGGAAGGGCAAGTGACGAAAATCAGCTGCAAGGCCCACAGTCGGATGTGGGAGATGGGAAAGAAGTGGTCGTAGCAGACGTTGGTGCACCCAGGCTGCCGGTGGTTGCAGTCAAAGTCCTTCTGCTCATCTCCCCACACGCGTTCAGCCGCCACCACGTAAACCAGGACCCGGAAGACAAAGACGACTGAGAGCCAGATGCGCCCAAAAGCTGTGGAATACTTGTTCACCCCACTCAGCAAGCCTTGCAACGTCTTCCAGTCCATGGTGGAAAAAGTCTCTGGAGGCTTTGCTCACCCAAGCCTAAGTAAAAGAGAAGGAGAACAAAAACACAAAACCATATTAATAGTCCATTTCCTTCTTAACCATATCAAACCAGAAACGGATGGTGAATAAAGTGGAGCTAGTTGTGTATTTCAGCCTGCCTATTTTTCTCCTCCCTTCCTCCTTAAAATTGGATTTTAAAAATATGTTTACACAGATGAGAAGAGAGAGAAAAAGGAAGAGAAAGGCAAATATGCAGGATATGAACAGAATTGAGATTGATGCTGCGGCAGGTGTGGCCCATGGAGCACATGTGGGCCCCAGGGTTGTTTCTGTGGCACCTAAGAACATATTTTGGGTCAATTTCGAAATAATTTCCTGTTGGAATAAACATTTTTTCTGGGACTAAAATGGACAAAGAGCAGAGCAAAGCCATGGTAAAATTGTAACCCATTTCTTCAGGACATATTTAGGGTGGCTCCTTTTTTAAAAAATCTGAGAGCGAAGAGACAGTGAGGAATAAACCCTAATACTGTGGTTCTCTACCTGTGGGTCACCCGATGTTTTGGCCATCAACTCCTAGAAATCCCAACAGTTGGTAAACTGGATGGGATTTCTGGGAGTTGTGGGCCAAAACACCTGGGGACCCAAAGATTGAGATTGAGAACCACTGCCCTAATATCTTCTGGAGAACCATTTAAACTTCCCAACAGTTGCCCCCTTTGAGCATGCCCGGATTACCCATAAGGCCAATGAGGCCATGTCCTAGGGTCGCAAACCGAGAAGGGGGGGGCGCAGATCACAGACAAAAAAAACCCGGGTCTGCACCCCTCTTTCCCCTTTTTCATGCCCCTCCTTGCTACTTCTCCCGGCAAAGTCTCTGCTCCGCCCCCTCCGTCTCTCTCTCTCTCTCTCTCTCTCTCTCTCTTTCTCTCTCTCTCTCGTGCACTCTCTCACGCACGTGTGTGCGCTCTCTCTCTCTCTCTTTCTCGTGTGCTCTCTCTCTCGGGCGCGCTCTCTCTCTCGTGCACATTCTCTCTCTCGTGCACGCCTTTGGAGTGAGTTTGCACCTGCTGCGCTCTCCCCAAGCCTCCTGCCTCCCGAGAAGACCTTCAGAGTACAGCGGAGCTTTCCAGCCAGTGGGAATAGGGACCTTGGAGGTTGTGGGAGGTTGGCTTAAAGGGGGCGTAATTTCAAAGTGTGGCCTAGGGCGCAAAAAAGTGTTAATCCGGACCTGCCTTTGAGCGAGCCTCACACAATTATTATAAACAGCCTTTTCCTAGTAACTTGTTTTTATAAAAATTGACATAGCTAAAGCGACACCCTGGCTCAGTCCCTAGCCTGGCACCTACTGCACCTGTAGCCCAATTGGAAGAAGCGCAATGACTAAACTCAAGCCATAGCTAAAGTAGTGCCAATGAAATGATCGATTATAAAGCTTTATCTTTCCAGTCACAAACCGTAAGTCTTTCTGCCACAGTAAAAGTGTACAGTCACAAACCATGTTGACCCGCATCTAGTTTCCATGTCATGGGGATATGATTTAAAGAACCATCTACATCTACAAATGCCAAAGACCTTTCTGATATAAATTCAATGCTTTGCCATGCAACCAGCACAACATGTCCATATCTTATGGCATGAGAAAACTATGTGTGCAGTACAACACCCACACATGAAACCAATATGTTCGGTTTTACCTACCCACATCTAATTTAAAAAAAACAACAATCTAGTGATTTTCTCGGTTCTCCAGGTAATTCTGTGACATGCTTCCGATGGAAATTAGCAAGTTCCAGGAGAAGATAATTTTTAGGAATTTTCAAGGTCCTCTGGGGTAGCTCTATGGTAACTTCTGGCAGTCATTAGGTTTGTTATTATCCAGGGTTTCCTGCTTCCATTGTAATTTCAGGAAGACATTACCTGCAAATACAGGGGTCATATTGTCTTACACCAGTGTTTCCCAACCAGTGTGCCGTGGCACACTAGTGTGCCATGAGTGATCATCAGGTGTGCCGTGGGAAATTGGAACCTCCAATACCCTTTCTTCCCCCTCCTGCCGAACACTTTTTCTTCTCCACTCGGACTCCCTTCTTCCCAGCCTCGCTCTGCTCGCTTTGCCTCGCTTTGCTCTGGGGCGGGTCTGTGCAGTAGTGCCCACATGGGTCACGTCTTCCTCCCTCCCCCCTCCCCTCCTGAACACGCTCACGCTGCCCCCTCGGATCAAAATGGCAGCAGAAGTGGCAGTGTAGAAGAAAAAGTAAGTGTTCGGCAGGAGGGGGAAGAAAGGGCGCAAAGGGGAAGGGGGAGAAAGAGGGCTCTGTCGAAAGCTGGCATGGGCAAACTTGGACCTTCCAGGTGTTTTGGACCCCAACTCCCACCATTCCTAGCAGTCTCCGGCTCTCCCCCCCCCCCCTCAGCCATTTGGTGGGAATTGAAGTCCAAAGCACCCAGAGGGCCGAAGTTTTCCCATGCCTGTTTTAGGGGCCTTAAAGTGGTGAGCCCCCTTCCAACATTGTGGTTCTGGATAGAAAACAAACAACAACATAACATAATATTGTTTGAGTCCACAGTGCTCTCTGGGTGTAGGTGAACTACAACTTCCAAACTCAAGGTCAATTCCCAAGCAAACCCTTTCAGTACTTTCTGTTGGTAATGAGAGTTCAATATGCCAATTTGGTTCAATTCCATTGTTGTAAGAGTTCAGGATGCTCTTTGATGGTGTGTTAACGATAAATCCCAGAAACTGTAACTCCCAAATGTCAAGGTCTATTTTCCCCAAACTCCATCTGTGTTCACATTTGGGCATATTGAGTATTCATGCCAAGTTTGGTCCTGATCCAACATTGTTTCAGTCCACAGTGCTCTCTAGATATAGGTGAACTACAACTCCGAATCCCAAGGTCAATGCCCACCAAACTCTTACAGTATTTTCTCTTGGTTATGGGAGTTCTGTGTGGGAAGTTTGTGTCTTTCTGCCATTCCTGCCAGGATATCTATGTTGTGTTCATCGAAACAGGTCCAGGTTTCACACTGAGTGTATAAATACATTTAAAAACATGTTAACTATATGTATTACTGTGTTAGAGTGTCATTTTGTGTCATTTTGGTTGGTGGTGTGCCCCAGGATTTTGTAAATGTAAAAAATGTGTCGCGGCTCATAAAAGGTTGAAAAACACTGTCTTACACAACCAACTTTACTTTATGTTGGTGAAGACAAGATATTTTAATTTATTTCTGCTAAAGAGGTGCTTGTTGTTATGCTCCATCAGTTCAACCCTATGAAAGATCTCCAACATCCTGGGTTATGCTCTGCCTGAGATACTTACTCATGTTTTGTCAAAAGGGACAAAGATGGGTGCACATCTGAATATTTTAAAGAGAATTTCTCCATCTAATGAAGTAAATATAAATTCATCACCTCTATCTAATGAAGCAAATAGAAATTCAACACCCTAGCCTTGGCTGAATTGGCTGGGGGATTCTGCGTGTTTTAGTCTCCAAAGCAAGTTTCCTCTGAATATAATATCCTTTCTCCCTGGTCATCCATTCACTTTTAATACAATTTTCATACACATCCTAAGGGGCCCTTTTAGAAGCTTTAGAATCCTGTGATTTGTAGTTTGGTTAAGCTCTAGAGCAGGCATGGGCAAGCTTCGGCCCTCCGGGTGTTTTGGGCTACAACTCCCACAATTCCTAACAGCCGGTAGGCTGTTAGGAATTGTGGGAGTTGTAGTCCAAAACACCCGGAGGGCCGAAGTTTGCCCAGGCTGCTCTAGAGCTTTCTGGCTGAGCATTTCCAATATCTCTCCTTACAATGGAAACCCCAGGATCCCATAGGATGGAACCATGGCTTTTGAAATGGAATTACAGGACCCATAATATAGTCCTGAGTCAGAACTTGGCTTGAGCTTAAAATCAAAGTCTCCTTATGGAGAGAAAAAGTGTGGTATAAAAAATAAACATAAACATAATAAACACAACAACAACAACAACATGCTTCAACCATTTCCCCAAATCAAAGAAGAGGTTGATATTAGTTCAATGTAAGATTCTCAGTTTCTCTGCATCACTGATTTTATAGTAATACATGTCCATACATGTATGCAATTGCAATGTGTAATGGTTTCATTGTCTTAAATATTTGCATACACGCAACAGCCATCTTTCAATATTGGAACTATGTGGAACGCTGATAAAGGTGAAGGTTTTCCCTGACATTAAGTCCAGTCGTGTCTAACTCTGGGTTGTTGGTGCTCACCTCCATTTCTAAGCCAAAAAGCTGGTGTTGTCCATAGACACCTCCAAGGTCATGTGGCCAGCACAACTGCATGGAGCGCCGTTACCTTCCCGCCAATGCGGTGCCTATTGATGTACTCACATTTGCATGTTTTCGAACTGCTAGGTTGGTAGAAGCTGGGGCTAACGGCGGGAGCTCACCCCGCTCCCCAGATTCAAACCGCCAACCTTTTGGTTAGCAAGTTTAGCAGCTCAGTGTTTAACTCACCGTGCCACCAGGAGGCCAGTGGAACACTGAATTTGGGGCAAATGTCTCTTGAGTACAATTCGTGCACAATTTTCTTGCTAATACGGGTCGCATAATCTGGCTTTACCTTCATGACTCAGATGCTCGAGTGACTCTGTTTTTATTATTTAGGGCATCTAGATATGATCTTATGGCAAAAGCTGATGTCACAAGATTGTGGAAGGAAAGAGCCAAGTAATTGTTGGGCAATTATTTCCAGTTGACTCCCAGCCTCCATGGTTTCCTGGTTTGGTCCTGGAGCATAATTAAGCCACAGGATAAGTATCTCATAAGAATTCAGGTTAAGAGTTAGATTTGACACACCCTGTTTCGAATTCAGGACCTGATGCTCATTCACACGCATCCATGATCAAAGCCATGCAATGTAGCATGCCGTTAGAAGAGAAGACCACAGGCAAAGAAATATCTGTAAAATATATGCCCTCCATCTATTGCACTGTTTCTCAACCTGGGGGTCGGGACCCCCAGGGGGGTCGCGAGAGGGTTTCAGAGGGGCCGCCAAAGACCATCAGAAAACATATATTTATGATGGTCTTAGGAAGCCCTTTAGCAGAGAAGATTGAAGATCTCTCTGCTTGTCCTTCTCTTTCTTTTTGGAAACAGACTGTGAATTCTCCCACCTAAAGCTCTGCGGTGATTGGCAGGCCTCCCAACCAAGGGGAGGGCTGTTTCTGAGACTCCAAGTGGGGAGGGGAGAGCAGGCGTGCTTGGCGCATGGCAACATGATGTACATGTGTGGGTGAAGGAGAGTGTGTGAGGTGGGATGGAGGCTCACGCCAGCTAGTCCCTTCAAGGCATGAGGGTTCTGTGTAGGAAGTTTGACCCAATTCTATCATTGGTGGGGGTGCAAGGGGCTGTTTGATGGTAGGTGAACTATAAATCCCAGCAACTACAACTCCCAAATGTCAAGATCTATTTTCCCCAAACTCCACCAGTGTTCACATTTGGGGATATTGAGGATTAGTGTCAAGTGTGGCCCAGATCCATCATTGTTGAGTCTATAGTGCTCTCAATGTAGGTGAACTACAACTCCCAAACTCAAGGTCAATGCCCACCAAACACTTCCAGTATTTGCTGTTGGTCATGGGAGTTTTTTGTGCCAAGTTTGGTTCAATTCCATTGTTGGCGAGTTCAGAATGCTCTGATTGTGGGTGAACTATAAATCCCAGCAACTTCCAAATGACAAAATCAACCCTCCCCCCTCAAAAATACAGTTATGAAGTAGCAATGAAAATAATGGTTAGGGGTCACCACAACATGAGGAACTGTATTAAGGGGTCGCAGCATTAGGAAGGTTGAGAAACACTGATCTATTGCTTTTGTCTGAGGACTGGAGCGAAGGGTAAAGGTAGGTAAAGGTTTCCCCTTGACATTAAGCCTACTCATGTCCCACTCTTGGGGGTGGTGCTCATCTCAATTTCTAAGCCTGTGGTTGTCCGTAGAAACCTCCAAGGTCATGTGGGATGACTGCATGGAACGCCGTTACCTATTTATCTACCCACATGTGCATGTTTTCGAACTTCTAGGTTGGCAGAATCACAGCTCTCAAGCTACAGGGGTTTTGATGTAGGGAAGAATATATTTGCACTACATTTTGTGGAGAATGAATCCCAAACTGCAAATAGTCTGAGAAGACTGCTTTCAAAGATTATCTTCCAACAGGACAAAAATTGGTAAAATCGCACATTGCTGTTTTTTGAAAGAGCATATTTATTTTAGAAATGCCATCTTTGCTCGATGGTAGAGTGCAGACCTGACAATGCTATGCAGAGGTTTGCTGCTTTTATATCTCCAGGAAGAGCTAGGGAAGTCTGCTGTTTGTAGTCTGGATAAACTCCTGTCAGTTAGTACAAACAGTGCTAAACAAGGTGAAAAATGTCCCAGCTTTAGTTTTAGTTTAATCGGGTTCTGGCTGCCACACAGACCCAGAGCATGGAAAATGTCCTGTTTGGATTACGCTTCCCAAAATCCCCAGCCAGCAGAGCCATTTGCCATCGTGGCGCTAGGTTTCTGATTGCGTGTGCAAGCGTGACACACCTCGCGCCAAGAAACAGCAGACACAGTGGTTGGATAAAAATGGCCACAACTCGTTTATTGAAAACAGGAACAAAGGGGTTGGCGGCCACGCTTGTGTCCTGGATCAGGGTAGATGGCCCCCAGAAATGTCCTGAGGTGATAGCAAGCCAGGGGTGCGAGCGGCCAATGCCTGTCCATGGAAACTCAGCACCCCAGGGGGCCTGGGCATTATCCCCCAAACAACCAAGGGGCGATAAGCCAACCTGAACCAGGGGCCAAGCCGCACGCCACACGCCGGACACGGAGTTGCGACAAATGACAAACAAAATATAATGCACTGAACATGGTACAATAAAGAACAGATGAACAAACAGAACACAACCAACAATGCAAAGAGTAGGGGGGGGGGCGGCAAAAACAGCCTGCCTCCGAATGAAGCCAGGCAGTCCCAGGCAGCAGGAGATCCTGCCCCAGGCGGAAATCAGAGCCAGCCGGAAACAGGGAAGGGGCAGGGCGGAGCCAGCCCCCTCATTGGCCGGCTGGCCTGCATGGCGGGAAACCTTCCCGCCACCCGAGGGGGCTTCTGGGAGGAAGAAGCTCCCCCGGGCAACAAAATGACGGGAGGGCAACGCTGCTCCGCAACCCGGCATGGCTGGTAAGTCGGCCACGCCGATTCTAGTAGGAAAAGAAAAGATCTTTCCCAAGTTTTGGTAGACACATTTGAATTATGGATGGCACATCTGATGGTTCTCCTCCCATTGAAATTCATAGAAATAATTTAATTTGGAATTTGTTGTTGAAGGCTTTCATGGCCTGAATCACTGGGTTGCTGTGAATTTTCATTTCATTTCATTTTACTATTTCATGAGTCGCCCTTCACCGAAGTGCTCTGGGCGACTTACACAAGACAGAATAAACAAACTTATACAAATGACATTAAAATGGTTACGGGAATGTGGCGCAGCTGGCTAAGTGTCAGCTGCATAAGATCTTTCTGACCAATAGGTCATGAGTTCGAGGCCTGCCCAGGTCGAGGTGAGTGCTCGACCTTTAAGTGTAGCCTGCTGTCAACGTTTGCAGCCCGAAAGACAGTTGCATCTGTCAAGTAGGAGATAAAGGTACCACATTAAGTGGTGAGGCAAATTTTGACTGAATTATGAGGCCATTAAAGAACTCCAGGAACGCTGAGGAATGCGGAAAGAACAACAAGGGACGCTGGGAATGCTGAGAGATGAGGAGTGTGTCAGCTCCCCCCGGTGGCCAGAGTTTGCCTCTGTTCGTCTATATGTGTGTATGTTGGAAACGGCAGGGATTGTCTGCTACAGTATGTGTACCTATAAGTCCCCTTCCAGGTGAGAAGTGCGGGATGTAAATAAAATAAATAAATAAATAAACAAATTATCCAAATTGTATAGTCATGTTCCAGAAGCATTCTCTCCTAAAGGTTCACCTACATCTATGGCAGGCATCCTCAGAGGTTGTGAGGTATACACCGCAACCTCTGAGGATGTCTGCCATAGATGCAGGCGAAACATCAGGAGAGAATGCTTCTGGGACATGGCCATACAGCCCGGAAAACTCACAGCAACCTAATTTGGAATTGTTGGTTAACTTCTAATCAAAGCTAAACTATAACTGCATTTCCTCCCCAGCTATCATAGGGCGCATTTGCTTTGTTGTTTTTGTACATCTGTTTCAAAAGAAAACTAAAATGGAATCCTTACCCCTTTGAAGCCACGTCTAGCGATACTTCTCAGGTTCTACCTAGAAGTCAACTTCCAGATGATTTCTTTTTTAAAGGGGTTGGGCCATAGCAGGGTTCTACATTGTAGAACAGTAGTTCTCAACTTGTGGGTCCCCATGTGTTCTGGCCTACAACTCCCAGAAATCTCATCCAGTTGGCCAGCTGTTAGGATTTCTGGGAGTTGAAGGCCAAAACATCTGGGGACCCACAGGTTGTGAACCACTGCTGTAGAATGAATACAGTTTGACATCATTTTAACTGCCATGGCTCAATGTTATGGAATCATGAGAGCTATATTTTAACAAGTCCTTTAATGTTCTCTTCCAAACTGTACACTCCCAGGATTCCATTGCATTGGGCCATGGCAGTTCAAGTTGTGCCAAAACTGCATTCATTCTACAGTGTAGATCAGTCGTTCCCAACCTTTTTTTTAACCAGGGACCAATTGACGAGGGACCACTTTGACCAGGGACCATTTGACCAGGGACCACTTGACCAGGGCCACTTTGACCAGGGACCATTTGACCAGGGACCACTTTGACCAGTGACACTTGACCAGGGCTACTTTGATCAGGGGCCACTTGACCAGGGCCACTTTGACCAGGGACTGCTTGACCAGGGACCACGTGATGAGGGACCACTTGACCAGGGACCATTTGACCAGGGACCACTTGACCAGGGACCACTTTGACCAGGGGCCACTTTGACCAGGGGCCACTTTGACCAGGGGCCACTTTGACCAGGGGCCACTTTGACCAGGGACCACTTTGACCAGGGACCACTTGACCAGGGACCACTTTGACCAGGGACCACTTGACCAGGGACCACTTTGACCAGGGATCACTTTGACCAGGGACCACTTGACCAGGGGCCACTTTGACCAGGGACTGCTTGTCCAGGGACCACATGACCAGGGACCACTTTGACCAGGGACCACTTTGACCAGGGACTACTTGACCAGGGACCACTTTGACCAGGGACCACTTTGACCAGGGACCTCTCTCCAACGTTAGTACCAAAAGGGTTACAAATCAATTTTTGCTCAACTTTGGTTTTGGTTTGGTTATTTGGCGTGCTGATTCAGAAAATTGTATCGAATAGACCACATGAGCTCTAGTTTCTGATACAGAACATATGCCACAGGTTGGGATCCACTGGTGTAGAATACCCCAATATATACCCCAAATATACTGTAGAGGACACCAATGAACACTTGGCGAAAACAATTCCAGCTTTTATGGAGAAAGGAGCTTACTGGCCAGTCTCCTGATAATGTCCGGGGGTGTCTTGCCATTCCCACACTTTCTGTAGAGTCACGGAACACTATTTTTAAAAATCAAAATCACATTTCCGATGTTATCTGTTGCATCTAGACTCTTTTATCATGGCATTTAAATCCAAGTGCAGGAACACGTAAATGCCCCCCTGCGGAGCACAAATACCTAGTAAATCTTGATGCAATCATCTTGAGTACACCAAGTGGCTTTTTTTCTTTCTCCTTTGAAAATCTATAGATGGGTGTGTTGATAAAAACAATGACCGACTGTGTAAATTTTCCACATTATCAGGTGGAGCGAGACTTAAGAAAGAAAAGAATGCAGCAGGGGGAAACCATTGCTTCAAAAGTGGTCAGCCACAGCCTTACTTTCCAGTTTTATTTCAACTTTGCTTCTGGTTTATTCCTGTTCATCACTGCCACCTTTCCATCATACCTTCAAGTTTCCAAAGCATTAACATTTTCATTCCCATTTGCTTTGACTGATCTGTGGGTGAAAATTTTGCTTCAGAACTTCCTTAGTTGAAATCAATAACAGGGGTTTTTTTTCAAATATATTCAGAAGTGTAGCTTTGTTTCCCACTCCCAGGGGCGGTCCTACTGGTAGGCAAAGGACGCCGCTGCGTGGGGCGCCATCTGGGTAAAGGGTGCATTCCACTGCCCGCCAGACAGCGTCCGGCCGATGTTCCGCTTTTGGGCCTTGTGCGCTCTGACGCCGCGCCGTAACAAACCTCCTTGCGTGCCGAATAGGGAGTGCTGTGTTTATAGGCTTCTGCGCCTGCGCACAGGAGCTTCTGGGCATGTGCGGAGGGGGAGGGCGCGTGCCGAATAGGGAGTGCTGTGTTTACTGGCTTCTGCACCTGCGCACAGGAGGTTCTGGGCATGCACGGAGGGGGGGGGGCACCAAAATAATGTTCGTTTACCATTTAAAATACCTTAGACTGCCCCTGCCCACTCCCCTTGAGATTTGACTTTAGCCCTCCAATTCATTCTGGAATGTGAGACAGTGATCAAATTGCACATGAAGAGCACTTCTATTTGCTGGGAGATTGCAGAAGGCTAAACCTTATTTTTAAATGCTCATAGTTATGTTATTGCAATGCTAGAAATCTGGGACTGAAGGAAAATCTCATTGGAGGGGAAAGACTCTTTATTGGAGGGAAAATGATGCCTCACCAACCTACACTTTTTGTGATTCCATAGCATCAAGCACTACAATTCAAATGATGTTGAACTGCATTCATTCTATGGTGTAGATCAGTGTTTCTCAACCTTTCTAATGCCACGACCCCTTAATACAGTTCCTCATGTTGTGGTAACCCCCAACCATAACATTATTTTCGTTGCTACTTCATAACTGTAATTTGGCTACTGTTATGAATCATAATGTATATATCTGATATGAAGGATGTATTTTCATTCACTGGACCAAATTTGGTACAAATACTGGGGTGTGTGTGTGTGTGATTTTTTTTTATCACTTGGGAGTTGTAGTTGCTGGGATTTATAGTTCACCTACAATCAAAGACCATTCTGAATGATGGAATTGAACCAAATTTGGTGCACAGAACTCCCATGAGCAACAGAAAATACTGGAAGGGTTTGGTGGGCATTAAACTTGGGTTTTGGAGTTGTAGTTCACCTACATCCAGAGAGCACTGTGGACTCAATCAATGATGGATCTGGCCCAAACTTAGTACAGATACTCAATATGTCCAAATGTGAACACTGGTGGGATTTGGGGAAAATATACGTTGCCATTTGAGAATTGTAATTGCTGGGATTTATAGTTCACCTACACTTAAGAGTATTCCGAACCCCACCAATGATAGAATTGGGCTAAACTTCCCACACAGAATCACCATGCCTTGAAGGGACTCACTGGTATGAGCCTCCCTCCAGCCTCACAAACTCTCCCTCACCCACACATGCACACCACGTTGCCATGCGCTGAGCATGCCTGCTCTTCCCTCCCCACTTGGCATCTTGGAAAGAGCCCTCCCATTGGTTGAGAGTCCAATCAATCACAGCAGGAGGAGGGCTTTTGGTGGGAAGATTTGGCGTCTGTTTCCAACAAGAAAGACAAGGACAGGCGGAGAGATCTTCAGCCTTCTCTGCCAAAGGGGTTCATAAGACCATCAAAAATATGTGTTTTCTTATGGTCTTTGATGACCTCTCTGTAATCCACTTGCAACCCCCCTAGGGGTCCCGAATCCCAGGTTAAGAAATGCTGGTGTAGATGCTCCCCAAGGTTCAAATCCATGTCCAGAAACTAACTAGGGTGTATCTACACTGTAGAATTAATGCAGTTTGACACCACTTTAAAAACCCATCTCAGTAGTATGGAGTCATGGGTGTTGTAGTCTTTAGCTGCCTCTGCCTTATCAAGCAACACATTCAAAGAGATCATAGCATTTAACCAGGGCAGGTTAAAGCGGTGTCAAACTATAATGTAGAATAGATGCACTTTGGATGACTGTGGACAAGTCATTCCATCTCAGGCTAGGAAGGCAATAGCAAACCTCCTTGGAATAAATCGTGTATAAAAAAAGTCTTTGATGGCATTGTCATAAATCATCGTTGGCTTGAAGGTACAAATTCTTAGAAGCCTATTTTGGAATCCCAGCGTGATTATTTTTCTTAGCACTAAGAGCGTTAGAGCTCAATTTGTCTGGGGCTTTCTTTGATGGGTGCCCTGTTTTCAATCCTATGACGATCAGATATGGGAAGCATGGTCCTTTCTACACTGTGAATAGTTGTCCATTATGAATTTGAGCACAGAGGCAGCAGGCAACTTCCCCTTGCAACTGATCCCACTGTGATGGATACACTGGGGTTGCCAACGTATCCATCAACCCCTGCTGCTGTGTTTTAAGTAGCATATTGCTATGTAAACACTGGCAGATGATCCAGCTTCTCTCCATCTTTAGTTCCTGGGATGAACAGCGTGGGCCCTTGCCAAAGGCACCAGAGCCGGTTGGAATAGGTGTCTTGCCACCATAACTCCCTGCCTCATTCAGGAAGAGCTGTTTTGTTCAGCAACTCAGTTAATTTTCAGTTTTCTTCCTTCCCTTTAATTGTCCTGCTTGTCAGCTATTAACTTGGAGTCTTTTGTGCCCTGGGAAGGAACACACCAAACTGGTGGAACGGCTTTCCTTTTAACTCCTTGGCTCCTGCCCGTCCTCTTTCCATCTCCATCAGGATCACAGATACTTTGAGATTTTTCCATACTTTACACAGTGAGATGGATCCTTTATTTGCATCAGCTACAAGGCACTAGCAACCTTGTGCAGAACACCTACGCTGTAGAATGAATGTAGTTTGACACCACTTCCACTGCCATGACTCAATGCTATGGAATCCAGGGAGTTGTAGTTTGATGTGAGGCACCGCCAGCACTTTTTGGCGGAGGAGGCACTGAATACTTTGTAAAACTACAGCTCCAATTTAGAATAAGGTTCCCCAAGACCATGGATATGACCAATATATTGAATAACTTGTCTTCGGGTCTCAGTTGAATTGGAGGACCTAGAGGTTTTTAAAGTGGTATTCAGTCTAGGAATTTGTTAGATCCTCAAATGCAATCCTAGGGTAAATTCAGGGGGGAACTTACCAAAGAATTGCCTGTGGAACATAGCAATGATTGGATGGCTACAGTCTAGCCGATTGAAGGTGAATCCCTCGAAGACGGAGATCTTGTGGCTGAGTCGTCCAGGTGGGGGGGAATGCCGGCTCCCTATGTTGGATGGTGAGGCACTTCGTCCATCATCACTAGTAAAAAGCCTCGGGGTCCAATTGGACCCATTGCTGTCCATGGAGACTCAGGTCGCCATGGTTAGCAAAACCGCATTTTTCCATCTGCGCCAGGCTAGGCGGCTGGCGCCCTACCTATCCGTGAACGACTTGGCCACGGTGATCCAGGTGACGGTCATCTCGAGACTGGATTACTGTAACGCCCTTTACATTGGCCTACCCTTGGGGACGATCCAGAAGCTCAAGCTAGTGCAGAATGCTGTGGCACGCCTTCTCGCCGGGGCTCCAGAGAGGTGTCACATTACACCAATATTGCGGCAACTGCACTGGCTACCTATTGAGCATCAGATCTCCTTCAAGGTGCTGGTATTAACCTTTAAGGCCTTGTATGGTCTTGGGCCAGTGTACTTGAGGGACCGCCTCTCCCCATACAGTCCCCAGAAATCCCTGCGCTCCGGTGAACAAAATCTCCTCAATGTCCCTTCCATCAGACAATACCGCTTGTCTTCAACTAGACAAAGAGCATTCTCGGTAGCAGCACCAATCCTATGGAATACACTACCAGAGGAAGACAGAGGTATCACTGAATTGTCTTCCTTTCGTAGGGCCTGTAAGACGGCTCTCTTTCGCTCGGCCTTCCCGGCCGAGTAAACTGTCTCTACTCACAATGTAGTTTTAGTTGGCTGTAATTTTAGATTTACTAGTAATAGTAGTATTTTAGATTTTACTTGTTATGTATTGTTTTGCTTTGCTGTTTTACATTGCTATAAACCGCTCTGAGCTTCTAGAGGGAGTGGTCTAGAAGCCGAAACAATAAATTAAATAAATAAATAAATAAATAAATAAATAAATAAATAAATTCCTAGCGAGACTATATATCCCTGGGTAAACAAAACTGCAGGTTCTGTGGTTATGCAGGTATTACTATATTATAGTAAAATTAAGAGTTGCAGTTTTACAATGTTCCTCAAAAATGATTGGTATAACTTGGGTGTTTCCAGACAGCACTAAATCACGGGTTTTAGACAGGGGCAAAAAATCCCAGGACTTCAAAAGAGGTCCACATACAAACCTGTTGGTCTCGGGATTTTTGCCTCTGTTGTCTAGATTTGATGCCTTGCTAGAGGCTCCCAAGATGGCCACCACATGACTTCTGCTGGAAACTTCGGCATTTTCTTTAAAAACCCTCAAGATGCGGATATGTGGATATACGGAGATTTTAGATATGCAAATCGCTGCAAAAGTTCAATTCTTTGTCCAGAGAAACTGTGCCCTCTGTTTTTTTCAGGAAGTTTCTGGCACACAAAGTTTTTTTTCTGCTCGACTGTCACCTTTTTTTAAGGAAACGACCAATCAGAAG
This sequence comes from Anolis apletophallus, assembly GCA_030556195.1. Taxonomy (NCBI): domain Eukaryota; kingdom Metazoa; phylum Chordata; class Lepidosauria; order Squamata; family Anolidae; genus Anolis; species Anolis apletophallus. The sequence continues at coordinate 40,107,642 of JARBWK010000011.1, read as the reverse complement.
CAAACAGCTGAAACCCAGGAACGAATCCAGATAAAATATCCTATGATTTCCGATTGCAGGGACATACAGACATGTGAAGATCTGCATATTTGGCTCAAAACCTCAATATTCCTGCAATTTTTTTTGCCTTTTGTAGCGATTGCGTCTATGTTTACAGGGAACAAGGTCTGGCCACCCTTCTGTTTGCTGTGGATGCTCCTGGGATAAAGGTACTGTCTGGATGGGCCCTCGGTTATCAAGGTAAGCATATTCCTAGGATATATACTGTGGCATCGAAGGCAGAATTAACTCAGGAAGAATAGGGGTGGGTCCCCACACTACCAAAATCTGAAATGGAAAAAAAACTCAAACAAAACCCCAACATAAAAAAGAGCGATTCCAAAAAGTCCGAGCAAACTTTTTATGCAAAACTAGCAAGTAAGAGTACATCTACACCACATAATGAATGCAGTTTGATAGCACTGTTGTTTAATGCTATGGAATCCTAGGATTGGTAGTCTTGCAAGCCCTCTCTGGCCAATAGTGTTGGTGCCTGGTCAAACTACAACTCACCAGGGATGCCATAGCATTGAGCCATAGCAGTTTAAAGTGCTGTCAAAGTGTATTCATTCTACATTGTAGATTCCCACCAGGAGGTAGGTGGCCAAAGTGTGGCTAGGGTTTCCTTTGAGTAGCCTAATTCGGTTTCCATTCCCATTCCCAAAAAAGTCAAGGATGTGTTGACTTTTGAAAATGTGTTTTGGAGACAGACGCAAGCAAAACGTTTGCATTATGATGGTCAAGTTGTCACCTTCCAGGTGATGGACTGCAGTACTCACAATCCTTTACTCTATGTTGGCCATGGGATGATGGAAATTGCAGTCTGGATGGCCAGATAACACTATGTAACAAAATTTGGAAAAAAAAATCTGTTCCTGGATCGAAAGGGTTAGTCTTCTTTAATTATTTGTTAAATAGTTGTTCCAACCCAGAAACTTTGTTTTTATGAATTGGTTGAGGGTCGAAGAGACATCCATTGAAAAGCTATGGCAAAACGTGCTGCAGGATGTCCCACAAAAACAAAGTTTTTCTAGTTTAATAAACTTTCCTCAAGTTTTTATGATAGAACCAATTAGGAAATGACATTTATAACCCAGGAACAAAAAATTGTGTTACATAGTGAATTTCGCCAAGGGCTTCAGGTCTAATTGAGCGATTATCTCTTGTCACTGCTCAACCAGTCCCTGCACCTTTCTTCTGCATCACCTTGATGACAAGGAATGAGCGGCATCAAAGGATGGAAATCATATGCAACTCCCTTGTTGAAACAGCATGTTACTCTCTTGTTAAAATAGTTTCACTGGCTACTAGTTCATTTCTAAGGATAGTAATGACCTACAAAGTCCTATATGGCTTAGGTCCAAACTATATGAAAGACCACATCATCCAATACTGTTCTAAAACATTAAGATTTGCATGAGAGGTCCCATTGCCACGGAAGGCTTTCTTGGTGAGGACATGAGGTGGGATCTTCTTGATGGCTACCACCACCATCTCAAATCTCAAATGATGAATAAAGAAAAGACCCTTGGTGAGTTTCGCCTTTCCAACAAACACCTTGGATAATATCACAGCCTGTATTATCAGCATCCAAGGTGTTTGCTAGAAATGTGAAATCCAAAAGATTCAGAAATCCAAAATGGGTGGCTGAGATAGGGACACCTTTGCTTTCTGATGGTTTCATTTAAATAAATTCAGCTAATTTTGACTGAATTATGAGGCCATTAAAGAACTCCCGGAATGCTGAAGGAACAACAAGGGACGCTGGGAATGCTGAGAGATGAGGAGTGTGCCAGCTCCCCCTGGTGGCCAGAGTTTGCCTCTGTTCGTCTATATGTGTGTATGTGGAAACGGCAGGGATTGTCTGCTAAGTATGTGTACCTGGAATTCGCTCTGAGTCCCCTTCGGGGTGAGAAGAGTGGAATATAAATAAAGTAAAATAAATAAATAAATAATAATAATTTCTTACCTGCTTCTCTCAACAAGGTGCATTACAACAGAGTTAAAATACAATATATGAAAATCATACAACCATTTTAAACACATAGATGCGTTTTCAAACCACCTAAAATTGATGGAAAACCTTTTTATTCAGACAGGCTTTTAAAGAAGGTTTTTAAGATCACTTCAGGGGGTTCTGTGGTTTTTAACTCTGAATATTTATTTATTTATTATTTCGGTTTCTATACCGCTCCTCCCCATAGGCTCAGGGTGGTTCACAAAATCTAAAAGCATATACATTAAAAAGCAATACATATAAAAACCAAGTTTCTACAAGTTTTAAGAGGGGCCGCTAAGATTGGATGCTTGCCGGAATATGTTTTAATGGTTTTTAACTTGGGATTTAAAAAATACTGTTTATATTTCATCCTATTTTAATGTTTGCATATTTATATATTTCAAATTGTGTACTGATGCTTTTATATTAAGGCATTTTGAGTCTCCTTTGGAGAGATAAAGAAAGGCATTAATAATAATAATAATAATAATAATTTAGGTGCAGTGTCTAAAGACCTTGGCCTGCACTTAAAAACAATCAGCGCTGACAAAATTAACATGTCAGCTGCAAAAGGCGACCCTACTTGGATCTGCATGCATTATTTGCAGATACATCACACAGTCCTGGGAAGTGTTTGACTTGTGATCAAATACAAAAGCCAGCATAGTGATCTTGTTTACTGTGTACTAATATTGTTATGTATCTAATAATAATAATAGTTTTAAAGCTCTCTCCTTCCACGGGCAAGTAAAGCAGGCTCATAATGTGAACTTGCATGTAGGGAGGCTTTTTATTCCTTTTCAAACTTTGGCATGCATGGGAAATAATTTTATACTGTTTTCATGTGATGAGTTAGAATAAGAAGGATGAATTTATTTGTTTTCAACTTTTTATTGCTGGATTTTGAGCTATTCCTTTTGTGAGTCTCCGGAAGAAAAGAAGAAAGGATCAGTAAATAAAGTTTTCTTTTTCAATGTCAAGAGTGATTTGAGAAACTGCAAGTTGCTTCTGGTGTGAGAGAATCGGCAAGGATGTTGCTCATGGGCACACCTGGATGTTTTACATCCATGTGGGAGGCTTCTCTCATGTCCCCGCATGGGGAGCAGGAGCTGACAGAGGGAGCTCATCCATGCTCTCGCCATATTCAAACCTCCAACCTATTGGCCTTCAGTTCTGCTGGCACAATGTTTTAACACATTGTACCACTGGGGGCTCCTAGTAAATAAAGAAATAAATACTAGAGTTGTGCATGGATCCAGTCTCCCTCAGTACCTGCGGCACATCTGGCACCTCCAGCACCTTCGGAAGCATGTAACGAGAAGGGGGCCCCAGCATGAAAACCCGCTTCACATGAAAGCAAGCAGGAGCCGAGCAGCGGCACCCCTCTGGTTTTGTGAGCACGTGGTGCTCCATGCCTGCTTGCTTTGGAAAGAGAGGGTGCGTGTGTGGCATGCAGGCCCAGTGGAGGCATCTGCCTGCAGCCGAGCACCTCCTCTAGAGTAAGAAAGTCAGAACTTGCCCCTTGCCTTGGAAAGGGAGAGTGCATGTGCAGGCACAGAAAGCGAACACGTCTGCCTGCAGACAAACGCCTCTCCTCTAGAGTAAAAATAGACAAGAAACCCCCTTAAAACTCAAGCCTGCCTGAAGCCGAGCTCCTCTCCTCTAGAGTAGAAACAGGTAAGAAGCCTCCTTAAAGCTCATGCCTGCCTGCAACTGAGCACCTATCCTCTAGAGTAGAAACAGGTAAGAAGCCACCTGAAAGCTCACACCTGCCTGCAGGTGAGCACCTATCCTCTAGAGTAGAAACAGGTAAGAAGCCTCCTTAAAGCTCATGCCTGCCTGCAACTGAGCACCTATCCTCTAGAGTAGAAACAGGTAAGAAGCCACCTGAAAGCTCACACCTGCCTGCAGGTGAGCACCTATCCTCTAGAGTAGAAACAGGTAAGAAGTCTCCTTAAAGCTAATGCCTACCTGCAACTGAGCACCTATCCTCTAGAGTAGAAACAGGTAAGAAGCCAACTGAAAGCTCACACCTGCCTGCAGGTGAGCACCTATCCTCTAGAGTAGAAACAGGTAAGAAGCCTCCTTAAAGCTAATGCCTACCTGCAACTGACCACCTATCCTCTAGAGTAGAAACAGGTAAGAAGCCACCTGAAAGCTCACACCTGCCTGCCGGTGAGCACCTCTCCTCTAGAGTAGAAACAAGTAAAAAGCCTCCTTAAAGCTCATGCTTGGATGTAGCTGAGCACCTGTCCTCTGCATAGAAACAGGTAAGAAGCTTCCTTAAAGCTCATGCCTACCTGCTGCCAAGCAGCTCTCCTCTAGAGTAGAAACAGGTAAGAAGCCTCCTTAAAGCTCATGCTTGGATGTAGCTGAGCACCTCTCCTCTGCGTAGAAACAGGTAAGAAGCCTCCTTAAAGCTCATGCTTACCTGCTGCCAAGCAGCTCTCCTCTAGAGTAGAAACAAGTAAGAAGCCTCCTTAAAGCTCATGCTTGGATGTAGCTGAGCACCTCTCCTCTGCGTAGAAACAGTTAAGAAGCCTCCTTAAAAGCCTCTGCTTACCTGCTGCCGAGCACCTCTCCTTTAGAGTAGAAACAGGTAAGAAGCCTCTTTAAAGCTCATGCCTACCTGCTGCCAAGCACCTCTCCTCTAGAGTAGAAACAAGTAAGAAGCCTCCTTAAAGCTCCTACTTGGATGTAGCTGAATACCTCTCCTCTGCATAGAAACAGGTAAGAAAGCTCATGCCTACCTGCTGCCAAGCACCTCTCCTCTAGAATAGAAACAGGTAAGAAGCCTCCTTAAAGCTCACGCCTGCCTGCAGCTGAGTGCCTCTCTCTACTGAGTAGAAACAGGTAAGAAGCCTCCTTAAAAGCTCATGCTTACCTGCTGCCGAGCACCTCTCCTTTAGAGTAGAAACAGGTAAGAAGCCTCCTTAAAGCTCATGCCTGCCTGCAGCTGAGTGCTTCTCCTCTAGAGTAAAACAGCTTAAATGCCTAAAATGATGAGAAGCATAGCCTGGGAAGCCCCCTCCCCCATAATGGACTGATAGAAAATGGATCTTTCAGCATCCCAGAGCAAAAGCAGATATCAGCCCTCCTGATATTGGGAGGCTCCCAAATAGTGGATCAGGACCTTCACCAAAAGCCGGGACACAAAACGGGTCAAGGTTTACCCTGAATGCAGAAACCTAATAAATACTATGAATTGCAGAGCAGCGTTGGACTGGGTAACCCTTGTGGTCTCTTCCAATGCTATGATTCTATGATTGTTGTCTGAAAACCGCAAATCATTTTTTTAAGGTCCAAGATTGAAGTTGGCGAATGGAGAGGAAAAAGTTGCCGATCCTCCCTCCGTCTCAGTTGGCTGATGAATCAGACTGCCACGATGCTACCAATTTGTATATTGCCTGTAATCACACTCATGACTCAACAATTTCCACATTTGAGCAGTTTAAGTAGCTCTGGTTTCTCAAACTCTTGCTGTGCCCCTGTATTTGCATTGATGAAAGTGCTCTTTGCTGCAACTCGGATTTCTTAATGTGAATGAAGAGAATGTGGGTGTTAAGTTGAGTCCAACCCATGGGGACCTCAGTTTCTGGATATGTAAAGGAGATGCCACCTGAGTTTGGAAAAGTTACTTTTGGATAATGCATCCCTTAATTAACGTAGTCACTGGGGAAGTTGTGGAGTTGTCCTTTAAGGGTGCATCTACACTGTGGAATTTAATGCAGTTTGACGCTCAATGCTAGGGAATTCTGAGAGTTGTAGTTTTGTGTACAATTTGGCAGAGAGCGTGACAGGCCTTACTGAGTTGGAAATTCCATGATTTCATAGCATTGGACCATGGCAGTCTAAGTGGCATCAAACCGCTTTAATTCTACAATGTGAATGCATCCTAAGAATGCAATTTTCCACTGAGGCCCCCTTATACACTGCCATATAATCCAGTTAAAATCAGATAATCTGGGTTCTACTGTATATAGCAATGTAGAAAGGGCCTGTGAGTGCCTCTATACTGTAGAATGAATGCAATTTGGCACTGCTTTCACTGTCATGCCCCAATGCTTTGAAATACTGGGAGTTGAGGTTTAGTGGGGCACCAGCCCTCCTTGGCAGAGAAGGCTAAAGGTATTGTAATAACTCTGATGATTCCATAGCATTGAGCCACAGCAGTTACACTGAATTAATTTTACAGTGTAGATACACTCCAGAGCCCCATCTACGCTGCCATATAAAATCCAGATTGTCTGGTTTGAATTGCATTATGTGGCAGTGTAGACTCATATAATATGGTTCAAAGCAGATAATCTGGATTATTTGATTTGATAGTCTGAATTATATTTCAGCGTAGATCCAGCCTAACTTTCTTCTTAAAGGTAGCAAAGATCAATTCAAATCGTTTCTTCCCTGCTGTGATAAAGTCTGTGAAAAACTCATGGCTTCTAAGGCAATTTTGGATTTATTTTGTGCAAAATTCCCACATGGTTGTGTTGCTCAGAAAACAGCATTTTCTTCTCAGGGAGCAGCTTTTTTTTCTATGGAAAACAATACTTAAGCATAATTTACGTGCAGAAAATGCAGTTTTTGTGCTAAATCAACCATGCATAAGTTTTAGGCTGAAGAAAATCCTCAATTGGAGAATTTTCTGCACAAAATCTACATTTTCCATTCAAGTCCCCCCCCCCCCGGGGGGGGGGAAGAGACGTTGAGAAGGGCGGGGTAAAAATGCTGTAAATAAATAAATAAATATGGATTCACACCGAAATATTATTGTCCCTGCAGTTATGCACAAATTAAGTCCTGAATTGTGAATGTTAATATTAGTTTAGGATTTTTCTTATCACTGACCATATTTAAATATTCTTTAAATATTTTGAATGTTTTTTTAATCCCTCTTGTCATCCCCTAAAGTGACATTACTTGATATTATAAACTCTTGAAATTTAGTACACTTTTTGAACTTTGGGACTAGATTTTTTTTTTTAAAAAAAGAAGAAACAAATAAAGATCAAATCAAGCCTACATTCTTACTAGAAACCAAAATGACTAAAATGAGGCGGTGGTGCTTTGTACATATCATAAAATGACATGACTCACTGGAAAAAAACTAAGTGGTTTTCAAGAGCCAAAACCAAGTTGATGTCAAAGGACAAGAACAAAGGAAATATGTAACCTGAACAAATTCAGACCATGAGGAATACAGTATTCCCTCGCTACTTTGCGGTTCGCTTATTGCGGACTCACTGTTTTGTGGATTTCAAAAAATATTAATTTAAAATATATATCATGGTATTTTCACTGTTTTGTGGGGTTTTGCCGCTGCCGCCGCTCTCCAAGGCACTTTCCCTCCTCAGTCCTCCCTCCCTCGAGCCTTGAAGGGCCTTTCCTTCCTTTCCTTCACTTTATTTTAAGATTATAAAGACTTACAGTAAAATAGTGTATAACTACTAAAATAATGTATAAATATTAAAATAAATAGAGCATCCCTACATCACGGTTTTTCACTTATTGCAGAAGGTCCCCAGTAGGCATGGTTTGAACCCAAAAATGGCGATTCTAAAATCAAATGGGGGATTTTTTTATTAGTAAAAGAAAGACTTACAAAAAATTTTCCAAAAATTTCTAAAATGTAACTTAATTACTAACGACATTCGTTAGTAGTTCGTATGCCAGCGCATGCGCATTCCAGATGGTTTTGGCCTACATTTCCCAGAAATCCTAACAGCTGGTAAATTGGCTGGGATTTCTGGGAGTTGTAGGCCAAAACTTGAATAAATCACACTGAATTCTAGATGGGAATCTCCAAATAGGAAGGAGGGGAGCAAAGGAGGGAGGGAGGGGGTATTCTATTCTTGGAAGCAGCAAACAAAAAGGAGGAGGAGCCCCCCCTCGCTCCTCGCTGCCTCTCTCTCACCCCGATCCTGAGGGAGAGAGGGCCCAAGTTTGCCCAGGCTGAGAGGAAAAGGAAGAGGCCTGAGGCTGTGAGGAATGGTGGGAGTTGAAGTCCAAAACACCTGGAGGGCTGAAGTTGGCCCGTCATGAAGCCTCTTCAAGGCTTTAGATCCTGGCAGGCAGAAGGGGCAGGAGAGCCGTCCACTCCTCCTGCCCTGCCAGGATCTAAAGCATCAAAGAGTATTGGGGTGAGAAACCAACCTAATGTATAATAGAATGAATGCTACTGTAAGTGCCTAATATTATAAGTAATCCAACTGGTCATATACCTACATTCCATGCACATGCAATAATACAGCAGTAGTAACAATGGGTATAAGAAGAGGTAAAATTCAAACCGAAGTATTCTGACTGTGGTCCCTCCTCAAGGGTGCAACCTGCAAAAGGCTCTTCTCTATGAGCCCTGGAAACCCCGGGCACAGCGTTTGCTGCCTGGGTGCACACACATACATATTCTTTGGGGGGGGATTTGCTGCAGAATCCCGGGCTCATAGAGAAGATTCTGCAGCAAATCCCCCCCCCCAAAGAATATGTATGTGTGTGCACCCAGGCAGCAAACGCTGTGGCTGTGCCCGGGGTTTTGGCTTTTCCCGGGCTCAGAGAAGAGCCTTTTGCAGTTTGAGGAGGGACCAGTCAGAATACTTCGGTTTGAATTTTACCTCTTCTTATTCCCATTGTTATTACTGCTGTATTATTGCATGTGCATGGAATGTAGGTATATGACCAGTTGGATTACTTATAATATTAGGCACTTACAGTAGCATTCATTCTATTATACATTAGGTTGGTTTCTCACCCCAATACTCTTTGATGCTTTAGATCCTGGCAGGCAGGAGAGGCAGGAAGCCTGGAAAAATGTAAACAGAGAGGTTTACTCAGAAGTAAATCCACAAAGGAGGGCACTTCATCCAAAGTGCCCTCCTTTGCAGATTTACTTGAGTAATCCTCTCTGTTTACATTTTTCCGGCTTCCAGCCGAAAGAAGGAGCGAGTTTAGGGCTTGCCTTGCCATAATACTTATTGGCAAGGGAGGCGGGAGGGTGGTGAGAGAGAAGGAGGTGCCCCCACGACGACCTAATAACGACACTTAAGAAAATCCTGGCCCCGAAGTTCACTACAGAAAGTCCACTTCCTGGTTGGCGTTCCAGGTGCGGAAATACTCAAAAGTAGCATTTTTACGAATTTCTTACAAATCATTTCATTTTCATAACATTTTTCTCATGCCTAGTCCCCAGCAATAAGTGAGGGAACACCTTATTTCTATTGAATTGATGTTTCCTTTGTGTGGTTAATCGATCATTGAATATTGATTTTTATGGTGTACACTTAAGTTACAACTAGATGGTGCAGAGTATCACTAGGCTTAGTTATTCCTGGGACTGTTGTGTGTTTATAAATAATTTCCAATTTCTATCCTAAGGTGAACTTATCACATATAGTAGTAGTAGTAATAGTAGTAATAGTAATAATGACTGTGCAAGGAAGCTGATGAAACCATGGACCATATCCTCAGCTGTTGCAAGAAAATCGCACAGATGGACTACAAACAAAGACACAACTCTGTGGCCCAAATGATTCACTGGAACTTATGTCACATGTTACTGGCAGCAGTAAATAATAATAATAATAATAATAATCTTTATTTATACCCCGCCACCATCTCCCCCAACGGGGACTCGGGGCGGCTCACATGAGGTCAGGCCCAAACAACAAATTACAATACAATAAAATACAATAAAATAACAACCGAAACACAAACACATTAGTGTACTCTCCAGTCTTGGGGCTTAGTGTCTCCACCCAACAACAAGCAAATAGATGCCACCGAGGCCACATTCCTTTGCTTGCTGATTCATTTGCTTGGCTCAATGTAGATCGGTCTGAATTCTCAAAAATCACTTGAGTGGAAATGTCTATCTAAGCGACTCAGAGATGGGGGGGGGGATCTAAGCTTTACATAAGCATTGTTTTATAGAATGAAGCAAGTAGAGTAGAGCTTCTCATGGCATAAAGGTAAGGGCAATTAATTCAAGTTTGCAGGTACAACATCTCTCAAAGTCACAGGCCCCTTCCACACAGCTGTATAAAGTCCACACTGAACTGGATTATATGGCAGTGTGGACTCAGATAATCCAGTTTAAAACAAATATTGTGGATTATCTGCCTTGATACATATTCTGGTTGTGTGGAAGGACCCATAGATGCACTAGCTGGCTAAAAAACTTGACAATTATACCCTAGACCAGTGTTTCCCAACCAGTGTGCCATGGCACACTAGTGTGTCGTGAGTGATCATCAGGTGTGCCGTGGGAAATTGGCACTCCCCCCCCCTCCTAGCAGCCCCCTCACAGGTTTCAAGAAACAAATTGAGCCCCTCCGCTTGGAAATGTTTGGTTTTTTAAACTATTTTACTGGATTTTTGAGAGTTGCCTCCCCCAAGGAACTGTTTATAACAGCTTCATGACATCCATAGTTAACTGGAAGCAAGTTTCACACAGGGTGAAATTTCACAAATGCCTGGAGAACAAGCTCTATGAGGAGCGGCTTGAAGAGCTGGGCATGTTTAGCCTGAAGAAGAGAAGGCTGAGAGAAGACATGATAGCCATGTATAAATATGTGAGAGGAAGTCATATATATGTTGTGTTCATCGAAACAGACCCAGGTTTCTCACTGAGTGTATAAATACATTTAAAAACATATTAACTATATGTATTACTGTGTTAGAGTGTCATTTTGTGTCATTTTGGTTGGTGGTGTGCCCCAGGATTTTGTACATGTAAAAATGTGCCGCAGCTCAAAAAAGGTTGAAAAACACTGCCCTAGACTTTCATTTTCATCCCCATTATTCACCCTCCTGACTTTAGGATGACCGCATTAAACAACCTGATTGTGCATACCATGCTTTGCCAAAGTTTCAATTTTCTCCCACCCTTCGTTTAAAAAAAACGGTGAAGAAATTTAGGAGTCTGTTTTTTTCCGGAGTTCAGAAATCAGTGGTATGGCAAAACTCAGGCTGGATCAACACTGATCCTAGGGTCCAACCAAACAGGCCCTAAAATGCATGCCCTCCTGCTTCTTCAAGTGGGGCATCCAGATGATGCCCCACAAAAAAACAAGTGCATTTGGCACAAAGCAGGAAAACACTGCTTTGTGCTTAGATTTTTTTGTTAGCGGGAAAGAAGTGGGTCTTCTTGAAAGACCCGTGTCTTTCCCACTGTGGGTGGAGACTGGACTGGCCTCTCAGAAGTCCTGGGACTTCTGAGGGGGCTGTCTGCACGGCTGTCTATCTTTTCCGGGCTGAATCAGCCTGGAAAACATGAGAGGCTCTAACCCTCTCCCCAACCCACCCACCCCCCAAAACCTTTTAAAATAAAATAACTTCCCCGGCCGCCATTATTGTGTTACCTGCCCTTTCCTCACATGTAGGAATGACATGCCAGTAGAAGTAGGGTTGGGGGAGGAAAATCGCTTCTGGCTCCCCTTCTCCTGGTTCATCATTTCTACATGCCAGGAGAGCTCTGGCACCATGCTAATGGCAGCCAGGTAAGTCCTTTTATTTTTAAAGGGTTTGGGGGTGGGTGGGTTGGGGGGGATGGTTCTGGGTGTCTTGCTGTCCTCCTGGAAGGTTCTGGGAGGGCATGTGGACACCCAACCCCAAATGTGCGTGTTTTCCAGGCTGGTGTGCAGACTACAGCCCACCCCAACCCAGGTTTTAAAAAGCAAATAATCTGGGGGTGGTTCCAGACAGCGGTAAAGTTTGTGCTGACCCGGGTTTTTAAAACCCGGGTTGGCACAGACTTGACTGCTGTCTGGAACCACCCCCAGATTATCTGCTTTGAACTGGATTATATAAATCTCCACTGTCAGATAATCTGGGACAAGAAGATAATCTGGGATCCGATCATGGGATATAAGGCCTTGAATGGTCTGGGACCAGTGTACCTAAGGGACTGCCTCTCCCTATATTGTCCCACCAGACCACTGCACTCAGAGTCACATAACCTCCTTGTAATCCCAAACTGCAAGATCTTTCATTTGACTTCAACACTGAGGAGAGCATCCTGCATTATCGCTCCAACACTTTGGAATGCGCTTCCTCCGGAAGTTCGCGCTCTTCCTAGCTTGCTGGCCTTCCGGAAGGCCTGCAAGACTTTGCTATTCCAACAGGCGTTCGGCCATTAACTGCAGGCCCTCTGTTATTGAACATTTGCAGGCCTTCTGATATCTGCTACCATGTGTATTGGGTTATTGTATTGTTTTTTAAATGATCTTTTAATGTGTTTTATATATGCCGTTTTAACTGTGTTTTATTGCTGTGAGTCGCCCCGAGCCGGATGGGAGTGGCGACGGATAAATCCAAATAAATAAATAAATAAATAAATAAATAAATAAGGACAGTGTAGAAGGGGCCTCACATTCTTCAATTCTGCTTAGAGGTCATGAAAAGTTGCCAGCCCTACCCAAAGTTTCATTTTAATCGCATGGCTGGAATTCAACAATTAGACCCAAGAGTTCTTAGCTTCCCTATCATTATGTCCCCGTACTAATTTTATTTTCCTGGAGATCAGAACAATTGCTTCTTTTTAAAAGAAAAACAATTGCTGCTTTCAAAAAAAACCCCCAAACACTCTAAAGAAGTTTATTAGTTTTTTTCCAGGACATAGAAATCAATGGCGCAGTGAAACTTGCAACCCGCAATTTCGGTCTTTCTGTTTAGAAGTCAAGACAAAAAGAACAGTTCAAGTGAAAAGTTGGCACTCTTACCCAGAGTTTTATACTAATCATATGGTTGGAATCGAATAACTAACTGGACTCAATAGTTCTGTAGCTTCCCTATCATTACCTCCCTCTGCTCAATATTTTTTGTGGAAGTTGTAAACAATTGCGTCTTTAAATCAAAACGTCCTGTTTTCCATTCTTGCAAAAACTTGCTTTAAAAAAACAGGTTTATAACTGTGTGGCTTTGCTCCTGCATTCCATGCGGTGCTTAGATGGGAGTTCACTGATCAAGGAGTGCATGGCAGGTGAGCTGTCAATTTAATGTTCAGAGTTGAAGGGGAAAGCATTAACCTCTGAGTTACCAGGGGACCAGCAGGAACCCACTGGCAAACAATCACTGTCCCTGTATTGTGTGCCTTCTGTTTGTATCTGACTTAATTGTTGCTGTTGAGTGTCTTCAAGTTCTTTCGGACTTAGGATGACCCTGTCATAGGGTTTTCCTAGCAAGATATCTTCATTCTTTGCTTTCCTTTGAGACAATCTGTTTTGCTCAAGGTTTCCATGGCCAAGCAAAGATTTGAACCCTGGATTCCAGAGTCATAGTTCAACACTTAAACAACTACACCACACTGGCTCTCATTGGTGGTCTTAAAATAGGGTTTTGTTTGCTAGTTTTCATAAAATCATAGAATCATTGAGTTGGAAGAGACTTCATGGGCGATCCATCCCAACCCCTTGTCAAGAAGCAGGAAAATTGCATTCAAAGCACCCCCGACCAGGCATGTAGCCAGGGGGGGGGGCTAAGGGGGCTTCAGCCCCCCCCCCAAATTCTCAGGGTGGTCCGCGAAAAGGCCTTACTGGTACATTATTTAAACTGTTATGTTTGTTCATATCATGATCTGATCACCATGCTCATTATATCCCACATTCATGGGGTTATTGGGATAACTATACAAAAGGTTTGCTAGGGTAGACCCTCTTCCACCCAGTCTCAGCCCCCGAACCAAACTCAGCCCCGGAATCAAAATCCTGGCTACGGCCCTGCCCCGACAGATGGCTATCCAGCCTTTGTTTAAAACCCTCCAAAGAAGAAGCTCCCACCACACTCCAGGGCAGAGAGTTCCACTGCTGAACAGCTCTCACAGTCAGGAAGTTCTTCCTAATGTTCAGGTGGACTCTCCTTCTTCAAAGGAGGTTTGCTTTTCCTTCCTCTGAAGATGGAAGGATCTGAGTCACCCAAGATCATCAGGTGGGTTTCTGTGTCCAAGTGGATATTTGATCTGATCCCTGGTCATCTTGAGTCCAAACCAGAATACCATGCTGGCTCTCAAAAAATTTCTGACAACGTTGAGGAGACTCTACTGTGGACATACCATGGGGTATAGAAACCATTTGAAAAGCTAATAATACTTATCATAGAATCATAGAGTTGGAAGAGACCTCGTGGGCCATCCAGTCCAACCAAGAAGCAGAAAAATCACATTCAATGAACCCCCGGCAGAGTGGAAGTGAATAGGAAAAGAAAACCACAGTATAGAAGGTCAAGGAAGCTACGTCCCGAATCTAAAAGATCTAAGCAAAGCTGTTGATGGCCAGGACTTTTGGAGGACTGTCATTCACAGGGTAACCATAAGATAAAGCTGAACTGATGGCAAACAGTAACAACATTGTGAGGTCCACAGACCAATGATGTGTCAAGAGAAACGTGAGAATTGATACCTAAAGTGAAAGGATCTCATAGCTGGTTCCCATATGGATGCTTATACATTGATGACCAAGCCATGGGATGAGGTGTATCTGTGAACAAGCTTTTTTTTTACCAAGTCCAATAGTTCCCATATTCTTATCACTATATGCATTGCACTTTGATGGAGTGAGTTTGACCATCTAGGGCTGGCCAGCACAGCATAGCATGCATATGGAACTGAATCAGTGCTTCCAAAACAACAACTCATCTCAGAATGCTGGCTGGGGTGGTCTTAGGGTGGATCCAGACAGGCCTTTATCCCAGGAAAATCTGTGTTTTAAAAATGTGGATTTTCCTGAGGTCCTGTCCACACCCACCCCAGAAAGTGCGCACTTTCTGGGGTGGGTGTCCAGATGTTCTCCCAGAACTAGCCTGGGTGAATGTCTGGAGGCTCTCCCCCCTCCCCTGAAGCCAGAAATGCCATGCCAGGAGAACGGGGGCGGTGTGTGTGTGTGTGGGGGGGGGGGGGAATTGCTCTCCCCCTCCACTTTCCTGGTGCATCATTTCTATGTGCTGGGAGAGCTGCTTGAAGCCTATAATGGAGGCCAGATAAGTTTTCATTACTTTTCAAAGGTGTCTGGGGGCTTTGGGGGTGGGGTGGGGTGGATATTCCCACAGTTTACCAGGCTTAGAAGGCGAGAAATAAATCCACTATCTAATTAATTCACTGCAAACCAGGGTTTTCCCTTCTGCCATTAAGGACAGAAAAATCACAGACAAATCACTCCTATTGAACATCTGTTTAAAAGCCTCCAAAGAAGAAGTCTCCACCATACTCCGAGGCAGCTCCTACCTTGCAGTTTGAATCCCTTGCTCCAAAACGTACACTATAGAATTAATGCAGTTTGGCATAACTATTTCTCAATGTTATAGAATATGAGAGTTGCAGTTTGGTGAGGCACCGGTATTCTTTGACTAAAGATCTTGTAAAACTATTATGCCTTGGATTCCATAACATTGAGCTCGGGCAATGACGGCACTGTCAAAACGACATTAGTTCATCAACTCAGGGGCAAAAGTGTGCTCAATTGTATATCAAAGAGCTCTCAACACTGCTGCACAAAATGATCTAATGATCATAGCGCAAGCAGTGTTTTTCAACCTTTTTTGAGCCGCGGCACATTTTTTACATTTACAAAATCCTGGGGCATACCACCAACCAAAATGACACAAAATGACACTCTAACTTACTATATTGTACTATACCATTATACTGTAATATTATTAGTACTATTACAAGTAATATAAAATATATAATTTCAATATTGTATTATTTTAAAAAGTGTTATCTTGTATTATATTATAATAATAGAAATATTATAGGTACATACAATATATTATCAGTAAAGCACAGCAGTTAATCCTGACTGTTATCATTACTCTCATAGTCAAAAACAATATACACCATGACTATGACAAATACTGATAATATAACAATATAATAATATACTAAGGGAAAATAATATTATGTTAATACATAGTTCATAATAATAATAATAATATAGCCCATGAGCCTCCTTCCATGTCACATCACAGTCTCTGAAGCCCTGTAGGCCGCTCGCGTACCTGCCCGGAGGCGGGCCTTGTTATTCCCCGCATCGTGGCAGCAGTGGGCGAAGAGGCAGTAGAGTCGCGGGTAGGAGAGAAAGCCCGTGAAGGCGGCGGCGCCGGCCAGGGCCAGACTCAGGCTCAAGGGCTCTACCGCCCCGGCCGACCGGACCAGCGCCAGGCCCGCCGCCAAGCCCAGCACCACCAGGCACACCCGCTGCCGCGTTGCCTCAGACGAGGCACTTCCACTCTACTGCCATCCCCTCAGGGAAGGCGCTTCCGGTCCCACCGCCTCCACCGCCGCCATCTTGGTGCTGGGCGGGAGTTCAAGGCCACCGCGATGGGATTGGCCTGTGGGGAATAAAGGGGCAAGGTGTATTCAAGACTCAAGAGGTTCCAATTTCCCACAGCACATCTGATGATCGCTCAAGGCATACTAGTGTGCCCCGGCACACTGGTCGGGAAACACTGAGCTAGAGCCACTGAGCTAGAGCCACATACCTGGCTAAATTTAAATGTAATGTGGGAATGGAAACTTATCTTTTTTTCCTGCTACCACTATATATCAGAAAACTTTTCACCAGGGCTAGATTCGAGCAGCTCGACATTAAGTCCAAGCTGGGGCGGCATCTGAAAATTCCCTATATGAGGAGAACCTGTGGGTGTCGTGAGGTAGAGGCAGAAGTGGAGGACTCCGAACATTTCTTTCTAAAATGTCCCTATTTCAACAGGATTCGACTCTTCTATTTAGTGCGTGCCTCTTTTGGAGAACTATACTCACTTAGAGAATAAGGAGAAATTGCACATTCTCCTACAGGGTTCAGATAAAAATTCTATTTTAAAACTGACCCTTTTTACGCAAAATGCTCTGGCCATCCACGAGAAGATGGAAGCAGAGAGCAGTGACATCACCGTCGTCAATAGGGATATGTTTATTAGTTTTACTTAGCCTTGCCCCCTCTCAATTTCTATTTTAAGCAATTAATCAATTTTTAATCTTTTAAATAAGAAGTTTTGTAGATAGGGGTGGGATTGGCATGTTGGTATGTTTTGTATTCATATTGGCATTTATTGCATGTATGGGCTTGGCCGACTTACCAGCCAAGCGGGTTGCGGGGCAGCGTTGTCCTTGTGCCATCTTGTTTGGCCTAGAGGGGGCTTCTTCTCCCCAGAAGCCTCTGGGTGGCGGGAAAGCTTCCTGCCACCAACGCCGGCCGGCCAATGAGCGGGCTGGCTCTGCCCCTCCCCCTCTCGGCAGCCGGCTGGCCCCTACTTCCGCCCGGGCAGCTTATTTAAGGCTGCCCAGGACTTCCCCTGCAGCATGCAGGGGCCAGTTACTGTTTTTCCTCCCACCCTCCCTACTTATTACATTGTTTGTTGTGTACATTTTGTTCATTTATCCAGTTTCATTGTTGCAGTTGTTACGGTTATGTGTTATTATGCTCTTTGTCGCAACTCTGTGTTTGGCGTGTGGCATGGCCCCTGGATCAGGTTGGCTTATCGCCCCTTGGTTATAAGGGGGATAATGGCCTGGCCCCCTGGGGTGCCGAGTTTCCGTGGACAGGCATTGGGCTGCTTGCACCCCAGGCTTGCAAACGCCTTTGGACATTTGCGGGGGCTGTTCGACCCTGATCCAGGACCCATGTGTGGCCGCCAACCCTTTGGTTCCTGTTTTCAATAAATGAGTTGTGGCCATTTTTATCCAACCAATTGTGTCTGCATTATTGTTCTTGGCACGAGGTGTGTGTGTATGTTTTGTACGATTTGATATGGCAAAATTGACACACACGACAGGTTGGCATGGTCACCTGTGGTATGGAAGGCCAAGGACAAATGACAACTTCAAGAGACATCCGGTAAGGACAGCACTGATGAAAATATGGGAAACTTACAAGGGGAGATTCTACCAAAAAACACCCCTTTGGATATCACCCATAGAGGCCCACCAACGAAGCCTACTAGGATGGGACAAATGGCCAACATATGAGGAAATGACAGTCAAACCAGGGGCGAGGAGGAGCCTAAAGCCAAAGATTCAATTGCAGCAACAGTGCAAAACCCTCACTTGGCTTCAGTACTTACACATCAAAGCATGCTTTCAGAGAGATGAACAGGTAGGCTTTGCGGAAGGAGAGAACTTCTGGAAAAACTTTCTGAGTAAGGAGAAGAAACTAATCTCCAAGGCCTACCTACGACTCCTGGAATGGTCGACTGAGACTGAACAGGTAAAAACCTGCATGATAAAATGGGCACAAAACATCGGCCGTACAATCAGCATGCAAGAATGGGAGAAGATCTGGCGGAAGAAAATAAAAATCACCTACGCCATTGATCTTAAGGAGAACTGGTACAAACTGTTTTTCAGATGGTACATGACACCCCATAAACTTGGTCTGATGTACAAGAACACCCAGACTAATTGCTGGAAGTGTGGGTCACAGACAGGCACCTTCTACCACATGTGGTGGTCCTGCCAGGAAGTCTCGAAATTCTGGAAATCGATTCACATCCAAATGCAAAAGACCCTACAGACCACGCTGGAATTGACACCAGAGGCCTACCTACTGGGAATAGTGGATGAAAGAGAATTTCCAGACGAGAATGCTGAGCGGCTATTCCTGTTCCTCTCCACGGCAGCGAGGATGGTGTACGCGAGAAAGTGGAAATCTACGGAGGTACCCCGACTTGAAGAATGGGTAAACAAGGCCCAGGACATCATGAGCATGGATAAGTTGTCATATTACATGAGCGAGTTGGAGGGGACAAGTTTGAAGAGAACTGATTGGTCACCCTTTGTGACCTACCTAAAGTCTGGGGAACCAACCGTCACTCCCAAAACACCCGACAAAGGACTGGGACTACCAAGGATCAGATAAGCTGAAATCCCAAGATTAAATACCCCCTCCTCCCCCTTCTTAATGACAACCACACCTTTCTCCCCCCCCCCTCCCCTCCCTTCTAGAAGAATTGAACTAATGGGACTGTACAGTGATACCGGAAGCCAACTCACCTACCCCCCCCTCCCTCCCCATCACATCCTCACCCAGGCACCCCTCCCCTCCCTCCTTCCCCCACAGGACCCCTGACACCACCCCCCGCACCCCCCTCCTTCCCACCCCCTTCGCCCCCTCCACTCTAACCCCAGCACTCAGCCTCCCCTCTCTCTATCGTTCCTACTGTCCTTTACCTGAAATTGTTCCCCCACTTTTACTGTTTATGGAAAAACCCTAATAAATATATTTCAAAAAAAAATTGACACACACACACACACACACACAGTGTATATATCCTCCATGTCTTTAGAGTAGTAAAAAGGAATCTGGATCCCTTCTCAATATGACATTCTTTCAAATATTTAAACAGTGTTGAGCCGCTGAACTTGCTAACTTGAAGGTTGTTGGTTTGAATCCGTGAGACGGGGTGAGCTCCTGCTGTTAGTCCCAGCTCCCGACAACCTAGCTGTTTGAAAACATGTAAATGTGAGTAGATCAATAGGCACCACCTTGGCAAGAAAGCAAACAGGCACACCAAGCAGTCATGCCGGCTACATGACCAGGAGGTGTCTATGGACAATGCGGGCTCCTTGGCTTGGAAATGGAAAGGAACGCCTCCCCCAGAGCCGGAAGTTGAGCCAGAGATTAAAGGGGAAGCCTTTGCCTTTGTGTTTGTCTGTGAATCTCTAGTGAATCTCTGTTAACTGTATCAAGGCAGTGAAGCCTGTGTTCATGTTTGTGTATAGTGTAATCCGTTCTGAGTCCTCTTGGGGAGATAGGGCGGAATATAAAAAAAGTATTATTATTATTATTGTGTCATAACATGGCTTTCATGTCCCCTCTTTACATTCTCTTCTCTAGACAAAACATGCTCAATTCTCCGAGCCTTCCCTCATAGAGATGACTAGTTTCCAGACCTTTTTACCATGTTGGTTGTCCTTTTCTTGACACGTTTCACCTTGTTAATACCATTCTTGAATTGTGGTGTCCAGAATTGAACACAGTATTCTGACCAAAGCAGAATAGATTGGGACTAATGACTTCCTTTAATCTAGACACAGTTTTGCTACTGAGGCAGCCCAGAATTGCATTGGTTCTCTTAAGCAGCTGCATCACACTATTGACTCATAGCAGATTGTTGGCGGTGTATACATGTCCCTATTGCTAGGGAAGTAGCTCTTGAGCATTTCCACTCCCTGGTGTGAGCAAGCTCCATTGATCGCAGTGGCTACTTCTGCCTGAGAGATGTCAATTGGGGACTTTCACAATCCTTATGCATGTCATAAAAAAGGAGACAGTAGTAAAGATTGTGAATATGAAGCAGTCATGAAGGCGCAACTCTCGATTGCACATTCATACCTACCCAGTGGATTCTGACCATGGTTTCTAAGCTGTGTACAGCCATGTGTTAGCTAGAGCCCGGAGAAGGTACCATAAATACTCGAGTATAAGCTGGGTTTTTCAGCTCTTTTTTAAAACTGATGAAGGCCCCCTCGGCTTATACTTAAAGTTATTTATCATTTTACTCTGTTGTTGTTATTATTATTCTCTATTATTTTAGTATTATTACATTATTTTATTCTATTATTATTTTATTACATTTATTATTCTACTCTATTATTATTACATTTATTATTTTACACTATTTATTATTATTATACATGAATTATGTCTATTACACATATTATTTTACTCTCTTTATTATTATTGGAAGGCTATGTGAGCACATTTACATTAAAGAAGGTTAAGGTAAAGGTTTTCTCCTGACTTTAAGTTCAGTCATGACGAACTCTGGGGGTTGGTGCTCATCTCCATTTCTAAGCTGAAGAGCCGCCGTTGTCCATAGACACCTCCAAGGTCATGTGGCCGGCATGACTGCTTGAATTCCCGTTACCTTCCCACTGGAGCGGTACCTATGCATCTACTGACATTTGCATCTTTTCAAACTGCTAGGTTGGTAGAAGCTGGGGCTGACAGCGGGAGCTCACGCTGCTCCCCGGATTCGAACCTGCGACCTTTCAGTCAACAAGTTCAGCAGCTCAGCATTTTAACCCACTGTGTCACCAGGTTTAATCAGAGTTGGGCAGTCTTATCTTGAATTACAGTTTTATGTAAATATTCAAAAACAGGGAGTGTGTCCCTGTTGGTTCTGCTGGACCTGTCAGCGGCCTTCGATACCGTTGACCACGGTATCCTTCTGGGACGCCTTGCGGGAATGGGACTTGGAGGTACAGTTTTACAGTGGCTCCGGTCCTTCCTGGAGGGTCGTTCCCAGAAGGTGTTGTTGGGAGACACCTGTTCAACCCCTCATCCTTTGTCTTGTGGGGTTCCTCAGGGCTCTATATTGTCTCCCATGTTGTTTAACATTTACATGAAGCCACTGGGGGAGGTCATCCGGAGTTTCGGGGTGCGGTGTCACCTGTACGCAGATGACATCCAGCTCTGTCACTCCTTCCCACCTGCTACTAAGGAGGCTGTCTTGGTCCTGAACTGGTGCTTGGCCACGGTGTCGGACTGGATGAGGGTGAACAAATTGAAACGGAATCCAGACAAGACATAGGCACTCCTGGTCAGTCGAAAGGCCGAACAGGGCATAGGGTTACAGCCTGTGTTGGACGGGGTTACACTCCCCCTGAAGACACAGGTTCGCAGTTTGGGTGTGATCCTGGACTCATTGCTGAGCTTGGAATCCCAGGTTTCGGCAGTGACCAGGGGAGCATTTGCACAGTTAAAACTTGTATGCCAACTGCGCCTGTACCTTGGGAAGTCTGGCTTGGCCACGGTGGTCCACGCTCTGGTTACATCCCGTATAGATTACTGCAACGCCTTCTACATGGGACTGCCTCTGAAGACTGTTCGGAAGCTTCAACTGGTCCAACGGACAGCAGCCAGGTTAATAACAGGAGCGGCACTCATGGAGCGCACAACGCCTCTGTTGTACCAGCTCCACTGGCTACCAGTTTGCTACCTGGCACAATTCAAAGTGCTGGCTTTAGCCTTTAAAGCCCTTAACGGTTCTGGTCCAACTTACATGCCCGAACGCATCTCCCCCTATGAACCTTCAAGATGCTTAAGATCATCTGGAAAGGCCCTGCTCTCGGTCCTGCCTGCTTTGCAGGCGCGATTGGTGGGGACGAGAGACAGGGCCTTTTCAGTGGTGGCTCCTCAGCTTTGGAACGACCTTCCTTATGACATCAGATCAGCCCCCTCCCTCTTGACATTTCGCAAGAAGCCCAAGACCTGGCTATTTGACCGGGCATTTGCAGATGTAGTATGATTACCAAATTGAGACCTACGGAACGACGACGATGCAATTGGATACCGATTTAATAATGAGACGCTGAAATTGTATTTTTAACGTTAAGTGCTAAATTGTATATGATGGAATTGTGTTGATAATTGTTGATATGTTTGTCTTGGGCAGTTCTTGCCATTTGTACACCGCCTCGAGTCGCCTTCGGGCTGAGAGAGGCGGTCTAGAAGCAAAGTAAGTAAATAAAAATAAAAACATTTAATCTACCGATGCCTCAATTAATGTAATTGTATTGGTATCTATTTTTATTTTGAAATTGACCAGTAGCTGCTGTATTTTCCACCCTTGGCTTATACTTGAGTCTATATGCCTTCCCAGTAAAATTGTGGTAAAATTAGGTGTCTCGGCTTATATTTGGGTCAGCTTATACTCAAATATATATATATATATATATATATATATATATATATATATATATATATATGGTACTTTATGGACTGTCACTCCAGAGAATACTTCAATTAGTGTAGCACCCATGGGCCCGTTCGTGCCAATGGGAGGGGGCGAGGCGCCGGGGGTCCCGATGCCATTAGGTCCCGCACAGGCTGAAGGGGACTCGGAGGACGAGTTGGAAGGCCCAGAGCAAGATTGGACAGCAGTGCAATTGCCCAGTCCACCTGCAGAGAGTTTAGCCTGGGATTTCGAGTGGGAGCATTCTCCCGGAGAAGGAGCGGACCAGGTGGAGATGGGAGGCAGCGAAGCAGATAGCGGAGATAGTTATGAGTTCCCAAACGGCCGAGGTTCCCAAGACCTGGCCGAGCAGCAGATGGAGGCCAGCGGCTGGGAAAGTTCGGGGGAGGCTGCTTCTCAAGGAGATAGCGATACTGAACTGGAAGAGCGGGGCCGTTCCCATAACAGACGCAGGGACATAGAGCAGGGCAGGAGGAGCTGGCATCTGTCCCTAGATCGTCACCGTTCGGAAAGTAGAGACTGGAGACGCCGGGCCCTAGATCGTCGAGGGGCCCGGCCAGGAAGGATTAAGAACGGCCCGTGGGAACTGATCCTCAGTTCTCCGGCCACGTCTGATCTGAAGGGCGTGAAAGCGGAGTGAACCACGGAGCCTAGTTTGGCTCGCCTTGGACCAAGTCCTGACCTTGTTATTGATTCGCATTGCTGCGGATACCTTGCTTTGATCCGGAGTCAATCCGGAAACTTTGCCAAGCTTTTTGCCACGATTGCTTTTGGAACTATCCTTTGGAACTTTGCTTTCTTAATTGGACTACAGCTTTGCTGATTGCTTTATTCTTGATCTCTCAATGAGAATTGCCTTTTGGACTATTTTATATTCAATAAAACTAGTTAGCCTTTGCTACGTCTCCGTGTGTGTGTTAAAGGGGCAGTTCTAAGTCGGTGTTCGTGACAATTAGTACTGGCAATTCTGGGAACTGTAGTCCAAAAAGCAAGCCTTCCATAATTCTATGTAAAACAAGGCAGAGGTGTTCAGGAGAGGTACTGGTCTCTGTCACTTTTGACAGCAAGTACACAATAATATTTTAAAAGTTAAGGGTCTGCTTTGCATCCAAAAGTGAAGCAACACTTCAGATGTTTAGTGATTGGGCATACTCTCTGCATGCAGAAGTTCACTGGCTCACTTCCCAATGTCTTCAAATAGGACAGCAAGGGGGACCTTATTTGAAACCCTGCTTAGAAGCTGCCAGCTAGAGTTCAATATACAGGCAGTCCCCCAGTTAGAAACACCCAACTTGCAAATGACTCGTAGTTAAGAATGGAGCTTAGACATCAGGAAGTGAAAGAAATCTACCCCTCGGAAGGAAAATCCACTCCTGGAAGAGTTATTATCATGGAGAAAAGGGGTCTCCACTGAAGCTTTCCCACCAATCCTTTTTTTCCCCCACAACGATCCAAATATTTCAAAATCCAATTCTCACAGGAACGGAAAGTGAGTCGAAATCTTCTGAACAAGGGTACAGACAGCAAAGGGGTGTTCACCTTTTCCTATACTATCTAAAGCTAAAAATTATATATTTGCTTGGTGTTACACTAAAAAAATGTCTCAAACAAATTCAACTTGAGAACAAACGTACAGAACTTATCTTGTTTGTAACTTTGGGACTGGGTTGTTGTAGGTTTTTCGGGCAGTATAGCCATGTTCAAGAAGCATTCTCTCCTGACGTTTTGCCTGCATCTATGGCAGGCATCCTCGGGGGTTGTGAGGTCTGTTATTGTAGCATATTATTTGAGAATACAGAAATATTCAACCACTCTAACAACCATGCCATAGATGCAGGGGAAATGTCAGGAGAGAATGCTTCTAGAACATGGCCATACAGCCCGAAAAACCTACAAGAACCCAGTGATTCTGGCCATGAAAGCCTTCGACAAAGCTCAGGGACTGCTTGTAATAGGCTAGAACAGTGTTTCTCAAACTTCCTAATGCTGCGAACTCTTCATGCAGTTTTTCATGTTGTAGTGACCCCCAACCATAAAATTATTTTCGTCGCTACTTCATAACTGTAATGTTGCTACTGTTATGAATCCTAATGTAAATATCTGATATGCGGGATGTATTTTCATTCACTGGCACAAATACCCAATATGCCCTAATTTGAATACTGGTGGGGTTGGGGTGGGATTGATTTTGTCATTTGGGAGTTGTAGATGCTGGAATTTACAATTCACTTACAATCAAAGAGCATTCTGAACTCCACCAATGACAAAATTGAACCAAACTTGGCACACAGAACTCCCATGACCAACAAAAAGTACTGGAAGGGTTTGGTGGGTGTTGATCTTCTGTTTTGGAGTTGTAGTTCACCTACATCCAGAGAGCACTGTGGACTCAAACTTGGGACTAATACTCAATATGCCCAAATGTGAACACTGGTGGAGTTGGGGGGAAATAGACTTGACATTTGGAGTATCAATCAATCAAAACTTTATTACGGTCACAGACCAGCACAGACATTTGGAGTAGTAGTTGTTGGGATTTGTAGATCACCTACAACCAAAAAGCATTTTGAACCCCACCAGTTATAGAACTGGGCCAAACTTCCCACACAGAACCATCATGACCAACATACTATGAGTCTACACTGCCATATAATCCAATTCAAAGCAGATAATCTGAATTTTATATGGGAGTATAGAAGGGGCCTTGGACTGCTTGGAGTTGTAGTACAATCACTCCTGGGGGGCCATTTCTGTCAAAAGTGTAGATGATGCCACTGGAGCCCTGATAAATGAAATAATAATAATAATTATTATTATTATTTTGTAGACTGCCCTATCTCCCCTAAGGGACTCATTGTGCTTTCCAACCAGTCTAAACCCTTAGGACTGATTCTTCTCACCAACACAAGACCACCCCAAGACCTTATGGGATAGCAATTCCTGCTTCCATCTAACCATGAAGATACCCAATGGTGCCTCCTGAAGCGAGAATTTCCCCCTGCTCTATGCCAGGGCATGTCTTTTCTAAATATATATTCAGAGAAACAGCAGACTTCCTTGCCATCTTGCCCTGCCACTCTTGGAAGAATACGAGACTTTCAGAGCTTATCCATGCTTCCTCTTCAGGACTGCAACTCCAGCCAGGTTGGCTGGAGACAATGGGTACTTCCCAAGTTCTTTTCCTCCTTGGCTCCATCAATTCCTTCATTTACTCTGTATTGACAAACCAGAGCAGGAGAATGTGTGGTTCAACAAACTTTTTGTAGACCCCAAACCTCTAGGACATGCCCCAAATACCTAGTTGTTGTTGTTGTTATTATTATTATTATTATTATCCAAGAATGTATCAACAGTCCAGCACTCAAATCACTACACATTACTGGCTCTTTGATCTCATCCTACCTTACAGTATTGTTGTGCGGAAAATGCCAGGAGGAGGATAGCCCTGTCTTGAACTAATTGAATGAAAGTGAGGATGGAAATGGGACAAATAAGAGTCTCAGAATGATTGCTTCTCTTATAGCCTATTCAATAATCCTGTAAGGAGGGATAAATATGATCTGTAGTTTAGATCAGTGTTTCCCAACCAGTGTGCCGCCGCACACTAGTGTGCCGTGAGCGATCATCAGGTGTGCCGTGGGAAATTGGAACCTCCAATACCCTTTCTTCCCTCTCCTGCCAACCACTTTTTCTTCTCCACTAGGGCTCCCTTTTTCCCAGCCTCGCTCTGCTCGCTTTGCTCATGCTGCCGCTTCTGCGAGAGGGGGGAGGGAGGAAGACGTGACCCGTGCGGACGCTACTGCGCAGACTCACCCCTCGTCTTCCTCCCTCCCCTCCACAGTGCTCTCTGGATATAGGTGAACTACAACTCCAAAACTCAAGGTCAATGCCCACCAAACTCTTATAGTATTTTCTCTTGGTTATGGGAGTTCTGTGTGGGAAGCTTGATTCCATTCCATCATTGGTGGAGTTCAGAATGCTCTTTGATTGTGGGTGAACTATAACTCCCAGCTGTTGAGCAAGACCTTCGTGTGTGTCTTTCTGCCATTCCTGCCAGGATATCTATGTTGTGTTCATCGAAACAGGCCCAGGTTTCACACTGAGTGTATAAATACATTTAAAAACATATTAACTATATGTATTACTGTGTTAGAGTGTCATTTTGTGTCATTTTGGTTGGTGCTGTGCCCCAGGATATTGTAAATGTAAAAAATGTGCCACGGCTCAAAAAAGGTTGAAAAACACTGTTTTAGATCATGGGGGTCACAGAATGATCTATCTAAAAATGTTTGGAGTTCTAATCCAATGCTATAAACACAACACTACCCTGACTTTCTAAGGCACCTAGAATCATAGAATCATAGAGTTGGAAGAGTCCTCATGGGCCATCCAGTCCAACCCTCTGCCAAGAAGCAGGAAAATTGCATTCAAAGCACTCTTGATAGATGGCCATCCAGCCTCTGCTTAAAAGCCTCCAAAGAAGGAGCCTCAACTAGACCACTATTTCTCTGGTGTGGGGATGAAAATAACCCCAAACCCAGCAAAAACACTTCAAAAAGCTTGATTTTTCATCCACAACCTGCTTCCCAGGAAAGGAAGAACTTTTTTTGAAAATAGACCAAAATTAAAGTTAAACCAAATCTGGAAATGATTCCAAGGAGAGTGTAGTGGTTTGAGTGTTAGGACTATGACTCTGGACACCATGTTTCAGCCATGGAAACCCACTGGGTGGCCTTAGGCAAGTCATACACTCTCAGCTACAAAAGAAATCCATGATAGGGTTACCTTAGGGTCATCATAAGTTGGAAACAACTGAAGGCACCCAACAACAAATAGTAACTGACTTCCACAAACTCCTAGGTAACCCATAGGGTGCAGTACATTATAGTTACTATTTCCAAAGCAAAATTACTTTGGAAGCTATACTTGCTTGCTCTTTTTGGTGCCAATCCTGGATTCATTTTTAAAGGGTGGAAATATGCAACCAACAGCAGTTTTAGAGGGAACTTCCAGCTTGAATTGAGGGTGGATGACAGTTTTAGGACTGCAAATAGAGGGAAATTATCAAAAGTCATCCCTTCCCTGTCCGTTGTGCTTCCAGCCTGCTTTTTTCAAAGAATATAGACAATTGGCATTAAAGCATATCTTTTTCTGAATAGTATTCTCAACCTAGTATTTTTTTCCCCATCTCTGGAGTGACTTGAGAAACTGCAAGTCGCTTCTGGTGTGGGAGAATTGACCGTCTGCAAGGACGTTGCCCAGGGGACGGCCAGATGTTTTGATATTTTACCATCCGTGTGGGAGGCTTCTCTCATGTCCCCGCATGGGGAGCCGGAGCTGACAGCTCATCTGCACTCTCCCTGGATTTGACGCTCCAACCTGTTGGTCTTTAGTCCTGCCGACACAAGGGTTTAACCCATTGCACCACCGAGGGTTCCAACCTAGTGTAATGTTGCTTCTTTACAGGGGAGTAAACCTTATGAAAAATAGTAAGGGTAACTTCCTAGTTCAACCGTCATGAGATTGTAGTGTTCGGCTTGTGCCTTGGGTCATAAAGTCTTCCTCTGTTGGTCCCCTAATGGAAGAATTGAACGCATGCCTAACCAAAAAGAAATGTTTAGCTTTCACTGGATCAAATCCGCAAAAAAAAAGAGCCAGAACACAGCTGTACCCGTCTCCCTCCCTTAAACTTGTGAGAAAAGTCCGGTTGTCTTTACGTTTCCAGCTTCAAGCTCTAAGCTGAGTCAAATCACTTAAAGTAAAAAATTTGGAAGTGAAGCAGGACGTTTCCTTATAACTGATACTAAACACACAGAGACTCACAACAACCCATATGGCTTTCTGGTCTTTCTTCGTAAATTGAACAAACTCTACCAACCATGTGGTTTTGATTTCTTCCCTTGGCAAAGGGATCGCGTTGTTTCTGACCTAAACTAGGCAAAGAAAAAAAGAGTGGAGAGTCCCCAAACAGAGTTGAAAACACGATTTTGGAATGGAATTCACTTCAAAATAATCTTTGCTTCCTGATTAGAGATCAGATTAGATACCCGGAGAGCCTGTTTATGGTGTTTTTCAGGTGGAGAGCGAATTCTTTCTACCTGAAAACACACTATTGGTGTGATCTTGCTGCTTCGGTATCCGACTCCTCACCATTCGTGGCACAAAACTCTCACTTCCAACTTTGGTTTACTAAACAGAAAGACAGGCGGAATATTTGCGCTCCATCCACTGCTCCCCCAAATCCTTCTTTGCCGGGACAACAGCAAAAGACAGAGGCACAAGGATGATGGTGAAGTGGAAGAACATAAAGTTTTGCTTACCAACTCAGAATCCTCTCTGGCCTTGCCTCTTGCCAGCTTCCCTGAGAGAAAAGCAGAAGGGCTTCTCCCCGGAGAAGGCTGGACCACCACCAACGTCACCTTAGGGTTTATGCCATGGAACTTTCTCCCTGCCTTGCATAGAGAAGCAGGCAAGGCGCTCTCGGCTCATGGCACTGTAATGAGCTGCCTTATTTTTGTGTGACTAATGAGGGTGTGGTTTGAGCCCTGATGTTGTGCAAGGAGAAAGGAATCCTTTTCGAGTAGTGAAGGCGAGTATGTGCATGTGTGTGTGTGTGTATGTGTGTGTGTGTGTGGACTTATGTTTTTTGCTCAGCCGGTTTTGCAGCTGATTGGGCTCCAAAACGGTGCCTAGGGGCGAATGGAGTTTCTGATCCCCCAAAAAAGCCCTATCATAGCAAACAATGTATCTTCCCTCTCCCTTTCCAGGATGAGGGATGCCCCTCTTTCGGAAAACTGGTCCTTGCTCATTGGGCTGCTTTGGGCAGGCCTGGGCGCCAAGGCTCTTTGGAAATTGCACCAGAATGCGGGAAGGAACAGATGCGCATTGTTGCCCTATTATTTTACCCCTTATTATAAGTGTGGTGTGTACGTGGCACTTCGAGGGCAAAGGAAAGCACCTAGCTCTCTGCCCCAAGGAGCATACATCCCGATTTCAACCACAGAATGGAGAGGAGGAAAGGAGGGAGAGGCAAGGATGAGGAGAGAGGGAAGAGATTGACTCCATGGATGCTTTGCTAGGATGAAGAAGAGTTCTGATGAACTTGGAAGCTTATACTGACATTGCAGCTGGTCATTTTTGGATGTTATCCTAATGGGGTGATGCAGCTTTCTAGGTTCTCATAAACTTTGGCTATCTGAGGTTGGCTTGCTTCTCCCATTTAAAGCAGAAGCAGTTAAACAAACTACAAAATGTTGGCATGTGTTTTTGTTTATAGCGATATCCAAATCAATCAGTGTTCTGGCTTCGTTTTCCCCCAGTAACTTGGAGAAGGAATTCATGGGTTTCTTTTGTCTTGGCTTGTGTTGGGGAGAAACAAGCCAGAGTACCATTGCCTGCTGGGTTTTGGATGTTGCCATAAATGAGGGACTTTGTCCTCAAATTTGTTTAGCCACTTTTAGCTCCAAGGAGAACCACACTACTTCGTATTAGGTTCTGGATAGGGCTTGTAAGAGCCCCCGTTCCTTCCACAATAAAAAGGGGGCTGTCCAGACAACATTCTGGGCAATCCCAAATTAATTCACCAAATTAATTTGATAGTGGATTTATTCCGTGCCTTCTTAGAAGGTGTGGGATAATGCCAATACTTCCAGACACCATTCCCACGGTTTTCCGGACTAAATTAGTCCATAAAACTGTGATAATCCCCCTCCCCCACAGCCTCGAAACCCCCTTTAAAAGTAAGATAAACTTACCTGGCCTCCATTATAGTCTTGCCGGAGCTCTCCCGGCGCATGGAAATGTTGCGCCAGGGGAGTGTGGGGGGCAGGAGGAGTGATGAAGAATGGCTAAATAAACTTAAAAAGCCAGACATATCTGGGAAAGGACTAATTGGGAAAATATACAATGGATTAATAGGCGAAGAAATAGGGCTGAAGTTGTTGGAAAAAGTATCGGAAGGAGACCTAGGGCCCCTGATGGATCTAAAGGGGTTCTAAAGTGGAGAGTGGTTAAGAATCTGTCAATAAGATTAAAAGAAAATGTGTACAAAGTCATATGGAGTTGGTATACCATACTAGATGGATAGGAAGCAAAGTAACGTCTGCTAGAGATGTGGCATGCACAAAGGGACATATTTTTATTTATGGTGGGAATGCCCCCAGCTGAAGAGTTTTTGGAACAACATATTTATGGAAGTAGTTAACATTATAGGACTAAAATTCACCCCTGATGCTAGGTTAGCATTACTAATGGACGCCAGAAAGCTGAATTTAGAAATGGAAAAGAAAGAATTGGTGATTATTTTACTCACTGCGGCAAAACTTATAATTGCAAGGAATGGAAGACCGTAACCAATCTCATGCGGAAGCATGGTATGGGGAAGTATGGAAAGTCACCTTAAATGATAAACTATAAATGGAAATGAGGGTGCTCAGGGGAAAAAATAGTAGATCAGATTTTGATTTATACTGATCGTTTTTTATTAAATATGTTTTAGAGCAGTGTTTCCCAACCAGTGTGCCATGGCACACTAGTGTGCCGTGAGCGATCATCAGGTGTGCAGTGGGAAATTGGAACCTCCAATACCCTTTCTTCGCCCTCCTGCCGAACACTTTTTCTTCTCCACTCGGGATCCCTTCTTCCCAGCCTTGCTCTGCTCGCTTTGTATCTTTCTGTCAGACTTCGGGTGCATCCATACTGTAGAATAAATTGAGTTTGATACCATTTTAGCTGCCATGGCTCAATGATATGCTGTGTTCATCGAAACAGGCCCAGGTTTCTCACTGAGTGTATAAATACATTTAAAAACATATTAACTATATGTATTACTGTGTTAGAGTTGTGTTCATCGAAACAGGCCCAAGTTTCTCACTGAGTGTATAAATACATTTAAAAACATATTAACTATATGTATTACTGTGTTAGAGTGTCCTTTTGTGTCATTTTGGTTGGTGGTGTGCCCCAGGATTTTGTAAATGTAAAAAATGTGCCGCGGCTCAGAAAAGGTTGAAAACCAGTTTTAAAGAATGAAAAAGGAAAACAATACAACTTTGTTGGTGACATTTATTTACTGGTTGACTCATAAATGTATGGCAAAGGAAGTGATACTTGTTCAGGCCTTGGTGGTGGGGTTATGTGCTTGTAAAATTTTCATTGTTTCATACTCTGTTTACACTGTAAGATGTTAATGTATGCAAATAAAAATGTATATTTTAAAAAGAGTATTGGATTAAAACTCAAATTTCATTCAATTTTGATTCTTAAGACTCAAAACCATGGAAACCAAGCCTCAAGTTGCATAGCGTCAGAATGAGGGGATAACAAACCCCCTTTAACGAATCTGATCAAGAAATTCTTAACAGAAGGTCTCCACAAGTCAGAGTTGACCCAAACAGCAGCAACAACAACAAAGCGGGGAAAAGGTGGTCAGCATCCTTCTCCATCCACCTATAAATTCAAAAGTGACTTGATAGGCAACAGTTCCACAGATGAAAAGTTTCCAATATTCCTTTTGAATATCCCCGTGTTGTTAGTCATACTGACAAGAAGAACAAGGTCATGATGAAAGGTTTATATTGAGGTTGAGTTTCCTTATATCGGGGTACTAAAAAAGAGAGCATATGGGTTGCTTGAGGCCCTTAGCTTCCTTCTTGTACCCTCAAAGAATCCCAAAGAACTCCGCAGAATTTCCGTTCTCCCCACAGTTCAGATGTGAACAGGACTTGAGCTGGGTTGTGCTTTGTGCTTCCCCCCTGTGGTGAGTTACTGTGTTAGACTGAAATATAATACCCAATGTAAATCGGGATCGGATTTGGAGGAAGGAGATGTAAAACTTGGAGGACGCAATATCAACAATGTAGGTGACACCATATGACTAGCAGAACATTATTAAGATTTAGACTTCGGGTGCATCCAAACTGTAGAATAAATGGAGTTTGATACCATTTTAGCTGTCATGGCTCAATGGTATGGAATCACAAGAGTCACACTCAACTCCTGGAACGATTCCGTCAGCATTGCCTCTGAAAAATCCTGCAAATCTCTTGGGAAGACAGGTGGACAAATGCCAGCATGCTGGAAGAAGCAAAGACCACCAGCATTGAAATGATGCTCCTACACCATCAACTCTGCTGGATTGACCACGTTGTCTGAATGCCCGATCACCATCTCCCAAAGCAGTTACTATACTCCCAACTCAAGAACGGGAAATGTAATGTTGATGGACAGGAAAAGAGATTTAAAGATGGGCTTAAAACCAACCTTAAAAAACTGTGGCATAGACACTGAGAACTGGGAAGTCCTGGCCCTTGAGCACTTTAACAGGAGGTCGGCTGTGACCAGCAGTGCTGTAGAATTCAAAGAGGCACAAATGGAGGGCAAAAAGGAAGAACCGTGACAAGAGGAAGGCACATCAAGCCAACCTGGACCGGTACTGCCTTCCTTCTGGAAACCGACGTCCTCACTATGGGAGAACATGTGGATTAAGAATAGGTCTCCACAGCCACCTATGGACTCACTGCCAAAACACTACAGTTGGAGGGCCATCATTCTCGGGCTACAAGGGATCACCTAAGTAAGTATTTGCATTTATTAAGCAATGTTAGTGTTTCATCATACTACAATTCCCAGGATTGAATAGCATGAACCATGGCAATTGAAGTGGTGTCAAACTGCCAGGGGCGGTCTAAGGTAATTTTAAATGGTAAGCGAACATTATTTTGGCACCCCCCCCCCATTATTTTGGCGCCCTCCTCATTGGGGGCTTCTTCACAAACCAAATTAGCAGCCAAGATTGGGGGGGGGAGAGAAAGAAAGAACCCTTGTCTGCTTGAGGCAAATGTGAATATTGCAATCGGCATGTCTACACTGCTGAATGAATGAATGCAGCCTGGCCTTGCTTAACTGCCACTGAGTCCTGGGAGTTGTAGTTTGGAGCGGCACCTGCCATAGCCTAAGGACATTATGGGGGGGGGGGGAGGGAACAAACTCCCTGGGACCCCTGAGTCTCGAGAAGGGGGGAAAGGCCCGCCCGCCCCATCCATCCATCCCTTTGCTGCTGCTCTTCCAAGAGAGAAGGGGGTCCTGGAGGGAGCCAAGGAAGGGAAAGAAAGCAAGACGAGACAAGGGAAGGGAGGCAAGCCCCGCCTGGCCTCACCTCCTCATGGGCGCCCTCCGCCGCCTCCTCCTCCTGAGGCACCGAGGTGCTTCTGCCTCTCTCGCTGCTGCTGCTGGCCAGGGCGGCCGCCGAGGCCAAGGGGGACATGGCGGAGGCAGCGGCAGCAACAGCGACTTGGGGCCTCTCGGATCCGCAACTCACATTATTATGACTAGGAGTGAGGAGCCGCCTTCGCCGCCCTCATGCCGTGGGCCCCACAGTCTGAGCGGGTGGTTTCACGCCTTCACCTGGGTGGTGGCTTCCCGCCTGAGGGCTGCTCTGGTGGAGACCACCGGCCGTGCGCGCAGCCCAGGGACAGCGAGGGGGGCGGTGTTTGTGCGCATGCTCCGGGAGAGGGAGAAAGGAAGAGGGAGGGAGGTCGGACGCTGTCTGGCGGGCGGGGGAATGCGCCCTTACCCAGATGGCGCCCCATGCGACTGCTTCCTTGGCCTACCTGTAGGACCGCCCTTGCAAACTGCATTCATTTTACAGTACCAATGCACCTTTAGCCTATGAAAGCTTACCAACTTCCTTCAGTTAGTCTCAAAGCTGCTGCATGCTGTAAGACATTTCTACAACTTACAGCCTAGCAAGTTGCATTTTAAAAGAGAATTGTTTATTTGAAATTTTCAAAACTATTGCAGGGGATAGACTTTTTTTAAAAGCATACTTTGTCTTAACACAGTGTGAGCTGCTTGGGTCCCATCCTGGGAAGAAAGCAGGATGTAAATAAAATAAATGGATAAAAAAAATCAATATGACACTTTGGAGGAGAGACGGATTTCCACAAATAGGTCAACATTGAGAAGGAAAGAACGTCAAACTTTAACCCTTTTGCAGAATAATTGATGATTAGAAGACATGTCTGGGAAAAGGAAGAAATATGGCGAACCTGAAAGTGTGGGCAATGGTTTGAGCAATGGATTAGGATTTTGGAGGTCTGGGTTCGACTCCCTACACAGCCTCGGAAACCCACTGGGTAACTTTTCAACCTAATATGAAGGGAAAGGCAGCCCCCTTCTGAGCAAATCTTGCCACGAAACCCCCTTGTTAGTAGTTTCACCCCAGGGCTGCCATTAGTGAGAAAAAAACCTTGAAGGCCCACAACAACAACTAATAATAGAAAAGTTGGAAGAGACCACATGGGCCATCTAGTTCAACTCCCTGCCATGCAAGAAAATTACAATAAAAAGTAGCCAAAAAGTAGAATGGGAACGGCAGGTATCTGAGACATCTCCCCTCCAATGCGGAGTACCACAAGGAGCTATCCTCTCCCCAGTACTATTTAAGATCTATGTACAACCACTGGCTGAGTTAGTGAGGAGTTTCGGCTTAGAATGTTACCAGTATGCCGATGACGCTCAGCTCCTTTTGCATCTAGAACAGGGGTGGGCAATTATTTTTTCCGAGGGGCCA
The DNA here is from genome assembly GCA_030556195.1 of Anolis apletophallus. NCBI lineage: Eukaryota > Metazoa > Chordata > Lepidosauria > Squamata > Anolidae > Anolis > Anolis apletophallus. The sequence goes on along the minus strand of JARBWK010000011.1, from coordinate 40,072,351 downwards.
CACGAGTGCCAAAAAATATTATGGAGGGCCGCACCTGAAGGGTGAACTACATTCTAATTTATTTACTATATTTGCTATATATTACACATCATTATTATTAACATATTCATATATCAAGAAATATTCATATATTATTAGTATTAATATCATAATTATTATATTATAGTATTTATATATAAACATTATAATATATTGAAATTATAATATAACATTATTATATTATATTATTTATTATATTATTATAGTATTATTATAAAATTATTATAAACAAATAATAAAACCCACTAAAATAAAATAAAATTCAAGAAGACAAGGTGCGTACCAAGATGAAGGCTGACATCCTGAAGAGAGGAAGGATCCCAAGATGGAATGGCCCAATGATCCCAGCCCAGAGGATGGCAAAGCGGACCCAGCCACTGCCTCAGCAGAGGAGTGCAGAGCAGCAGGCAATCGGAGGCTGCAGGCCTCCCCTCGCTCTCGCCCCCAGCCATTCCCCAGCTGATCGCCCTGCTATGGAGTGCCGCTGCCGCCATCCCATTGCCACTCCTCCAGGCTGTCTGCCGACACAGGCCCCACAGAGCCCGCAATGGGATAGCGGCAGCAGCACCCCTTCCTCTTGACCCCGCTCCCGATGCCCTTCTCCCCGGGCCGGACAGAAGCGGCTGCCGGGCTGGATCCGGGCTGCGGGCCATGGGTTACCCACCCCTGATCTAGAACCTGGGAGAACAACAATTCCTGATAACTCCTCCTTGTGTTTGGAAGCCGTGACAGGCTGGCTGCGCATGAGCAGACTTAAGGTGAACCCTGCCAATACTGAAATCCTATGGCCTGGTGGAAGCTCAGATTTCTACCATCAGTAAGCAGTCCTTTTTCCATCTCCTCCAGGCGAGGCAGCTGGCCTTCTACCTTCCAACAGAAGCCCTTGCAACGGTAAACCACACCAGTTACCTCAAGGCTGGATTATTGTAATGCATTGTATGCTGGTACTCCTCTCTCAGTGACGGAAGATCCAGGTGGTCCAAAACGCAGCTGCCAGACTACTCACTCAGACACCAATGAGACATCATATAGCTCCAGTACTACAACACCTCCATTGGCTCCCAATAGAACATCAGGCTACCTATAAGACACTGGTTCTGACCTTTAGGGCCTTTCATGGTCAAGGCCCGAAATACCCCAGAGAGCGTCTTTCACATATCTGCCATCAGAGACCACCAAGACCAGCTCAAGAAAACGTTTCGTCTGTTCCCGGTCCCAGGGAGGCTCGCCTGGACTCCATGAGGCGCAGGACCTTTTCGGTTCTTGCCCCAACCTTGCGGAACTCCTTACCTCCATATACCTGATTTGCAGTCATTCTCCCAAAATCTCAAAACTTGGCTCTTTGTCAAAGCTTTTAAACTGTGATTTATTGTTTATATGCTTGTTGTTTTATTGCTGTGTAAGTCGCTCGGAGCACTCCGGTGGAGAGCGACTCATCAAATAATAAATTGAAATAAAATGAAAAGCACCCCTGGTAGATAGCCATCCAGCCTTTGCTTAAAAGGGGGGGTTTGACTAGACTCTGAGGCAGAGAGTTCCACTCTTGAACAGCTCATACAATCAGGAAGTACTTCCTAATGATCAGGTGGAATCTCCTTTCCTGTAATTTGAACCCTTAGTTCTGAGTCCTAATCTCCAGCGCAGCAGAAAACAAGCCTACTCCCTTATGTCATCCTTTTACAGATTTAGACATGGCTATCATGTCTCCTCTTAACTTTCTCTTCTGCAGGCTAAACAGAACCAGCTCCTTAAGCCACTCCTCAGAGGATATGGTCTCCAGACCTACGATCATTTCAATTGCCCTCCTCTGGATACCTTCCAGCTTGTCAATATCCCCCTTGAATTGTGGGGCCCAGAATTGGACATAGTATTCCTGATGCAGAATAGAGAGGCACCATTACATGCCTTGATCTAAACAAGTGGTTCCCAATCTTTTTTTGACCAGGGGCTACTTGACCAGGGACAACTTTCCAACATTAGTACCAAAAGGGTTACAAATCAGTTTTGGTCAACTTTAGATTTGGTTTGGTTATTTGAGATGCTGATTCAGAAAATTGCATTGGCTAGACCACATCAGCTTTAGTTTCTGATACAGAACATATACCACCCAGTCGTCACCATCTGCTCGCCCACAAAAAACCACATTCAATAATCTAGAGCTGATGTGGTAGTAGTAATCTTTCGTGGGTAATCAGCCTCTCCCCTCCCAACATCCCCATTGCCTTAGCACTATAAGAGTGCGTCCAGTGTTGTTGGGGGAAAAAATCTAGTCGCCACCTTTCTCATGTGGTTTTTCTGCAATGGTGCAGTAATGGTGAGGACACTTGCCATATTTTTGTTCTTGCGGACCACTGGTGGTCCATGGACCCCACAGGTTGGATACCACTGATCTAGACCAAGGGTTCTCAAACTTTTTCAGTCATGGAGCCCTTTTTGAAGCAAAAGTTTCTTGTGGAGTCTTAAGAAATGTTTGTTTATTATTATATTATATTATATTATGGTAAAGATCCAGGTAAAATAAAGGTAAATGTTTCCCTTTGACATTAAGTCTAGTTGAGTCTGAATCTGGGGTGTGGTGCTCATCTCCATTTCTAAGCCAGAAGAGCCGAAGTTGTCTATAGACACCTCCTAGATCAGGGGTGCTCACACTTTTTCTGCATGCGGGCTACTTTTAAAGCAACCAAGTCCAAAAGATCTACCTGCCCCCGCCGCCGTGCGCTCCTGCGCGCTCCCACTGCCACGCGCTCTTGTCACCGCGCGTGCTTCTGCAGCTGTTTTCCGCCCGTGCAGCGCTTCTTCCGCTTGCGGGACATTGCAGGAAGGAGAAAGCATGAGGCGGGGCATCCAGAGGGAGTGCTCTGCCCTGCCTGTCTCGCCGGCAACGGAGGCTGCACAGCTACTTCTGGACAAGAAAGAGGCCGGGCGCTCCCTCCAGAGGCCCCGCCTTGTGCTTCCTTCTTCCTGCAATGCCCCGCAGGTGAAAGAAGCACCGCGAGAGCGGAAGCCAGCAGCAGGAGCGCGTGTGCGCGCAGGGTGTGTGCGCGCTTAGCAGGAGCGCCCCATCCGGCTGGTGAGGCTCGAAGATCACCTGGAAGAGGGCCGAAGATCTACTAGTAGCTCCCGAGCTACCTAATGAGCACCCCTGTCCTAGATCATGTGGCCAGCATGACTACATGGAGCGTCATTACCTTCCCACATAAGTGGTACTTATTGATCTACTTACATTTGCATGTTTTGAACTGCTAGGTTGGCAGAAGCTGGGGCTAGCAATGTGAGATCACCTCATCCCAGGGATTTGAAGCACCGACCTTCCAGTCAGCAAGTTCAGGAGCTTAGCAGTTTAACTCGCTGTGCCACCACAGCCCTATAATATTATATATAATGTGTGTGTGTGTGTACCATATTTTCCAGCATATAAGATAACTTTTCCAGTTAAAATATAGAGTTTGGGATATACTCGCCGTATAAGACTACCCCTCTTCCAACGCACACCAAATAAAAATTTAAAAAGCATTAGATTTGATTTCAATATGGTAATTACTGTACCTCCTTCTTTGCCTCTCAGATCTCATGTGCACCTGCACCGCTTCACTGCAGTCTTCAGGAGCGAGATCTGAGGACAGAGGAGGAGGTACGGTAATAGGATACAAGAGCGGGCCAGTCAGGTAAAAGAGGTGTGTTTTCCTGGGCCCAGACCCACTCTATCACTTTTTTTCCATACCCCAGGTGCCCCAGATGCCTGCCACTTGCTCTGCCCTTCACTTACACCTTCCCGTGAGGCACCCTTTCACCTGACCATCGGGACTGCATTAAGTCCACAAATCCTGCTGAATGGATTTTCTTCTACCGTACTTGTACAGCGTCGCCCTTAATGCTTTCATACAGTTGCTGCATACGGCAGGGATGTGGCCACTGCCATTTTTGAGCTCCTCCCACCATATGCGGCAACCACAGATTCTCCAATCTGGATTGGAAGTTTCAGCACCTGCTCTATAAGACGACTCCCGGTGTATAAGTCGACTCCCACGTATAAGACGACTCCCGCGTATAAGACGACCCTTGACTTTTAAGAATATTTTCTTGGGTTAAAAAGTAGTCTTATATGCCAGAAAATATGGTATATATATCAGGCATGAAAAAACTTTTTTTTACCAACATAAACCTAACAGTATTTAAGTGGATGACCCCATTGGCCATCCATTCCAACCCCCTTCTTCCATGCAAATGCACAATCAAAAGTATCCCTGAGTAGTGGGAGGGAAACAGGGTTTTGGAAGCAAGGAAGGCAAGGAAAGAAGGCTTTTGGGGCAAGGGAGGTGGGGGTTTGGGAGGGGGAGGAAAGAGGAGGGGGAGGAGGCAGGAGGAGTGAAGTACGGAGCCCCTCAGTATGCTTTGCGAAGCCCCAGAGCTCTTCAGGGGGCACTTTCAGAACTGCTGATCTAGACACTGTACTCCGTTTCATAACCTTAGCTCAACACAAGGATGTTTTCCCTAACATTTAGTCTGAATCTTCTTTCTTCCAGGTTGAATCTGTTGGATTGTGTCCTATCCAATGGAACCCAAGAAAACAAGCTCACGCCTTTCACATGACAGTCCTTCAGATATCAGAAATGAACAATCCGTGAATTGATGCGTTCTCGGATTAATTTTCGAAATGCTTGAAGTGAATTAAATGGAATTATGCGATGCCACTTATCTAGCTCTAATTGTAAACATCTGATCATGAGTAAGAACGAAAGGTCAGGCATAAAGACAGCTTTATATTATGGTGTTCTGAAGTGTTTGTTTTACTGTGGCTGCCATCCAAGATTCCTGCAGCAGTGTAAATGCCCATATGAAGATATAAGCTGAGCCAGCACTAAGCAACCCCCTTGTAAGTCAGCAATATTTCACAATGCATATCGACGACTGGGTGCTGCAATGTGAAATACACAACACAGAAATCTGTAATGTTCAACCACAACATGCAATGCACAACTAAAATGTGTATTATTGCTTTATGTGTCCCTCTTTCGACCATTTTCAACATAATCCGTCAATTGCACTACTGTGACAGAGAGTTTCATTTATGCTGACGATCGTGCCATCACAGCCCAAGCAGGCAGCTTTGAAATGGTTGAACAGAAGCTCTCCGAAGCTTTAGCTGCTCTTACTGCCTATTACAGGGAAAATCAGCTCATTCCTAATCCATCTAAAACACTGACGTGTTAAGAACAAACAAGCATCTCGAGCTCTGAGGCAGGCCCGGATTACCCATAAGGCCAACAAGGCGATGGCCTATGAGCGCAGGCCTAGGAGGGCACAAAATCACGGACCAAAAAACCCCACCCTTTCTCTTCTTCATTCCTTAGGCTGCGGCACCTACTTCCTTCCCTCCCTCCCTCCCTTTCTTTCATTCTTTCCCCCTTCCCCCACATCCGAGAGGGGGCGGGGGGCATTGCAGGGGGGTGGGGTGGCTCGTGAAGAGGCGCCACAGCCTCTCTGCCTCCTCCGCCATGTTCCTGGGTGCCGCAGAGGCCGCCCGGGGGCTTCTCTTCCTTCCTCTTTCTTCTCCAAGGAGGAGGAAGGAAAGGAAGCCCCCGGGGCCGCTGCGGCACCCAGGAACATGGCAGAGGAGGCAGAGAAGCCCTGGCGCTTCTTCGCGAGCACCGCAGCCTCTCTGCCTCCTCCGCCATGTTACTGGGTGCTGCAGCGGCCGCCCGGGGGCTTCCTTTCCTTCCTCTTTCTTCTACGAGGAGGAGGAAGAAGGAAGCCCCAGGCCAGCCACCAGGAACATGGCAGAGGAGGCAGAGAAGCCGTGGCGCTTCTTCATGAGCACGCCTCTCTGCCTCCTCCGCCATATTACTGGGTGCGCTTTCCTTCCTCTTCCTTCTCCGAGGAGGAAGGATGGTGGAGGGCCCAAGGAACATGGCGGAGGATGCCGCGGCACTCGCGCCCTGCCGCACATGTGCAGAAGCGGCCCCACCCCGGGGGCAGGGTTCCCAAAGTGTGGCCTAGGGCGCCAAAAAGAGTTAATCCGGGCTTGCTCTGAGGATTACCTAGGGGGTCCTACTGGAGCATTGCAGCACACCCAAATACCTGGGAGTTACCCTGGATCGTGCTCTGACCTACAAGAAACACTGTTTGAATATCAAGCAAAAAGTGGTTGCTTGAAACAATATCATACGAAAGCTGACTAGCACAACCTGAGGATCACAACCAGACACGGTGAAGACATCTGCCCTTGCACTTTGCTACTCTGCTGCTGAATATGCACATCTCACCACATTAAAACAGTGGATGTGGCCCTTAGTGAGACATGACACATTATCACAGGATGTCTACGCCCTACACCACTGAAGAAATTATACTGTTTAGTCAGTATTGCATCACCTGACATCTGCTGGGAAGTAGCAGCCAATAATCAAAGACCAAGGCAATGACATCTCTGGCCCATTCCCTGTTTGGATACCAGCCAACATGCCAATGCTGTAAATCAAGAAATCATTTTCTAAAATCTACAGAGATACTCACAGGAATACCTCAGCAAGTGAGAATCCAAAAGGGGCAGGCTAAAACCCGGAACCTCAAGCCAAGGCTGATACCGAGTGAGAGACTTCCCCTGGGCACACAGAAGACTAGGTGACTTGGAAGGCACTGAACAGACTGCGCTCTGGCACCACGAGATGCAGAGCTAACCTTAAGAAATGGGGCCACAAAGTGGAGTCCACGTCATGCAATGGACCTTCTTACAGCAACACCAGAGACACTCCAAGTAGCCAGCTACTGGTCAAAGGACATTTAGTATAATGCTAAGTTTTTAAAATTTGTGTTTTTAAAATATATTACAACTGCACCCTTGGTTCACTTCTGATATGATAAATAAATAAATCATGTTTGATTAAGCCATTGGCACATCTCCATCTCTTTTCAAGGTAGAGGAGTATCTACAGGAGACTCTCAGTTAACTGCCATCCATGCAGATTGGTAAATGCCAGATAAATTTAGTTACTGCTCAAAGAACATTTAATATAATGCCAAGTTTTTTAAACTTTATGTTTTTAAATACATTGCAACCATACCCGGTTCGCTTCTGTTACAATAAACAAATACTATAGTGAAAAATTCGCCCCACATGGATAGCATGATTTTTGCATGAATATGTCACTAACAGGTTGCCAGGCTGTGTATTCGAATATAAATGCTTTGAAGGAAACCTTCTAGTCTTTAGTGAAGTGAAAATCCAAGGAACATTTGAAAAAAATAAAATGCACAAAGCCTTATTTGTAGCAGAGCATGCATCTAGCCACATCAAAAGCACGAGGAGTTCGAACCAGGGATGTAAATCATAAATTCCCTTCTTGCAGACAAGAAACAATAACTTTCTCATTTTTCTCCTTCCTACAAAAATGTCACTAAAACACATAGTTTCATGGTTGGGACTTATTATGTGCCAAAAAGAGGAGTTGGAGGAGGATGTAGTACAGTTAGCCCTCCATATTTGCGGGTTTAACTTTTGCGGTTTGGATTATTCATGGTTTTATGTAATAGGAGAACTTGTGCTGGAACTTGCCTATCGGGTTGCCCTGGAGGTCTTGGAGTTATTCTACCCAGTAGAATTAATGTCGTTGGACAATACTTTAACTTCCATGGCTCAATGCTCAGGAATCCTAGGATTTGGAGTTTGGTGAGGCATCAGCACTTTTGGGCAGAGAAAGTTACAGACCTTGTAAAACTGCAACTCCTATAATTCCGTAGTATGGGGCAAGACAGTTTAAATGGTGCCAAACTGCATTGACTCTACAGTGTAGATGAGGTATGGGCAAACAGCCAATAGGCTATTAGGGCCAAAGTTTGTCTATGCCTAGTATAGATGCAACCCAAATAATTCTTCCTAAATATTAGGAAGAACCACTTTCCTCTTAGAATAGGATGGTGAACTCTCCTTCTTTGGTTGTCTTTGACTAGAGCAGTGTTTCCCAACCAGTGTGCTGCGGCACACTAGTGTGCCGTGAGTGATCATCAGGTGTGCCGTGTGAAATTGGAGATAGGAGAGAGAGAGAGAGAGAGAGAGAGAGAGAGAGAGAGAGCCCTCCTGTCCTACCGGGAAGCCCTAGCCAGGGCTCGATACCTTGTCTGAGTCCCGCAAACACTGCCTCCTTTTGGGAAGCCTTGTGCCACCGGACTCACCACTTACCTTCTTGGGCTTCCTCCTCCCCTCCGCTCCTTCCTCGGCCTCAGAAGGCTTTGAGCTGAATGGCGGGGACTGCGTCAGGTGGAAAGAGCCGTGCGGAGAGAGAGAAGATCCTGGGATGGGACTTCCCCGGGTCCCCCAGCTGCCTGGGGGCGGATCTAACCCGTAGCATTCATGCAGTGAGGTGCCCCTTGGTCTTCCAGGGCTCAAGGCTGGGGAATCCCAGGATTTGTAGTTTGGGGAGGCTCAGGATGGTGTCAAACTACAACTCCCGTGATTCCCTCGCACTCAAGGGGCGTTCGGGACACAGGGTTGGGGCACCTTTAAGCAGGGTCTGAAAACTAATAGGGTTTGCTCACTTAAGGCAGGAGTGGGCCAACTTGGGCCCTCCCTCCAGGTGTTTTGGCCTACAACTCCCACCATTCATATACCTGTATAAATTTATTAGCTGTACCCGCCACGCGTTGCTGTGGCCAAACTTCCCTCCCTCTTTCTCTCCTTCCCTCCCTCTTTCCTTTCTTCCCTCTTTTTCTTTTCCTTCTTTCCCTTTTTCTTTCTTCCTTCTCTACCTGTTTCTTTCCTCCCTTTCTTTGCTCTTTGGTTCCATTCTTCCTTCTCTCTTCCCTTCCTTCCTTCCTTCCTTCCTTCCTTCCTTCCTTCCTTCCTTCCTTCCTTCCTTCCTTCCTTCCTTCCTTATTGATGCATAAGAACACAGAGAGAGACTGACAGCTGTTGAGCAAGACCTTTGTGTGTGTCTTTCTGCCATTCCTGCCAGGATATTTATGTTGTGTTCATCGAAACAGGCCCAGGTTTCACACTGAGTGTATAAATACATTTAAAACACATTAACTATATGTATTACTGTGTTAGAGTGTCATTTTGTGTCATTTTGGTTGGTGGTGTGCCCCAGGATTTTGTAAATGTAAAAAATGTGCTGCGGCTCAAAAAAGGTTGAAAAACACTGGACTAGAGGTTTGATGGACATTTTTTCAGGAGTGCTTTGGTTGTATGAAAGTATTGGACGAAATAGTAGACCCTTCGAACTCGAAGATTCAGTGTCTCTTTGGTTCTATATGCATCAGTTCTATCTGGAGTGTTGCAACCGCACTTGGAGAAATGAAGAGGTTAATCCCCTCCATCCAGCAGAAACTGTGGGAGAAACACGAGGGCATGAAAGCAAAGGGTGTGTGAGCAACTTTGGCTCAGTTAGCAAAGCCAATAAATTGGAGGAGAAGCAATGCCAAGCCTCGACGCCCTTCTTGCCCCTAAGGGGAATAAAAGGATGAAAAGGAAAAAAGAAGGAGAACGTGGTCCCCATCCCACGCCTTGCAGCAGAACAAACAGGCTGGGCTAGACAGCAAAAGGAGCTTCTTTCATCCAAGGCTTTGAGTTAATGACAGCATCCCAGCATCGGCTGAAAACAGGGTCTGTTAGTTTTCCTGTGTCAGCATCTAGAGTGAGAAGACGTTAGGCCATGTGTCAAACCCAAGGCCCGCAGGCCAAATCTGGCCCGCCACATCCTTTTATGTGGCCTTGATGGGAATTGAGATACAGTAACATCTGGAAGGCTGCAGTTTGTTCTGTTTAATCAGGAGAGTGGGTTTGAATTTCGATACAAGGCTCTTGGATATGATATCTGATGTTAAAATGTCTTTTAACCTTTCTTCAACCTCAGAACCACAACTATTGTTGGCGTTCCATTCCCATTATCCCCAGTCCCATCAAGAGTGGTTATTTATTTATTTATTTATTTACCATATTTATACCCTGCCCTTCTCACCCCAGAGGGGACTCAGAGCAGCTCACATCAAGGCACAATTCGATGCCACCCAAACATTCAACAAATTAAACATATACATTAAAACCAATCAAAAACATTATTGAAATCACGTAGTCCAAGGCTGTTCCAGTTATCATTGCAACATTCTGCATTTGCTTATTCCACATCCAGGTTATTATTTATTTTTTCCTGAAGACCAAGAGGGGGGGCTGATCTAATTTCACTAGGGGTGAGTTCCACAGCCAAGGGGCCACCACTGAGAAGGCCCTGTCTCTCATCCCCACCAGTCGCACCTATGAAGGAGGTGGGACCGAGAGCAGAGCCTTCCCAGAAGATCTTAACCTCCAAGGTGGTTCATAGAGGGAGATGTGTTCGGACAAGTAAGCTGGGCCGGAATGAGAGTTCAGTAACATTTTGGGACCCAAACTGGATAAAAACGAAAGACTACAAACTCCTCTCTCTCTCTCTCTCTCTCTCTCTGTCTCTCTCTCTGTCTCTGTCTCTCTCTCTGTCTCTCTCTCTCTCTGTGTGTGTATACAGTGTATGTATATATATATATATATATAGAGAGAGAGAGAGAGAGAGAGAGAGAGACAGAGACAGAGACAGAGAGACAGAGAGAGACACAGAGAGACAGAGACAGAGAGAGGAGTTTGTAGTCCTTCGTTTTTATCCAGTTTGGGTCCCAAAATGTTACTGAACTCTCATTCCGGCCCAGCTTACTTGTCCGAACACATCTCCCTTTATGAACCACCTCGGAGGTTAAGATCTTCTGGGAAGGCCCTGCTCTTGGTCCCACCTCCTTCTCTCTCTGTGTATACAGTGTATATATATATATATATATATATATATATATATAGATAGAGAGAGAGAGAGAGAGAGAGAGAGAGAGAGACAGAGAGACAGAGACAGAGAGAGAGACAGAGACAGAGAGACAGAGACAGAGACAGAGACAGAGATGTGGCCTTTGATGAAAATGTGTTTGACACCCATGTTTTACACCCTGTGTTTGGAGAAGTCACCTATTTTTTTCTGGCTGAGGAATTAAAAAGGAACTTTCCTGAACTCTGATTGCATGCATGTGTATGTGCCTTCCAGTTGACTGTCAACTTATGCTAACCTATGGTTATTTTAAGGCAAGGAGTATTCAGAAGTCATTTTCCTCTTAAACATAGTTTATAACAACTGGTATTCATTGGTTGTCTCCTATCGAAGTACTAACCAGGGCTGGCCCTGCTTAGCATCCAAGATGGGAACTGGTCCTTTTAGGGCATAGGCAGATAAAAGACTTTGATGCAAATGATGGAAAAACAAAGGTATAACTAGCTATACAAGGGGCATAATTTCCCCCTCATATATGAATTCTCCCTCCCCCCCCATTAAATTATTTTTTATTCCCCAAGTTCTGCCCCCTTATAATTAAGAAAAGATAGATATATAGATATAAATAATATATATGGAAACAGCATGTTTAGTCTTTCCTCATAAGGTTTGGTTTACAGACCTTCAGTCATATCAATCACTCTTTTCTGAGCAGAATCAAACTTGTCTATATCAGTTTTGAACTGTGTTGTTTCTTTGGTTCTATATGCATCTATATGCAGCAACTATGCTTTTTTGGTTGACAACACACACACACACACACACACACACATTTTTTCTGAATTACAATTCTCAGAATTTCCCCAATTAGCATGACCAGTGACCAATAAGAGACTTTTATGAGACTCTAGATCCCACTCTGACTTCCACCACTATGCAAAATATACAGCATTATATACTTTGAACTATTCGAGGGTTTTAAAATACAAAGAATAAATATATTTTAATAAAACTTACATGGATTGTAGCATAGGTATTACATTATTTTTCCACATAATCACCATTCAGTTCAATACATTTTGCCATCCATGGGACAAGTTTTTGATGCCTGTGTCATAGAAGTTTCCCTCTGCCTTTTTTCAGCCAGTTCGTCACTTCGATTTTCATCTCGTTGCCATTGGAAAAGTGTTTTCCACCTAGGCGTTCCTTCAATTTAGTGAACATATGATAGTTATTGGGTGCAAGATCGGGGCAGTGAAAGGGGTGGCTGAAAACATCCTAACTCAATGAAGTCAACCACTCTTGTGTTGCATGAGCAGTGTGCGGACGCGCATTGTCATGAAGGAGACAGACTCTCGCTGTCAGCATCCCACCATGTTGGTTTTGGATGGCTCTGCAAAGTTTCTTCGTGGTCTCATAATATATTCCGTACCCATTTTGTCACATGCTGTTTTGACATTACTTCCTCTCCATAAACTGAAACGATTTCATGATGAATCGCAGTGGCATTCATGTCCTTAGCATTTATGTAGCATATTACAGTGTGAAGGGATATTACACTTGAAGGGAAATGGAATGACACTCATCTCTAACCTTCACCACAATGCCAGTCAATGAGCTACTGACGACTGGTACTGCTTGTTCGCTTCTGCTGGCTTCCTGCTACACGGCAGTGATACCAACTTCCCCCGAGAAAATTCCCCACAAGAGTTACGTGCTTTGTTACCTTACTTTCCAGATAACTCTTGTACATTGCATCTTATATGTAGTATACATTATTATATATTACATATTATGTATATTTGCAAGATATTCAGACATATGGCATTATTTTGTATGTGTCTTTTGATTGTATCCTGTCCTTACCAATATTTAAATAAATAAATATGCATATTCTTTGTATGCACCTTCTTTGTGGATGATGCAATCTACAGATTTCACAAATTCAGATATATTTTCTATTGGACCATTTCCTCGATCCTGTGTTCTCAAGCTCAATTGGAACTGTCGGTGTTAGGAACTAAATAGAATAAGGGATTTGGGGACTAGAAGCCCCATTACCCCCCCCCCGCCTTCCGACAACATGACCACCACAGAAGAACATGTATGTAGCCTTGTGCAAATGCATTGAATAGGTCTCTTGCATTAAGGCAAATTAGGGCAGGTTAGAGATATGTCAATGAGCAACTGGAATGCATATTGTTTGCATGTGTATTCACTTCATATTTTTTTCAGAGAATGTACTTCATAGAGTAACTTTTCCAAACTCTACTGTTTTTCCTGTTGCTTGGCTGCCCTGGTCTTGTGTTTTTAAGAACAACTTGACCTGTAGGAGTCGACATGTTTGTCATATTTATCTCCTTGAGATCAAGAGATTCACCTCCCAGTTTCTGCTGACCAGGCCATAGTTATAAAGACAGGAATTTCTGCGGATCGTGGGTGCTGTTAAATAATACACAAGAGCAGACTCAGCTAGTTAATCCTTTTTTGTGGTCAGTTGACAACCCTCCTAGGGCAGGGCCTATAGGTCAGGCCCATATTTATGGGCACCCTCTTTTTGCCGCCTCCAAACCAGTTCCGTTGAGTTCCACATGGATTACAAATGTCTTTTTAAAGGAAATAACTGGGCGGATGCCCAAAGCTATGGAAAGTTGCCTTTTTTGGATGATAATTCTGAAATCTTCCAGCTGGCATGGTTACTAGGTGCAGATAATGATACTCTAGTTGCCTTCTATGATGAATCTCCTGCACTGAGTGGGAGGTTGGATTAGATGCCTAGCTACTAGGCATGAGAAAAAAGTTATGAAAATGAAATGATTCGTAAGAAATTCGTAAGAAATGCTACTTTTGAGTATTTCCGCACCTGGAACGCCAACCAGGAAGTGGACTTTCTTTATAGAACTTCGGGGGCCAGGATTTTCTTAAGTGTCGTTATTAGGTCGTAAGGGGGGGGGCACCCTCCTTCTCTCTCAACACCCTCTCGCCTCCCTTGCCAATAAGTATTATGGCAAGGCAAGCCCTAAACTCGCGGCTGGAAGCCTGGAAAAAATGTAAACAGAGAGGATTACTCAGAAGTAAATCTGCAAAGGAGGGCACTTTGGATGAAGTGCCCTCCTTTGTGGATTTACTTCTGAGTAAACCTCTCTGTTTACATTTTTTCCAGGCTTCCCTGCCTCTCCTGCCTGCCAGGATCTAAAGCAGGGGTGCCCACACTTTTTCATCATGCGAGCTACTATATGAACAATCAAGTTGAAAAGATCACCTGTTGTGCATGTGAGCATGCGTGCGCACGCGCATGCTCCTACTGCAGCCTTCCGTCCACGCGGGGCTTCTTTCTTGCCTGCCCACGAACTCGCCGCCGCACACACCCGGGAAGGGAATCCTCTTTGCCTGCGCGCGCACTCTCTCTTAATGTCTTCGTTGCCTTCCTCCTTCCTGCTGCGTGCTTTCGCAAAGCAGGAAGTCCCCATCCCGTCCTGCTTCTTGCGTGCACAGCAGGCCCCTCCCACGCACACAGCAGGAGGGTATTTATAGGCGCACCCGCCAGCACTCCGGCCAGATATGGCTTCGGCGGTGGCTCGGAAGGCGCAAGGCTGGGAAGAGGGGCCGCCTGGCTGCTGCCTGGGCCGGGAAACTCAACCGAGAGAGGGACCCACGTGAGGCTGGAGCCTCCCCATGGCAGCCTCCCCCCCCTCCCTCCTCCCTCGAGGCTTCCTTACCTGGGCAGGAGAAGGAAGAGTGGAAGAGGTGCTTCCCCAAAGTGACAGATGCAGCGGGGGGCTCCCTTCCTTCCTTTCGAGGGTGTCACTCAGAAAGGACGCCCAAGTGGACGGCTGGCAGGAAGGAGGACCTCTCCCTCTGGTGGCAGTCCATGCCCACGGGGGAGAGAAGGGAGTGGCTCTTCCTAGCCGGCTCTGAAGAGCCACACCCCCCCCCCCTCTCTCTCCCGTGGGCCCTTTCTCCTTCGAGGGCAAGGGAGGGTGAGGTGGAGAAAGGCGGCGAGGGCACAAGCAGCAGCAGCAAGTGGAGTCTCCATCCCCGCAGTCCCCTCCTCCTCCGGTTCATCCCCAGAAACACGGTGGAGCCCTCCCTCCTCGCCCCCATCCAAGGAAAGAAAGCAGCCCCACACAGCTCGCTCGCCCAGGTCTCGGCTTGGAATGGGAGTCCCGAGGGCAGCAGCAGGGTTTGCGGCGGGATTTGCTTGACTTTGCCCCACTTTGCCCGGCCTCCTTCGCTTCTTTCTCTCTCGCCCTCTCTCCTTCCAGCGCCCGCCTGCCTGCCTGTCAAAAGGATCCGAATAAGTTCTCTGGATTTCTTTCTTCTCTCCTTGGCTCTCTCTCTCTCTCTCACACACACACACACACATTCCCTCCATCCCTCCCACAGCCTTGCATCCTATCCGTGCGCGTGCCTTCGCCTTGCCCCCCCCCCCCCTCAGCAGCAACCAATGGGCGGTCATGTCACCACACCGTGCGTGTCAAGACGAGTGCCAGGGCCCACCCACTAAAGCCTCATTTTGGCAAAAGAAGCCCCGCAAAGGCGCCGGCTGGAGCGCACATGCGTGCGCATGGCAGGAGCGCGCCATGCGGCTGGTGAGGCCCAAAGATCCACAACACACAGAGAAATAAGGCTATGGTGCCTACAATGCAATGCAAACACAACAGGAAAAAAAAGGAGTACAAAGGAGAATGTCTATGTGCTCAGTGCTATAAAAACCAAGAGGTAATATGCAAAAATAAAAGCATTTATTTATAATACAAAATAAGGTGTATGTGAGGCAATAGGCCTCTGAAATAGTACTACACAATGAGTAAATATCTGATACAGAGCAATCCCACAGTATATAACACGGATGCACTAAATAGTGCTAAACCCCAGAGTAATCATGTACTCTGGGGTTTAGCACTATTTAGTGCATCCGTGCTATATACTGTGGATTGCTCTGTATCAGATATTTACTCATTGTGTAGTACTATTTCAGAGGCCTATTGCCTCACATACACCTTATTTTGTATTATAAATAAATGCTTTTATTTTTTGCATATTACCTCTTGGGTTTTGCATAGCACTGAGCACATAGGACATTTCTCCGAGGCCCAAAGATCACCTGGAAGAGGGCCAAAGATCACCTAGGTGCTCCCGATCACCATAATGAGCACCCCTGATCTAAAGCATCAAAGAGTATTGGGGTGAGAAACCAACCTAATGTATAATAGAATGAATGCTACTGTAAGTGCCTAATATTATAAGTAATCCAACTGGTCATATACCTACATTCCATGCACATGCAATAATACAGCAGTAATAACCATGGGTATAAGAAGAGGTAAAATTCAAACCGAAGTATTCTGACTGTGGTCCCTCCTCAAACTGTAAATGGCTCTTCTCTGAGCCGGGAAAGGCAAAACCCGGGCACAGCGTTTGCTGCCTGGGTGCACACACATACATATTCTTTGGGGGATTTGCTGCGAATCCGGGCTCATAGAGAAGATTCTGCAGCAAATCCCCCAAAGAATATGTATGTGTGTGCACCCAGGCAGCAAACGCTGTGCCCGGGTTTTGCTCTTTTCCGGCTCAGAGAAGAGCCTTTTGCAGTTTGAGGAGGGAGCACAGTCAGAATACTTCGGTTTGAATTTTACCCATTCTTATACCCATTGTTATTACTGCTGTATTATTGCATGTGCATGGAATGTAGGTATATGACCAGTTGGATTACTTATAATATTAGGCACTTACAGTAGCATTCATTCTATTATACATTAGGTTGGTTTCTCACCCCAATACTCTTTGATGCTTTAGATCCTGGCAGGGCAGGAGGAGTGGACGGCTCTCCCTGCCCCTTCTGCCTGCCAGGATCTAAAGCCTTGAAGAGGCTTCATGACGGCCAACTTCAGCCCTCCAGGTACGTGTTTTGGACTTCAACTCCCACCATTCCTCACAGCCTCAGGCCTCTTCCTTTTCCTCTCAGCCTGGACAAACTTGGGCCCTCGCTCCCTCAGGATCGGGGTGAGAGAGAGGCAGCGAGGAGCGAGGGGGGGGGCTCCTCCTCCTTTTTTGCTGCTTCCAAGAATAGAATACCCCCTCCCTCCTTCCCTCCCTCCTTCCTATTTGGAGAGTCCCATCTAGAATTCAGTGTGATTTATTCAAGTTTTGGCCTACAACTCCCAGAAATCCCAGCCAATTTACCAGCTGTTAGGATTTCTGGGAGTTGTAGGCCAAAACCATCTGGAATGCGCATGCGCTGGCATACGAACTACTAACGAATTTCATTAGTAATTAAGTTACATTTTAGAAATTTTTGGAAATTTTTTTGTAAGTCTTTCTTTTACTAATCAAAAAAAAATCCCCCCCCCCCCCCAATTTGATTTTAGAATCGCCATTTTTGGGTTCGAAACCATGCCTACTAGCTACTAGGCCTGCTTGATCCATGGTTCTAAATGCTTCAAAAGTACTTACAAAACAAAAGTTCTGGTAGTGAACATTTCAGAACTCTAACTAAACTTTCAAAATTTTGTTATAAATGGCAGTTCCTAATTGGTTCTGTCTTAAAAATCGCCAATAATGAAATAATAATGACATTTTGATAGAGTTCTGAAATCTTCACCACCAGAACTTTTGTTTTGTAAGTACTTTTGAACCATTTAGAACCATGGATCAAACAGGCCTACTAGCTACCTACTTCAGTAGTAGAACCTAGGGGTGTGCAAAATGGCAGAAATCCATTCGGTTTTTAGTTCTGTTTTCGGATCCCCCTGTTCTGTTTTCAGGAAAATTCAAAGGGGGAGGAGGGGAGTCAATCCATAATTCAAAATACAGAGTTCTGTTTTCATTCCAGGAAGATTAGATCTATTAGCGTCAATGAGAAATCTGGCGAGGCTAATCTTTCTGTCATTTTCATGGCTATCAGGATGAAACTCGCCAGAATTGTTGTACACATTTACAAATGTGAGCCTGCCAAGTTTCAAACCATTTTGCTAATCCACTGATTTTTGGGAAAATTTTGACATTTTTACCAATAACATGTTTTTGATTTTTTTTAAAAAAAATGAAAACCACAAGTGGGATTTATGGGATTTGAAGTCCAAACTCATAGGTGCCACAAGGGGGGAAGAGAATGGGCAGAACCAGGCTGGTGATTGTCTGAGAAATGTGACGCAGCTGGCTGCATTCAGGAACATTCAGGTGGGATCATTTCTCCAACATTTTCATGACTATCAGGATGAAACTTGTCACACTTGTCACAAGCCTGCCAAATTTCAAATCATTTTGCTAATCCATTGATTTTTGGGGGAAAAATTCAGGGTAAAGCAATCTTTTATTTAATACAGATTTCAAGAGCAATATTTGTGGGATCCATTTCTGTGGGATGGATGTGTGTGCATCCAGCACACAATTTCTATGTTCTTTTTGGGAGAATTGTCAGCGAGAGCTTGATGTCACAGGTGAATTCCTCTCATAGAAATAGCTATGGCCTGTTTGCAATTAGGCACTAAAATGGCAGGATTTATTTATGAATTATCCCAGGAAGTCTGGCATCCAGGGAATGGTGTAAACCAGTGATTTTCAACCTTTTTTGAGTCGCAGCACATTTTTTACATTTACAAAATCCTGGGGCACACCACCAACCAAAATGACACAAAATGATACAAATGATTTGACAAAATGACACATAATGATACACAGTAATACATTTAGTTAATATGCTTTTAAATGTATTTATACACTCAGTGTTAAACCTGGGCCTGTTTCGATGAATAGTTCGTCGGCTTGTTTTGAATGGAAGGGTGTTTCGTTTGGAGATGACGTTTAAGCTTGCTTGGCACCATGGTGCTATTGGACAGCTTCTCACCACACACCAAGCACAGTGGTGTCGGTGCATCCCCGGTGAAAGTGAATCCAAATGAAAGATAGCTTTCGCTGTATTGCCTCGAGCTCACCGTCTTTTCTTTTTTCTTTTGTCCACCACTCATATTAGGGCCTTCATCTGTGTCATAATTTTGTCCAGGGCCCTGTTCGGCATTTGCATTTTCCCTTCTCAAAAACTTCTCCATCACTGTCACTCGCTTGTCTTGTTGTGATCCCAAATTGCCACTGTCACTTGACATGCAGTTGCAGCACTAACTCTAACTCTGTTTACTTAGCCGCGTCTGAGCGAATCCAAGATGGCATGACCATAGCACTCCCGCGTCATTTCTTAGGTGATGTGAGAGTGCTATGGTTCCAATTCTTAAAGGGACAGATGTGCCTTATAGTTTATATATGAATGAAGTTCAAAAATAATTTCCCACGGCACACCGGATGGTCTCTCACAGCACACTAGTTTTCCGCGGCACACTGGTTGAAAATCATTGGTGTAAACATTGCCAGCAGATCCTCGTATGTGGAACAAGTTTGCATATTCTTCCTGTTCTTTATAGATTTGGTTGTCCTTCCTGCTCCACTTCCCTCAATAGCAGTCCTGCTGGGGGCTTTTGTATTTGCAACTTTTCTTTCACTTCCATTGACCGTGAGGGTTCTGCACTGGAAAACAATAAAAAGGTAATAGAATTGTTCAATAGCTGCTGTGGGCATTCTATAGAGAGAAAGAACTACATTGAAGACCTTAGGAGGGGGTCTTGGAGAAGGAACCTTCCTCCCATGGCAGCTCCTAAGTGCATTTGGAAAATTTTAAAGTTTTTATAAATAACAATTTTAAAAAACTACAACAGGGATTTCTAAGACTTGGATTTCAAAACAGTGTACACCACAAAAGGGGAGGAGAATGGAGAGAACCTGCCCTCTGATTGGCTGAGAAACATGATGCAACGAGTGGGGCAGCGCTTGTTGCGCGGACCCATCATCCCCACTATGGACAGATTGCTGACTGTGCTTGCAAAACAAACTAACAGAAAGAATACTAATGATAAAAAAGTACGAATCAATAATTCACCAGACATGACTATCCAGTTCGCCAGGGGGTCATATCTCATCATCATACAATAACATTTTCCCTTTCCCAGGAACATGCCACTTGATACTATCAGGATGGACAATATGTCTGCCTTGGACTTTTTGGACATTCAGCACCAGAGGCATTTCACCCATTCACTGGGGACTCAGGTTGCTATAATATCAGAAATAAAGACTTCTGGGACCTGGTGGCCCCCTTTGTTTGTCCCTCTGCTAGGACCTGATAATCCATTCAGAACTCATTTCAGCACCTTTGTCTTCTGGACTGACCGCCCCCTTGTCAGCCATTGTATAGTGGAAATCTGCATTGGAAGCAGAGAATGCTCCCTGATTGGCTGGTGTTTGTTGCAGTCCCACCTCACAGAGGGAGTTCCTTCCAACTGGACATCAGAGCAGCTTTGCCAATCAGCATGAAGAGGGCTCCAGCTGGGGCAGGAGTGGGAAAGACAAATGATTTGGCAGTATTAAAAGGTATGCTTTGTATTGTATGGTATCTCATCTTACTTTGGTGGATTATCGTGAGCTTGCATCACTTTCAGCTATTGAATAAACTATCTTGGTGGCTTCTTTTTCAACTTGGTGAGATTTATCTGGGAACATTGGATTAGCTTCTTTGTCTCACCAGGCACATGGATCCACAGCCATGGCTGCTTTAAATTGCTCTATTTCAACAACTCAATTGGATTGATGCAGTCCCAGGACCTTTAAGCAACGACCCCAGATTCAGCAGGCATATTTTACATTTGGGGCAACTTCTGGACAGATTTGCGCTGGACTAACTTGCCTGGTGTAGACTAACCTTAAATCTTGCCTGATGTAGACTAGCCTTAAATCTAAGGCTTGCTTAGCTAAGATAAAACCCAACTGCCCCATGGTTTCATCTTACTCTGGAAAATGAGCACCACAAACCTCTTACATTAATCTTGCATCTAACCCAGAGATCCTCCAGCCATTTTCCATTAGACCAATGTTTCTCAACCTGGGGGTTGGGACCCCTGGGGGGGTGTCACAAGGGGAGTTTCAGGAGGGTCACCAAAGGTCATCAGAAAACACCGCCCTCTCCTGGACTCTGCCGTATGGCTCTGGCTGCAGGAATTTACAGTCTGCCGCCGGGGGAGCCGGGAGAGTCGCCATGGAGACGGCTTCCCCGGGAGCCAGGAGGTCAGGCCAGCCAGAGACCCGCGGGCAAATCAATGGATCAATGCGAGGGCCCCTCCGCAGCCCAGAGAGCGAGAGACGGAGGGGATGGAGCAGAGTCTTTGCTGGGAGAGGGAGCGAGGAGAGGCATGAGAAAGGGGGAAAGAGGGGCGCGGACCAGGGTTTTTTGGTCCGTGATCTGCCCCCCCCCCCTCAGCTTGCGCCCCTAGGCCATAGCCTAGGTTGGCCTTATGGGTAACCCATATTGGAATGGAGTACATTTGCATCATTCCTTTTTTGCTTTACATAATGCATTTGCCCAATGTGTAGCTTCATAGATATTAATTTTGCATGTTTATTTTTATATGATTTTTTTCTTCAGCTGTGAAATTAGGGGAATAATATTATGTGATGACAGCACAATATTTGAAATGTTTCATTTTTAAAATACTGTTCTCGAATGCATATCCCAATGCTTTGAGTACAAATCTCTCTCCAAAATGATCCTTTCCAGTCCATTTAGAACAGGCTTTTACTCACAAGCATTGCGAAAGCCTAACTACCTTGTTAAATGGAACCTGGCTTTTTCTGGATGTCTAATAAAAATACATAATATTACTGCAACAAACCAGCCATGAGATTTGTGGGATCTCGACTACTAATCACATCATTTTATCCTGCTTTGTTGTAGCCCTCCTCCTTCACTGAAAGATCTCTATTGTTTTTTGTGCAATCATTGCCAAAAGCTTTGAGAAAGAGATGTCAGCTAGACGTCCAGAAAATGCTATACTGTCCTGCACAAACAAAAGAACGCCAACACAGCAGTCGCTTTTCAAAATTAAATAATTCTATTTCTTGATATATTTTCTTTCAATCATCATACAAAGTACGGTTGCAGTGGAAACCAAATCATGAAGATTGCATTCACAAGTCTCAAAATTATAATCCTCCCAAGGAGTCAAGGTCTCCGGGTTGTCCAAATAATTAATATTTTCAATACTATATTAATGGCATATAGTTCATCAGGTGGTCAACCCAGATTGGTCGACAGTCTAGCCGTTTCCGCCATCTTGGCTTCGTCGGGACCTTCAGACCAATGCTCCAAGAAATAAAGTTTCCAAAGTGATCCGGAAAATGTCTATAAGAAGTGAAATAACATAAACCATCATATAGCTATACATAGTATTCCTATACAAGGCAACGATGGGGGTCTCTCTAATCCCGGGATTGAGTCTACTAAAGGCCAGAAAATCGTTGCCTTCAAAAAGACTAGGAGCATAAAACAAATGTTGATTCATGCGGATCACCGCCCCAAGATCACTCTGGAGTCAACCGTTCCCAACCATACGAATAGATGCGGAAGATGTTCGATCTGCAAACACATAGATACACAAGACTTGATCACCAGCCCTCATAATGGGGTTACCATAAAGTTACACACATGGGCAACCTGTACCAGTAAGAATTTGATATATTGTTTAAAATGTGGCTGCAATAGGCTTTATGTTGGGGAAACGGGAAGGGAACTCCAGACAAGAATTTCGGAACACTGCTCACGCTTCCGCACTAAAAATGAAAATTCAATACTATACTGTCATTTTAAGGAACATCATTTTGAGGACTTTAAGGTAGTAGTTTTAGAAAGAATCAAACCAACTCCCTTCATGGATATTAAGACCAAACTCTTACAACGTGAGGCTTTTTGGATCGTCAAACTGGGAACTGAAGCAACCCTGAAACCCAGCATGAGGCAATCAGGTCTTAATGATCGCTTAACAATAGGTGAAGTCTTGTTGTAAATCAACTTTGTTAAACATGCAGGATACTACAGCTTATATTGAGTGCTTTTGAGTTTCATTCCCTATCCGGCGAGATTGTTGATGGTATTAACCGAGAGAATTATTGATTATATACGTGGTATGTATGACAGCCTACTCTTCTGTTAGTTCTCTTTGAACGTTTGAGTGTATTATGTTATAAGATAGGAATACTATGTATAGCTATATGATGGTTTATGTTATTTCACTTCTTATAGACATTTTCTGGATCACTTTGGAAACTTTATTTCTTGGAGCATTGGTCTGAAGGTCCCGACGAAGCCAAGATGGCGGAAACGGCTAGACCGTCGACCAATCTGGGTTGACCACCTGATGAACTATATGCCATTAATATAGTATTGAAAATATTGATTATTTGGACAACCCGGAGACCTTGACTCCTTGGGAGGATTATAATTTTGAGACTTGTGAATGCAATCTTCATGATTTGGTTTCCACTGCAACCGTACTTTGTATGATGATTGAAAGAAAATATATCAAGAAATAGAATTATTTGATTTTGAAAAGCGACTGCTGTGTTGGCGTTCTTTTGCTTGTTCTTTTTGAATTACTCTGAGAACTAACGCCAATAGATTTCATACTGTCCTGCACATTCATGACATTGATCCAGGAAACTGTATTCTATTGAGCAGTAGTTCCCAACCTTTTTTGACCAGGGACCACTTGACCAGGGACCACTCTCCAACATTAGTACCAAAAGGACAACAAATCTGTTTTTGATCAATTTTAGATTCGGTTTGGTTATTTGACATGTTGATTCAGAAGATTGCATTGCAGAAAATTGCCACTGGGCGAGTCTTCTCTCCCCTGGCCTGGGAAGCTTCCCAAGGCTGAGAAAATGCTGGCGAGGGTGAGGGCAACACACCGGCATCTTCTTCCTTCCTTCCTTCTCTCCCTCTCATTCTCTCTTGCTCTTTTCCAATGGCAGCACACGTCCCCGGTGCCAATTTTCCCCACATATCCCGTGGCTCTTATTCTAGATCTCACAGCCTACCAGCAGGCCCGGATTAACACCTTTTGGCGCCATAGGTTACACTTTGGAATAAGCCCCCCCAAAAAGAGCAAGGAGAATCCTGGCCTAATTCTAACCCTGCTTCTCCTTCTTCCCGCGCTCACCTCTCGGCGTGAAGGCTGCTGCGGGACGGCAACTGCGCCGAGATTTAAGCCACCTCTGCCTCCTCCGTCATATTTCTGGGGTGCTGCGCATGCCTGGCAGCGGCCCCAGGGGCTTCCCTCTGCCTCCTCCTTGAGTCAAGGAAGGAGGGTGCAAGGAGGAGGAGGCGGAGGGAAGCCCCTGGGTCCGCTGGCGGGCATGCGTGGCACCCCTTGTCAAGGAAGGATCACCTCTGCCTCCTCCGCCATGTTCCTGGGTGCCTTGCAGACCTGGCAGCGGCCCCGGGGGCTTCCCTCCATCTTCTCCTCCAGCTCGCGCCCTCCTTCCTTGACAAGGGGGCGGGACGAGGTGGGCGTCATTCCCTCCTCCGCCGCCGCCCCTCGCAGCGCTCTCCCCACGCCCTCCCCCGAGAGAGGGAGAGAGAGAGAGAGAGAGAGAGAGAGAGAAGAGAGAGAGAGTAATCTCCGTTGCATTTTTGTTTCAACATTTTTTTTGGTCCGTGATCTGCACCCCCCTTGCCTTGCACCCCTAGGCCATGGCCTAGGTTGGCCTTATGGGTAATCCGGGCCTGCCCACCAGTGGGCCACAGCCCACAGGTTGTGAACCATTGGGCTGCTAAGTCCATGACTCCTACACTTCTGCTCTGGCCCAATGAATCTTGGCTACTATCACTGCTAAGTATGAGACTTTATGCACTGGCTTGACAAACTCAAAGGCTTCGGGGGTTTCTTCCAACACCATCAAAGAGGAATGTCTATGCATTTTGCCCATAACTTCATGCCCACAGGGTCTAGAGACTTGCTCCTAAAATATAAATGAATATGGATCCAGGTCAGATGGTGCTTCACTTGAGCACTGGGTGTCATGCCTAGACACTGAATTGAACCAAGACAACATTTGCAATTCTGCCATATGTTGTGTTATTCTGTTTTTATTCATTTGTTTTATTGGTTTGCTTTATTGGTTTCCTTTATTGCTCCATGGGGTTGCGATAAATCACTTTGGCATTTGTGCAGAGTGAGTGTACTGCTATTAATTACTAAGTACCGCTACTGCTATCACTATAATAATCTTTTCAAGCTACTTGAGCCTGCAGCCATTGCCACATCCCATAGCCAAAACATTAATTATATGAAGAAATCCTGTCTTTTGTCCATCTTGATTTCTATAACAATTAATTTCGGGGAGAAAAAATGGTGCCACTTTGGAACATGCATCCATGTAAACCTCTGCCACGCTCTTGTTTAGCAATCTTATTTCTAAACTAAAAATCCCCAAATCCTCTGGGTTTTCCTTGTGGTCAAGAACTTGGCCTAACTGCCTGTAGGCTTCTTCACACAACTATAGTGCTATGTAGTACAACCCCCGTATCTATGGGAGATTGTGTAGACATGCAAACCCTATTGATTGAATGAGTGACTTGTAATGGAAGTAGAGCAAAGAGTTGCACTGGTATACCTAGGAAACATGTCAAGAGACTTCAGTCATCACAAGGTCCTCCAATGCAATTTTGTGGGTCAACCTCCAGGAAAATAATACAATAGAATGGTCTGGAGAATGTAGAAAATGCATAGGGTGAACTTATTTTTTCCAGACGCAGGTAAATGAAACTCTGCTCTCATCTACTTTGCCATACAATGCAACTTGCATTGCATTACATGGTCAGTGTAGACACATATAATGCAGTTTGAATTCCATTGAACTGGATTTTATGAGTCTACTAGCTGACCCGGCCACGCGTTGCTGTGGGATGTTTGTAACTTGGGACTGTGTATGTAGTTATGTATATGTGTATATGTGTGTACTTATGTATATGTGTGTTTGTATATGTATATGCGTGTATATGTGTTGATGTGTGTATGTGTATATTTGTATCTTTCTGTGCATGTATATATGTGTGTACGTGTGTATGTGTTCCTTTCTTCTCCCCTCCTTTCTTCCTTCCTTCTTTCCTTCTATGCTTTCCTTCCTTCCCCTCCTTTCTGCTTTCCTTCCTTTTGTCTTCCTTTCTTCTCCCCTCCTTCCTTCCATCCATTCTTCCTTATATCCTTCCCTTCCTTTCTTTTCCCCTCCTTCCTTCCATCCATTCTTCCTTATATCCTTCCCTTCCTTTCGTCTTCCTTCCTTCCTTCCTTCCCTCCCTCCATCCTGCACAACTCACCTCTATTTGTAAGGCAAAGAGCCGGCGCTGTTCATAGACATCTCCAAGGCCATTTGGCCTGCTTGGTTGCCCAGCTTGTGACTGAGGCGCCGTGCCGGCCATCTCGCCCCTCCTCCAGAACTTCCTTGACGATGTGTTCAAGGGGTGAGAGACCATGGCAGGGGCGGACCATCCATTTCAAGCCCCTGTCCCGGTGCAGGAAAGCACTTGGGGAGCGCGATGCCGAGCCGCCTCTGCCCTGGGAGCCTTGGCCCTCCCCTAGGCTACAGTCCCCGGTGTCGGGAGCATTGGGAGCCGTTTCAGGGCCGGCAGCGGCGTATCCCTTGCTCTCTCGCACTCTCTCTCTCTCTAGCGCATGCTTCCCCTTCTCCCTGACGTTTCCAACGGCTCCCCCTTCAGAGCGCACAGCCACGGCGTGTTTGTGGATTGCGCGCTACCTTGCTCTCTCTCTCTCTCTCTCTCTCTCTCTCTGTAGTGCGTGCTTCCCCTTCTCCCTGATGTTTCCAACGGCTCTTTATTATGCGTGGTAGGTGTTATTTTTATAGTTTGGGAGGGGTGAGGAGAGGAGCTGTGGCAAGCGGCTGGCGTATGCGCCATTTTGTTGTCTGGCGCAGTGGCTTATGGGGATTGTAGTCCATATGGGTTTTTTTGGATTTGTGATAGTTGGCTCTTTTGGGTTTTTTTTGTGGTAAACATACCTCGTAGGGTTTTCTGGGTATGTGGGCTGTTTTTGTGTGTCTGCTTTGTGTGGTTTCTTTGTCTATAAGCCTGTCAGGACGATATGGAGGATTTTATATATATAGATACTGTCATATAATGCAGTTCAATGCAGTTATCTTCATTCTGAAACTGCATTATGTGGCCTCTGGGTACTGATCCTGCAACTCCTGTGCAGTGGCTATGAGACCTAAATATCCCTCCACAAATCTCAGACTCCATGGGCAGTTAAGGTGGAATATAGTGCTATAATACTGTGAAAACCACACTTGTTTCCTCCCCCTGATCACCTTTCCCTCTGCACCACTGCCAGCTCCTGATGTGGCAATTGCCGAGGGACAGGGTGTTTCCAACGGGGTTAGGAATTTACGTAAAACTTTTCCATAAATATTTACATACAGCAGGAGCATGATACTGGCTTCCTTGATTCCCAGCCACTTGCCTCATAAAACCAAAGGGCAAACTTTGCCACAGTGGTTTCTGCTATTCCTCCAAATGCCATCTTACGTAACACACCCGGGGGCTGCTGAGCAAATCCTCTCCTCTCAGCCCAACACATGCTCAAACAGATGCAGGGGAGGATGAGTCTGCAGGAAGCTTTCCAGGGTGTTGTTTTTCTTTCCACAAGATCCAACAATCGCCTTAGAAGCAACATGTACCAGGCAGGCGGTGTGTGTATTTCTTTTCTCGAATGATGAAGCATCCTTTTTATTAGCATCTTGTTCTCTGCTTGGAAGCACTGTTATTGTTCTCCATCTCCTGCATGCCCTTCCAACATGCTTCTGCCTGTTGTCAAAGGAGATCCCTCCATTCTTGCATCAAGGTCTCTTCCTGGAACTGTGGGATTTCCTTTAATCTTCAGAGAGGATTTCACATTCCATGTTGTTTTCCTCTCGGTGTTTCCTTCCCAGCTAGCATTTTCTTATTAACTTGTGGCACTTGTTTCCACCATGGATAGGGTTGCCATTTTTTGATATAAAAAATAAGGGACATTTACGGGATTTTTCACAAAAATAAGGGACACTTCATTAAAAACTTGAAACTCAAACATTAGGTAGAAATAGTTTTATGAGCAGAATAAGATAATGATTGAAACTCACAAAAGAAACTGACTTATACCCTCTTAACAGGACATGGTATGTTTCTGCATGCTTTGTCATGCAGAAAAAACATTATCAGAACTACCTAATTTTCTCCATCTGTATTTAGTACTTGATTTTGCTGACTTTAAAAGTGCACTGTCTAAACATTAAATAAAATAAATTTTATAAGACAGTACATCTTCATGATTATTATGTCAATAGTTAATGGTATAGTATAGTATGGGATACACAGCATTGTATAGTATTGGGATGCACAGCTAGGCCTATTTTAAGAGTAATTCTCAAGCAACCAGAAACTATCTTTATCCAACATGATCCAACATTCCCTGGTAACGGTTAATTAGTCTACTGTACTTTGAAAAGTCCTGTATCGCCTCTTCCTTCCAACGGGGACGCAGCCTGCCCTGCGAGTTGGAATCCCCGGGCAGGCATTGCCGTGGAAACCGCAGTGCGCAGCTTCCTCTGGTCAACCCCACCCAGTCTTGTCCTGCTAGTCAATAATAAGGGACAGGGCCTGAAAATAAGGGACACAAATTTTAGGGCCAAAATAAGGGACGACCCTTAAAATAAGGGACATATGGGAACCCTAACCATGGATGATACACCCTAACTATCTTAGCTCTATCCTGTAGAACCCTGCAGAATTTGTAAGAATACTTTGCTGGATTGCTGGTAAAGTTCTTCCAACGAGTTTTAAGTCCATCATCAAACTACAAACTCCAGGATTCATAGGATGGAACCATAGCAGTCATCTCAAAGTATGACTCTGATATGCACTAGGACTGTGCATTTCAGCTGAATCTTGATCCGTTTCTGCTGGCAGAATTCTGGGAGACCCCCAGATCTGTTTTCGCACACTTCCCAAAAATGGGTGGGTAGCCAGATAGCCGTTTTTGTTCCACAGCCGAAAAATGCAGCTAGATCTGGCCCATTGGCAGCAATGGGGGACTATATACTAGGGAGGTGAAATCACTTGGCCTACTTAAACATCTATTTCCACCCAATCAATGATCTGAAGCCAATAATATAAGTAAACATCTAATACTTCTATTCAATGTAAATATCAAATATGCATTGAATACAGATTAACATACATTATGATCATTCAAATACAAAATTTTACTACAAGGAAAACTGTAGAGTTCAAAGGTCCATATCAAATCACTTTTGAAATCAACTACACCGTGGCAAGGTGCTTCCTTCGTAAGGAGCACTATTTGGAGAGTTCGTAACACAGTCCAAGTAGACTCAGTGGGTGGTGAATAAACAAGTGTCTTTAGTGCCCATAAAGTCAATGGTAACTTCCCGAAAGCGTGGATTCACGGATTAAGAGAATCCGGGGGGTCTCAGAAGAGGAGCCAAGGTACATCGCTTGGAGGTGGTTAGAGCTGGACAACACACCAACGGCTCTGTGTGTAAAGATGTTGTATTGCCTCTCTACAAATCTATGGTGAGGCCACATCTGGAGTACTGTGAACAATTCTGGTCACCGCACCTCAAGAAGGATATAACGGAACTGGAAAAGGTACAAAGAAGGGCAACAAATATGGTCCAATGTATGGAGCAGCTCACTTATGAAATCAGGTTGCTACGCCTTGTCTTTTCAGCCTTGAAAGACGGCGTTTAAGAGGTGACTTGATTGAAGTGTATAAAATCATGCATGGGATAGAAAAGGTGAATAAAGAACAAATATTTTCTCTGTCACACAACACTAGGACTAGGGGGCACTCCCTAAAGCTCCAAGGTAGGAAAGTTAGGACTAATAAAGGGAAATATTTCTTCACCCAGAGGGTCATTGGGTTATGGAACTCACTTCCAGAGGAGGTTGTGACAGCTGTCAGCCTGGACAGTTTCAAGGCAGGATTAGACAGATTCATGGATACCAAGGGAATCAGTAGTTACTGAAATGGACATCCAAGTGCCACCTCTGTGTTGATGGAGGCAGGCAGGATTTTCCCCGGGTACTGGTTGTGGGGGGTCGGGGGAGCAGGTCAGGGTTTTGCCCTCCTTTCTGCTAGAGATCCCTGTGTACAACTAGTGGGCCACTGTGTGACACAGAATGCTGGACTAGATGGGCTGAGGCCCGATTCAGCATGGCTCTTCTTATGTTCTTATGTTCTTATGTTCTTATGTTCTTAAGACGCCAAGATATGGCCGTTTTGCACTGCTCTTTCGCGCTTCCGCAGGGCGTTCCGGCTTTGGGCCACTCCTCCTTGAGTTGTAGTGATCTCAACACAATAATTTTTTCTCAATTGCTAGAAGATAATCTAGATAAATGTATAGCCAACAATGAGCATAAAACAAACCATGTGGAGGATATATGCAACACAGCAGTCTTCTAGCAATTGAGAAAAATTATTGTGTTTGGAGGACACATCAACCATTGTTAGCCCATCAAGTTTCATAATATTTGGGTCATACCCTGATTTTTAGGAATTTATTTTCCTTTCAGAAATAAAGTCTCACAACCTCTGAGGATGCTTGCCATAGATGCAGGCGAAACATCAGGAGAGAATATAGCCCAAAAAAACCTACAACAATCCAACCAAAGGATTATTACTAATACTTATTATTATTATTTATTACTTGAAATTCAGAAGGCAGAGAGCATACACAGAGAGAAATATAAACAAAGAGAACTTGTTTGCAAAGGAATGAAATTGTAGGTAGGTAGATAACTAGGTAGTACTTTTCTAAGAATTGGGATTTTCTGAATGTTTGTTGGGATTACAATTGATTGTTATTAATTATTATTATCTTTTAGATGTATTTTCCGAAGGAGAGGGGAGGGGAAAAAGAAGGTAAAGTGTGATTCTCCCAAGCCCCCAAATGTTTGCACACACCCCACCCACCCATCCTGCACACTCCCAACTCCCAGTCAGTCCCACTAAATAAGAAGAATCAAGAAAATAAAGGAAAATAAAGAAGATTCAAGAGAGAAGCCAAGAGGCAAGCCAAAAAATAAAGCTGAGAGAGAGCAGCAAGGCAATTGGACTGGAGCCAGGATGCAACTGAGAGCAATGGAGGCAGTTGCTCCATTAAATAGACACAGCTTGTGTACAACATGCCATGCCATTCTTCTTTTCTGACTGGCCCCACAAGCAGGGCTCACAGGGAAACCCCGTGCTAGTAGCACATGGCAGCATCTCCGCACGCCGTGTGGTGCCAAATGGGGAGGAGGAGCTGTGATTGGCTGCTACATGGTCCTGTTATAGATGAAAAAATGTGATGGCTGAGCTTTTGTCATTACGGCCATCTGACCAGGCTGAACAAGCCGGATTGGCCAAAGGGAACTGACCACTCAAAATCTTTGCACAAGCCTAATGTGCACCATATCTTGACTCCTCCGTGTGATGTTTTAGCTCCTCCTAGAAAACCCATAGAATCACAGACTTGTAAGAGACCCCAATGGCCATCCAGTCCATCCTCCCACCAGGCAATATAATAGATGCCCTAGAAACAGCATGTTCCACCATGGAGAAACTCTCACTTTCAGGACGTTCTTCTTGATGTTTAGGTAGAAACTCTTTCCTTGTACTTTGAATCTATTTCTTCATGTCCTGATTTTGGGAACAGCAAAACAAAAGCTTGTTACATTTTTTAATGGGATATCCTTTCCAATTTTTTGCTAACCTTCTCTTTTCCACATTAAAACATATCTAGCTCCCTCAAGCAGTCCTCATGGGGATTCGTGGTTTCCAAATCTTTGGCCATTTTGGTTGCCTATCTCTGGGCACATTCCAGCTTGTCAATATCCTTTTCGAATTGTGCCCAGAAACGGATACAGTACAATACCTCATATCTTCCCTCAATCTAATTTAGACTCATAATGATGCAGTGCAGAATTATATTAATCGGTTTTGATGATTTAAACTGTTTGTTTTTAATGCCAATAATATTTTATTTTATTTTAATGTTTGTAAATTTTAGGTTTTACATTGTATTGCATTAGTTTTGTTGTAAGCCTCTTTTAGTCTCTGTTGGAGAGAGAAAAGTGGGGTATAATCAACATAAACATAAGCATAAACAACAACATCAATGTTTTTTTAGTTGGTGCATCACTCTGTTGACTCATCTTCAGGACCAGATCTAGCCTTATCTGCAGAACAGATAAGAATTACTTTGAGATGTATTTGCTACCCCATTCCCACTCTTAATCTCACAAATATATTCTTACTGGAAATCCAAACTCATCTTTCTGAGAGGATGGGCTGTCAAGGGAAGGCAGTAAAGCTCTTCCTCAGAAAAAAAGTGGATTCTTTTAAGGTCCTTCAAACCACAAGGAATGTTGGCAATTCACAGAAGGTTGGTACAGCAAGGTTCAGAAAAGCAAGAGGAATTAAGTGCAGATTAGATAAATACACACTTTTGACTTTAGGACTCGGGAATTGGCATGAAGGAGAGAAGCTCAGCTGGAGCTATGTGGGAGGGGGCAATGGGTCCCTTGGCCCTCAGTTGGAATTCTTTTCCCAAGGAAAGTTTTCATTTAGTCCCCGTACTTAGAAACAGCATTTAGGCATCCAAAGAAAAGGGTCTGGCAAAGTCATCAAGGGAATGCAAAGGCATCAAATATAAAAGTCTTGGTGTGAGTGGTTTCTAATTTCTCACTCCCTGCAGGCCCGGATTAATACCTTTTTGCGCTCTAGGCCACACTTTGGAATTATGCCCCCTTTAAGCCAACCTCTACCGCCCCCCCCCCCCACTCAGACCCACACTTGGATGGCTTTCGCCATGGTGCCTCCAGAGCAGAAGAGAAAGGCAAGTAGGCACCATCCCGCCACCTCCAAGGCTCCAATTCCCACCGGCTGGAAAGCTCCGCTGTGCTCTGAAGGTCTCCTCAGGAGGCTTGGGGAGAGTGCAGCGGGTGCAAACTGGCTCCAAAGGTGCACACGAGAGAGAGAGAGAGAGAGCGAAAGAGAGAGAGAGAGAAAGAGAGAGAGAGTGTGTGTGTGTGTGAGAGCGCGATAGAGCAAGAGAGAGAGAGAGCTAGAGAGAGAGAGAGAGAGAGAGAGAGTGAGAGAGAGAGAGAGAGAGAGAGAGAGAGAGATGTCCGCTTGGCGTGCGCTCCCGCAGAGCAAGGGAGGATTCAGGTTGGGGTTTGTGCAACTTTTGTTCAGCTGCTCCTGAAGGCAGGAGAGCCAGACCCTGGCCTTGATCCTTCCCTCCCTCCCACGGCTCCCTTTGGCCAAGCAGGCCGCCCTGGTTTGGTCCGAGAGCGCAGGAGCGAGCCTGGATTGGTGTGGTCTCGTGCTGGGGACCTGAGAGAGGTCCACCCAAGCAACACCCTTTCTCTCCCCTCTCTGTTCCTCCCTCTCTTCCTTCTTTACTTTCTTTCTTTCTTTCCTCCTAGTTGCCTCCTTCTCCTCCTTCTCCCCTCCCTCCCACCGCCCTCTCCCGGACTCTACCGTTTGGCTCTGGCTGCAGGAATTTACAGTCTGCCGCCGGGGAAGCCGGGCGAGTCACCATGGAGATGGCTTCCCCCGGAGCCAGGAGGTCAGGCCAGCCAGAGACCCACAGGCAAATCAATGGATCAATGTGAGGGCCCCGCCGCAGCCCAGAGAGCGAGAGACAGAGGGGACAGAGCAGAGACTTTGCCGGGAGAAGGAAAGAGGAGGCATGAGAAAGGGGGAAAGAGGGGCACGGACCAGTTTTTTTTGGGTCCGTGATCTGCGCCCCCCCTCAGCTTGCGCCCCTATGCCATGGCCTAGGTTGGCCTTATGGGTAATCCGGACATGACTCCTTGCATTGCTGGACGTTTGGGGATTAAAGGAAGAACAAAGAAAATTACAACTTTCTCTTAAATTTCCAGATTTGCTTAGCAAAGACTGCATTTTGCCTAAAGCTTGTTCAGGTAGTGGTCATCTCAACATTACATGCCAGTTTGAATTATAGACTCATAGGGCCCTTCTACATTGCCATATAATCCAGGTTGTCAAAGAAGGAATGAACAATTGAATCTCTGTTTAAATTGAATTGAATTGAATCTCTGTTTAAAGACCTCCAAAGAAGAAGAGTTCATTACCATGCTATCTATTTTACTGTTGCACAATTGTTCCACTATTATTTTCCTTTAGTTTATGCAATGGGCTGGGATCTGGCATGAATGTGCTTGATCTGTGTCTACTCTGGAACAGATTTGGGCTAAACTACCAAGAGTTGATGTTGTTTATTAGGGCTGGTTGATCCATAAAAAAGTTGTTTCTAAACTCATGTGGGGGGAGGAGCCGCTGTTATTTCAAAATAGAAAGTGTTCCAAAAATTTTGGGGAAAATTTCAAAATGGATTCGTATTTAATTATGAAATTTGGTATTATTTCGTTATTGGTGCCACACATGCGCAGTGCGCAGGGGATGCCCGCCTCCACGCCCCCTCGCCAGCTCAGAATCAACCCGCGATATCTCTAACGCGGGTTGATTCTCAGCTGGCGAGGAGGGATGGAGTGCATGCCCTCCACGCCCCCTCGCCAGCTGAGAACCAACGCGGGTTAAAGGTAAGAAAGGGTGGAAATAAAAACGACATAATAACGCACCGTTTACGGAAATGGCAGACCCGGTTTCGATTTTGCTGGCCGCGGGTTGAATTAGGGTCTACATTGATTTTAATACGTAATAATAATAGTTTTCTAAGGATAACGAATGGAGATATCAACCCCTATTGTTTATTTGTTCAGTCACTTCCAACTCTTTGTGACCTCATGGACGACCAGCCCATGCCAGAGCTCCCTGTCGGTCATCACTACTTCAGGTCCTTCAAGGACAAGCCAGTCACTTCAAGAATACCATCCATACTTACCTTGTCTCGTGATTCACTAAATTACCTGAAATTTAAAAAAGCTAGTCAATCAATTATATCCCATGATATTTACCATCTATATCTACTTATTTACACTCTTTGTCTTAATTTGATTCATTCTCTAATTCCAGTTTAGATTTAATACAATATCATATTCCTTCTTACAATAATCTTGAACTACAAACCAATCACATTTTTTACCAGAAGCTATTTCTCCAAGATAAGAACAATGGAGATAGGTTCAGAAAGGCTCTACTTGAATGATATCATATGACTCACCTACCCAAATGTCTTTCGCACCTCTGTAATGTCTCTTTTTTACTCTTGTTTTTACTATTGTACACCTTTTCTAAGCCAACCCCACAGGATGGGTCGGTGGCTTCACTTCCTTTTCTTTTTATTCTGTATATTTGCTTCTTTTAAATTTATATGTGAAAATCAATAAAGACATTTTTTTTAAAAAAAGAATACCATCCATACATCTTGCCCTTGGTTGACCCCTCTTCCTTTTTCCTTCCATTTTTCCCAGCATCATTGTCTTCTCCAAGCTTTCCTGTCTTCTCATGATGTGGCCAAAGTACTTCATGTTTGCCTTTAATATGATTCCCTCCAGTGAGCAGTTGGGCTTTATTTCCTGGACTATGGAGTGGTTTGATCTTCTTGCGGTCCAAGGTACTCTCAGAATTTTACTCTTAACATCACAGTTCAAAAGTGTATATGTTCCTTCGCTCAGTCTTCCTTATGGTCTAGCTCTCGCAGCCAAAGGTTATTATGGGGGAATACCATTGCTTTAACTATGCAGATCTTCATTGTCAGTGTGATGTTTCTATGCTTCACTATTATATCAAGATTGGTCATTGCACTTCTCCCAAGAAGTAAATGTCTTCTGATTTCCTGGCTGCAGCCTGCGCCTGCAGTAGTCTTTGAGCCTAGAGATACAAAGTCTGTCACTGCCTCCACGTTTTCTCCCTCTGCTTGCCAGTTGTCAATCAGTCTGGTTGCCATAATCTCGTTTTTTTTATAAAAAAAAAAGTTTAACTGCAACCAAGCTTTTGTACTTTCTTCTTTCACCTTGGTTAGAAGGCCCTTCAGCTCCTCCTCCCTTTCAACCATCAAAGTGGTATCATCTGCATAAGGCCTTGCATGGTCTGGGACCTGTGTACTTGAAGGACCGTCTACTCCCATATGTTCCCCAGAGATCTCTCTGTTCAGAAGATCTCAATCTCCTGCAGATTCCTTCCCTGCGAACCATCCACCGCTTGTCAACCAGGCACAGAGCCTTCTCTGTGGCAGCACCGCAATTGTGGAACAGTTTGCCACTGGAAGTTCGAGCAGTTAATGAACTACCGGCTTTCTGGAAAGCTTGTAAAACAGCACTGTTCCGACCTGCCTTCAATCTGTGACCACCCTGGACTATAGCAGAATACTGTTAAATTGATTTTATTGCTTGTTTTATCTGTCTTGTTGGTTTTTGATATGTTTTATGATGTAATTCGATATGCTGTAAAGTTTACAGCATATCGAATTACATCATAAAACATATTGATATTTATTTATTTATTTATTATTTTGATTTGTATACCATCCCTTCCGATTGGCTCGGGACGGTTTACAGCAGGGCTGTCCAACTGCCGGCCCTGCAGGTGTTTTGGACTTCAACTCCCAGAAATCCTAGCCAGTTTACCAGCTGTTAGGATTTCTGGGATTTGAAGTCCAAAACACCTGCAGGGCCGGCAGTTGGACAGCCCTGCTGTAAACCGTCCCGAGCCAATCGGAAGGGATGGTATACAAATCGAAATAATAAATAAATAAATAAATATCTAAGATTGTTAATGTTTCATCCAGCAATGTTAACTACAGCCTTGAATTCATCAAGCCCCACACATCACATAATGTGTTCTGCATATAAGTTAAATAGGTCAGGTGAAAGTATACAGTCCTTGGCAGTATACTACCAAGAGTAGATGAGACCAAGGTTAGGAATCTATAACTGCAATATAAAATGGCAGCCCTAATTTTTTTTTAAAAAAAAAAACCCAAACCAACCATTGGTTTTAGGGGCTGAAGGCTTTAAGGAATGTAATAATCTCCAGCAACTCAACAGGGCTGGAGCCAGCCTGACTCTTTCAGGGAGGGATCTACAAAACCCAAGTGGTGTTTTAGAAAAATCCTGTCTCCTTTTTGCTTAAAATTTGCATTAATTAGAAAAAGTGCTCAGGTGTATTTACAGTTCATTGGGAGGTTTGCCTGGCAACAGCAAGAAATAGCCAAGGGTTTACCTTTGAAATAGATCATAGTTTAATTATGCTGGGATTGCCTTGCACGTCTAGGGTGATAGAACTCCAGGGCAGCTCATAAATAGTCATGTATTTCAGATTACTATTGTTATTTATTTATTAGATTCCAATAGGTATAATGCTTTGCGCAACATACATAATGCATATCAATCAAGCCAGTGTGATGTATTTGTTAAAAAATTAAGTAAATGTGCCGGTCCCAGAGTAGAAACCAATCCCCCAATGAGACACTGGAAGTTTTATTGCGTGGTCTATCTCTCTTGTATTGTCCACTCTGATAGGAAATGGTTTTCCAGGGTTTCAGACTGGCTTCAATTGTAGCCTGATCTCAGTGATTCTTGTGTTTGCACTGCTGAGGCATCATGGGGGGAAAGTGGGAAAGGGAGTAATGGGTTGATACTAGGCATTGGTAGATTCGATCAGAATCCTCGTAAATCGGATTAAAATTGGAATTAATCAATTTTTAAGCAATTCCAAAGCGATTTGGAAATCCGGAAATAATCTTGCCTTTTCAAGCCACTGCCGCCATCTTTTTTCTGCTCCAGGAAGTGAATCGGAAAGTTGCATGCGGGGATGCTTGCCTCCAGCCAATGAGGGGAAACCACCTCGGGAGGGGTGGGGTTTCGGCACAGCAGCCACTGCCCCTTAAAAAGGGCTGCGCATGCCTCATGGGCTTATTGCGAGCCGGGGACGTGAAGGCAGAGGGACTAGGGCAGGCTGCTTGGGTGGGAAAGGTGCCACGCCACTGCTTTGTAAGGGAAGGACTGGGTTGGGAACAATTTATCCTTTGCTATTAATTCCCTTCCTGAAGCAGGGAATACAACTTTTAAGGTTTTTTTCTTCTGGGGTTTGCCTTTTGTGCTTTGGAAAACCAGAATTCCTTTTTGCTGCTAATAATTTCCTTCCTGAGGCAAGGAAAACAACCTTTAAGGGTTTATTTTCTCCTGGGGTTTGCCTTCTGTGCTTTGGAAAACCAGAATTCCCCTT
Organism: Anolis apletophallus; assembly: GCA_030556195.1. NCBI lineage: Eukaryota > Metazoa > Chordata > Lepidosauria > Squamata > Anolidae > Anolis > Anolis apletophallus. The sequence continues at coordinate 40,034,442 of JARBWK010000011.1, read as the reverse complement.
TGCTGCTAATAATTTTCTTGGGAAAACACACAAAAGTTTGGAGACCCCTTTGTCTGCCTGGGGTTACATGTTGTACTTTAGGAAACTAGAAATCTAGTAATCTAATATTTTCCTTGGGGAACAACACAAAAAACGTTTGGAAGCCCCTTTCCTCTCCTTGGTGTTACATGCTGTACTTTAAGAAACTACAGTAGAAATCTAGTAATCTAATCTTTTTCTTAGGGAAACAACACAAAAAAGTTTGGAGGCCCCTTTCCTCTCCTTGGCCTTACACATGGTACTTTGGGAAACTAGAAATCAACTGATCCAATCTAATCAACACAATAACAATTTGGAAGGCCCCTTTCCTCTCCTTGGACTTACACATGGTACTTTGGGAAACTATAAATCTACTAATCCAATCATTTTCTTGGGAATCAACACTATAAAGCTTTGGAAGGCCCCTTTCCTCTCCTCAGGCTTACATGTGGTACTTTGGGAAACTAGAAATCTAATCATCCAATTCTTTTATTGGGAATCAACACTATAAAGCTTTGGAAGGACCCTTTCTTCTCCTTGGGGTTTCTTCTCCTTTGGGAAACTAGAAAATTGTCAAGGACCCAGGAATCTTCTAAACACATTGAAAGTTAGTATGCTGAGAGATGAGAATATTTTCTACTACTGTGGCAAGTTTTGTCAGTAGCGGTCTAAAAATGAGAGAAAGGCAATCCCCCAAGTTTTGCCTGTCCCATTTGCAGGTTCTCCTTCGCATTGCGCAATCACGCTCTCCATTAACGAAGCGACTTGTTTTTGGAAAATTTCGGAAATCATTTCAAAATCGAATCGCTAGCACCCCCTACATCCGAAACGGGTTTAGAACCATTTTTTTCTTGATCAAACAAGCCTAGTTGATACTGTTGAGAAGACCTAAATGGAGAGGTGGAAAGGCAGCAGAAAGATTGGGGCAAGGAGATGGAACTAATTGTCAGAGATAATTCATGCAGAGCCAGGACTGAACCACAAGTTCATTTTATTTGTAAATAAAACAAAGAAGACAAAGCATATTCCGGAGCATTATTCTCAGGGTGGCTCACAGCACATAAATCATGGCGGACTGGAGAGCATTCTTATCTACAAATGTTTACATTCCAAAGGTTGAATATCCGGGACCTTTTGCTTCCGTCACAGACATAAACTTTTCTTCTCCAGTTAACTCTGTTATGGCCTAACTATATTACACAGCTCAGAAAATAGACAAATTTAACAGAAAACATTTTGAACTCATTTTGTCATACATTCTTGCACTGACACTAATGAAGCAGCAGCTACTGCTGGCATAAAGTAAGAATTACAGATTCAGCTGTTCTCTTATAATTAGCCTGATTAACTCTATTTTGACAATAGTTGACATATCACCCATGGCCTGTATGGTTTTGCTGTATGGTTTTGCTGTACATTGCCATTTGTGCTATGCTAGATGTGCTGTGAGTGCAGTATCACGTGCCCTGGGCCACTCTATCTAATGTTATGGTTAAGTGCCAGTCCCTGAGAACATCCTCGTAAACTACAAACAGTTTCGGTCTCAATTCTGTGCAGGTAACAAAGACCTTAGATAGGAATAACCATGTATGTATTAGACATTGCTCATACACACTGTCTTTTTCTTTGTAGCTCTGAAGTTATGAAAAATATTGATACCTTAAATAAAATCTGCCTTTCTTGATCAGTGCTGTGATTAGGTTGGGCTGAAAGCAATACTGTGCTTGGTAGATTCTTTGACCAAAGTTATTGTTTGTTGTCTGTTTGTCTTTCTACTCACAAGGCTCATCCTAGCTTTGTGTTCCACCTGTAGGAATGCTATAGGGCTGATAGAATCCTGGAACTATAACTGAAAGAGACTACATGGGCCGCCCAGTCCAACTTTTGCACAGTTGATATGCAGAAAAAGCACAAACAAACACTTTCGACAGATGGACTCTGTTTAAAAGCTTCCAAAGGAAGAGATTCCACTGGACTCTGAGGCCGTGAGTTCCACTGTTGAACAGCTCTTACAGCCAGGGGGTTCTTCCTAATGTACAGGTGGAATCCCCTGACAGTTCAACCTTACTCTACCCTGCAAACCCATGGAAAAATCAAATCGACGAAAAAGAAACTCACAAGTATGGTCAGCCAACTGTATATATTTGAAAAGGAAAAAACATATTTTGGCTGGAGAGAAAAATATGCATTTAAATATACATTAAAAATAAAACAATTTTGGTATTTTTGGGGAGTTTAAAAATATATATTCTGGATCGGTGTGGAAATGGAATAGAGCAGAATGACGGGTGAAAGCAAAGAAAGTGACACCAGCTAAAAATAGTTCCCTCGTCTCTATTCATGATTTCTCCAGGCCTAGTGTCTCACCTTCCTTACAGAAGCTTGTCTACTGCTGATTCAGAGGCTGAGCCAGACAGGGGAGAGAGTACATCTGATTATTTAGCAAAGATGGGATGTCACTCACCAACACATCTTGCATGCAGATTTACAGGTAATCGTTGATGCTGCAAGGTTTCTAAGATGATGCAATGAGCCTGAACTGTATTTCATCTTGTAAAACTCATTGAACACCTGAAATCATATGAACAGATGCCCTGGATTTTGAGTAGAAAGAATATTCATAAGTATTCATTCCCAGCAAGAAAAACAAGTTTCCCAACAGTTGGGAAAACACCATCAGGAAGAATTCTGTACAATTTTCTCCTAATGCCAAAACATCCCACTGGGTGGACACTAGGTTTTTCTTGAGAGAAAACCAGTGGGATTTTTTTTGCTTGAAAAAATCCCCCTATTGTTTTCTCTGCAGAAAACCTTTTTTCTGCACAGAAAAGGGGTCATTTGGGGGTTTTGTTTACACATATACATGCATTTCATCATATAATAATTCTGACAAGACAGTTTAGCACATTTAAATACAATATTGCATATGAATACTCCTTTTTACTGGCAGCGGAAGAGAAAACTGCTGTACTTATTTATCTTTGAATACAAGGCTGAAATAGAGTTACATCCTTATTCCGTCTTTGGATTTCCTGTTAGCATTTCTCAGAACTGCCACCTTCTACATGCTTCCTTGAGAAATAGCTTGATTCCTGCCATAATTATGGGTCATGACTTGCAAATGGGGTGAAATCATTTATGGTTAAAATGTCTTCCTGCAGACTTTGTCCGGAGTTACAGGCAGATGATTGCAGGTTGCACAAAGGTAAAGTTGACTCGCCTATTCAACAGACCAGATTTTTCTGGAATTATTAATTTATTCATATATTTAATTCCTACCCTACTTTACTCCCATATGGTAACCAAAGCGGCTTGAACTGTACAGGAAGCACAAAACAGCTAAAACAATCTGTAATGGAAATTGAAAAAGTTTAAAACAACAAACCAGTTAAGACTGTCTAAATCAGTTAAAAGCACATTACAACTAACTGCATATTAAGAAGCAGAACTTTTTTGCAATGTCAAAATAGTTTTTCAGCACATGTTGCACCTCAGACCGTAGTTAGCTCCCTCAAGCACACACACCAGGCCAATGCAATAAATGTACTTTTATTTAGAATAAAAGGATAGTTCAAAGATAGAAAGATAAATGTAAAGCAGTTCAAATCAAAGTCCCAAAGCAATTGAATTCACTATAGTTCCAAAACGATGGCAAAGAATGCTGGCAATTGTCCCATGGAAATTCATGTTGCAAAGTCAAGGCAGACCACTCCTGCAGTTGAACATGAACCGGAGATTCAGGACCCAAGTCCTCTCCAAGCTGAATGTAGCTTCAGATCTGATGAAACCCCTCTCAGACCAGTCTCATAAAGGAATCTAATTCTTGTGCGTCCACCACACCCCCTTCCTCCAATCTCTCCTCGAAGATCTGATACTATCCCTCCTGTTGAATTCCCACTCGTTAGCAGACCCAGCTGCACTGCTATCAGAGTGAGAAGCTGGAAACTCCCTTTCTCCGGAATGCTCATCTGGAAAGGGAGTAGAAACTCTCTCTTGGGAACCAAGGCCGCCGGGCCTCTCATAGTCTGATCCAGAATCATCTTCCATGGAATCCTGACTATATTCATCTGCAGTCCCATATCCCTCCAGCCATTCATTGTCCCATTGCAAACTCGTTTGGAGACCCATACCCATCTGGCCAATCTTCATCATCACTCTGCCCCTGGTCATCTAGCATATCCTCACCTTGCCCCTGGTCAGCTGGCACCTGCCTTGGCACCTCTGGGGTCTGTTGATGCCCACTAGGCGGGAACACCACAGCACACAATCAAGCTTCACGCGAAACTACTCCAAACTGCTGCAAATATATTTGACAAGTCTGAAAAGAAATGTCTCCCAATTTTGGCCATTTTTGGAGCACACCTTGCATTATTGCTTAATTTTGACATCGTCGTTTAAACTGCTCTGATTGGATGCAGCTTCATTAAAATCCCCATGATGACATTGTAGTCCTATGAAATCCTCTCATTCACTGCATAATTTTCGATTGGTGGAAACAACCATGGGACTAATTTAGAAAAGAAGAATATGGAGCTATCAGAATGAAAATGTCACAATGACATAAAATCTCTCAATTTCCCTCTTTTAAGCTCCGTCTCAATTTTCATACAAAATGATTTCAAGGCTCCAGCTACATTGTAAAATTCATGCAGTTTGACATGACTTGAACTGCCATTGCTTGATGCTATGGGATCATCAAATTTGTCATTTGGTGAGCCATCAGCTCTCTTTGGCAGAGAAGATGAAAGACCTTGCAAAACTACAATATTAAGCTATGGCAGTTGAAATGTTGTCAAACTCAATTAATTCTACAGTGTAGGTGTGCCCATATAACATTTGTACCTTTGTTTGAAAGTCAAAACTACAAGATATTCTATTCTGTTTCATGTCATTGTGAGGTTTTTTTTACCAGCCTGCAATCAATTCTGGGCAAATTGTATGGCCTTAACTCAGATCAGGGCTTTTTACACCTTTTCCATTTGTGATCCCCTGTTGTACACCAGAGCAGGAAGACCTCTGTCCTTAAACACAATACCAGCTTGGTATAATCAGCAAGCTGTTTAGTGCAGAATCTACCTAAGCAAGGCAGTAAAAATGGTAAAAACAATATAGTCCAAAGATAAAAGATAGTCCATGAGCTTCAATGCACAAGAGTAAAGCACAAGATCCAAATGTACAAAATCCATAGAACAAGGCAGCATGAAATCCAAAACACAGATCAGGAACCTGACAAAACTTGGAAGATGAAACTAGGAACCCTTGGAAACAAAACTGTCATGAAATTCAAACGTTGGTGAGACTGAGCTAACTCTTTCCCTTGTATCAATATAAAGCTTTTTCTGACCCCAGAACTGAAAGGAAAGCATTTCTCTTGCCCTTACAACTAAATAAGGATTTCTTATCTCTCTTTTCCTGCAGACAAATAGACATTTGTTTCACCTGAGAACTTTGTCTCTGTTTAGAAAAGTCTTGCTTTCTATCTTAACTCTCATTAAATTCTGCCTCTCCCAGGAATGTGACCTTGTGAATCTTCAGGAGAAACACTCCATTCATGAGACACCTCGGGCCTCTTGCCTGAGCTTAACACAGACCCAGAAAAACCCTCACCCCAGTGCCAACAGACCCAGGCTCAGAAAACCCTTCAACCCCACTACCATCATGAACATCAAACATCAAACACAGTCACAAGCTGGACTACAACATCTCCTTCCTCTTGAGAAATTTTTACAAAACCCTAGGTATATGGAACAGGTATCAACATTTTCTGAAAGTAAACCAGCATTTGTAAAACTTGCAAAGGCAAATTGTCCTTTTTTGTGGAGTCCATCTGAAGCAGTGTCCACTGTAAACACCGTAAATTGTTGCTAACCAATTTGTGTTAAGGGATCGCATTCAGAAACCTTTTAATGTTGCGAAATTTGTTGTGACCCTGACATTTTTCTCAGGGGACCCCATTTGTGGTCGAGATCTGCAGTTTAAGAAGCATTGGCTAAGATGACAATAATATCATTCACTGAACAATGCCAGAAACAGAATCTCTTTAACTGCTACCTTGAACGCAGGCCAGTTTCACCTTTAGCATTTGAAAAGGGCAATAGCCTCCCTATCTTACTCATGTCATGTTTCCAGTTCTGAGTATTAATAATCACAAACATATGTGGGAGCGAGGTCTCTAATCACTTGTTCCCAATGTTCTGCATTGCAGGCCCTCCGAGGCGGGGACAGACTGAAACCTTGCACTTAATCCTGAGAACAGGTTTATCCAGGGCAGCTGAGAAAGAGCAGAGACAGCCAATTAGCTCTTTATACAACCTGCACACGTTCCAGTAATCCAGCGTGTCTTAACACGACTTAAATACACTGCAGCAATGAACAGAAGTTTCATTTAGAAGATGGCAGGCCGTGGAGCTTTTCATGAGCCAAATCCATCTCAGTTTTATCACGTCCAATCAATTCATGAATACAGAAAGCAAGATTTCAGGTGGCCAGCAAAATTCTAAAGAGGCCTCATCACTCATGGGTAGTGAGCCTTGCCAATGATTGTATTGTTTTCCTGTCTGGTCAAAGCTGACTTAGCGTCTTCTTTGGGTGAGGTTGGACAGGTGTCCAATAGAGCAAATTGGTGCTGTTGACTTTCAGCCCCCAGTGTTTAGAAAAATAGGGTAAAAGGGAGTGATTGCTTCTGAGCAGTTGCAGGAAGGAAAGCTCACAGTTTGAATAAGCACGCAGTTTTGGGGCAAAGGTTTGGAAAGAATGTGTGTGCCTCATGTGGAAACATCAAGGGAAAAATTAAGTCAGTACAAACAGGAGGTGTTCTGGAAATGGATTGGTAAAAGTGTGAAATGCACGAGTCAAAAGGATAAAATTGAAAAGTTACTTTTTTAGGAATCCAATTCCCACGATCCTCAAGTTATGGTCCTCAACATATGTCCAAGGAGAGATGGTGTGTGACTTAGGACCGTGTGGAAGCCCCAAATGCTACGATAAGTAAACAAACATTGTATTTATACAGCAGTATTAACACACATCATATATGGGTTATAAGCAACTGGAAATACAAAATAAATGATCGTGCTACATATAATGCATAAATATCTCGCATCTACAATATAATGTCTCTGACTTTTGGAAAATCCGGTTTCGAGCACAATCCTATGGATAATCCAATTTAGAACACAGTTCAGGCCCAGAACTGTGTTCTACATTGGATTATCCATATGACTGTGCTCGAAACCGGATTTTCCAAAGGTCAGAGACATTATATTCTTTGTAGATGCGCAATCATTTATTTGTGTACTTCCAGTTGCTTATAACCCATATATGATGTGTGTTAATACTGCTGTATAAATATAATATTGTTTGCTTATCGTAGCATTTGGGGCTTCCACACGGTCCTAAGTCACACACCATCTCTCCTTGGACATATGTTTTTGGACCACAACTTGAGGATTGTGGGACTTGGATTCCACATGGGTCGACAGCCTCCCAATCCCCCTTTGTGTCTTCCTGTGCTGGTTGAGCTTTGAGTAAGCCCCCCTGCTTTTGCCTTAGTTTTCAGTGTGACTTAGGACCTCATCAGACACAGGATCCCCCCCTCCTATTTCTATTTTTTCTATTATTTTCCTTCTTTTTTTCTTTACTTTTGAACATTTCCACCACATATGGGTATACCAAGCTTTGTTTGTACCACAATGCCAACACATTGGACTTATCTCTTTTATCACATATGAGAGCTGGGCTGGGGTCTTATACCATTTTAATAAAAACTTTATTTTCAATTCTTTATATTTTCCTATTATAATTTTTATACCCTTCATTAAGCTCTCTGTGGTTTGTCTTATCAGTGGCCCTTTTTTCTGCCATTTAGTTTTTATTGTCTTTTATCATATACTGTAGAGCAGGGTACCCACACTTTATCAGCATGCGAGCTACTTATAATAAAACCAAGTCAGAAAGATCTACTTACCTCCTCAAGGCTGGAGAGGGAGGGAGGGGGAGGGGCTTGGTGCGGCCTGGCTCCGCCCCCCTCTGGCTTCCGCTCTACCAGCATCTTCTCCAGGCTTGAGGATGGCAGTGCCAAGCCAGCCTTGTGCTAGCTATGCCACCACTGGCTTGGCACTGCCATCCTCAAGCCTGGAGAAGCTGCTGGGAGTGCCGAAGCTGGGGGAGGGGCGGGGCTTGGCACGGCCTGGCTCCACCCCCTCTGAGAAGCGCCCCATTCAGCTGGGATCGATCTCCTTCAGTCCCGGGATCGACTGGTCAATCGCGATGGACTTCCTGGGCAGCCCTGCTGTAGAGTCTCGCTTACACAACATAAACGGGTCAGCAGAACATTGGATAAGCGAAAATGTTGGATAATAAGGAGTGATTAAAGAAAAGCCTATTATGTTGTGATTTTACAAATTAAGTACCAAAACATCATGTTTTACTTTTTTATCCAATACATTTGTTATATATTGTTTATTTTGCAGCAGATACATATTGTTCAATACAACTTACCTTACTTAACATTTCACTTCTAATGTACAGGCTATCTGCTTGTACATAAGATCTATCCCTCACCACTGTGCTCCCCTCCCAAGCCACAGCTTTAACATGCCATCTGTCCAAAATTTCAATTCCTCTTGTGGAGGTGCCTTTCATTTTTTAAAAAATCCCTTTTCAATAAATTTTCTCCATACATCCTCAAAATCATTTTGTTTCCATATACCAATTTTAATTTTAATTTTACACATCAGCTTATCATTTATTGCCAGTTTCCATACTTCCTTGTATCACTCCTCTATTGATATATTTATTTCTCTTTTCCCATTCCTTGTTATAAGCAGTCTTGCTATTGTTAATAAACAAATCTATGTTTTACAACAAAGCGATAGAAAAAGCAGTTCAATACACGGTAATCACTGTATTTACAAATTTAGCACTAAAACATCGCAATGTATTGAAACAGCAGTGGATCCGGGCAGGAGGTAGACCGTGTTGGATAATACAGAATGCTGGGTGAGCGAAGGTTGGATAAGCGAGACTCTACTGTATTCACTGTCCTTGGCCATCAGTTTGTATATTAGTCCTGCCAATCCTTTCTCTAATTTCTGTGCTTTTAAAAATATCTCTTCCATCTTATCTTCTTCCTCTATTTTCCTTCCATATCTTCCGTAGCTCTCTTGTGTTTATTATGTAGTCCTAATACTTCTAGTCAGTTCCTATTTCCAATCTTTCCATTATTCTTTGCAAGGGTATTAATTGGCCATTCACATCATGCATGTCTTTAATTCTATATAAACCTTTATTCCTCATTTCTTTCCACCACTTTTTGGCCCATCCTTTTCTTGTATAGACACTCTAGAGGTGTCCATTTAGATGTTACATTTACCCCTCTCCCATCTCTACACAGTTTAAAAACAGTTTAAAGGAAGAGTCCCGCAGAGTAAATCTACTTCTGGCCATTCCCTGGGACTCTGTCTTAAAATTTGTTTTATTTGTGTAGAAACTGAGATTTTAGGAGTCAGGAACAACAGTCTTCAGAGCTCCTCATTTGTGCATAAACAGGTAAAAGCACTTATTCACACGTGGGATAGGAACTGCCAGAAACCCTTGTGTTAGATCACTTTAGTGTTGTTTGAGAGAGTGTGTTGCTGTGGGTGGTCTTGAAAGGAACCTCAATGCTCCTTTTCTTGCCAGTAATCCTGAAATTGCATGTGACATTTTTAGGGTAACTTTAAAAAATAATACATTCTTCAGAAATTGTGCAATTCTGATATATCACCGCTTTGGCTATATTTCCCCCTTTTTTAGACCTAGATTTCAAAAATCTGTTTTCGCAAAGTTTCCCTTTAAAAAAAAAGAGGAGGAATGTGGAATGGGCAGGGATTATACTTGCATGTGTGATAGTACAGAACATTGAGGATTACAGTAGAAATAGACAAAAGTACATTGCATGTTATGGAGGTGAACATATTATTCATTTTCCTTGTAAACAGAACTGAACAAAATGCTATGGCAAGAAGACAACCCCCCCCCCCTTCCCAAATTTTCCCCTCTTATGGGGTGAGGTCTCAGTCCTGGATTTATGTGTCCGTTGTGTTTTAGTGAATTGTGTGGTGGAATGAAAATCATGTGTAGTTCACATCTTTTACTCAAACAACAAAAGGCACACAGTGTAATGCTACACTAAAACCACAAGGGTTATAAATAGAGAGCAATAAGTTTGATTCAGTATCAAATATATATTCTAATGGAAACGGGAAATCAGTTGGGATGGTCCGTCCTCCGTGTTGACTGAGATTCTCTATAAGATGTATTACCTTTGAGGACGACACACTTTTGTCAACTAGAGCCCTGAGGAAGACTCAGAACGAGTCGAAACGGCCCGTCAGCCGGCTTCGGAGAGAGCTCCTGCTGTAGGCAACTCTCCTCACGGCACGACTTTGGCGCTGCCGCTTGAGATTTCTGTTCATCTTCACACGGTTTGCTTTGGATTATTTATAAAACTTCCAGGATGCACACATTTTGTTCTAAGAACGTCATTTTTGGACATACCATTGTGTTACCCCTGCTCACGGAGAGCCCCACAGCGTATTCGGATTACAGTGGGTCACGCCCACGCGGCACGCCTGGTTACTTTGATCCTACCGCGTCTCTTTGGAATTTACAAATATACTGACTCACCTTCCTCCTTTGCTTGGGATCCACACCAAACTTTCAATCAAGGTACTCTTTATTGCTGAAACTCTAGCACCGTCATTTGGCTTGGAACTATTGATATAGTTATTTAACAATTTAATGACTGAACCACCACATCTGTATTTCCAAGCCCTGCGACTTTTTGAATGAGTAGATAAATATATATAAATATAAATATAAAAATCTTGATGTGTAGAACTTGATGTGTTGCTCTCTTATGTGTAGAACTATTTTGTGTAGAACTAATTGTGTAGACTGAATATATATTTGATAGTGAATCAAACTTATTGCACTCTATTGATAACCCTTGTGGTTTTAGTGTAGTTCACATCCTTGCCAATCTACACATTTCTTCTATCTTACAGCTTTATTTCTGTAACTCATTGAGAGCCCTAATTATTACAATTGCTTTGCTACTGATGTCTATGGATCTGAGAGCTTCTCCTGGGTTAACTAAAAGGAGATGTGAGTATCTGTTTCAAAAATGTCCATTGGCTTCTTGGAGACTGCAAGCTTGGTGCATTTCTTGACTACTACGTAGCCCACCTCACAGATATTGAGAACGACACAGAGCATGGCAGTAGCTGCCATGAAATATGAGAAGATATTCTTTTCTGTTGTCTTGGCAAGGAAGCAGGTGACTACATTGGGACAGGGGAATGCAGCACAAGTCACCATTTTTGGAAGGTTGAAGTTTGGGTAGAGGCAGTGAAAGATGTAGAGGAAGGTGAGATCTACGGCCACCTTGATGAGGATACTGAGGAGGTAGGTCCACCAGAGACCTCCATGATTCTTACTGAAGGTAGAGTAGAGCAAACGACAGTGTTTTCCGGATTCCTCAATGTGCTTCTGCTGCTGGGCTTCCCGATAGGCCACATGCAGGAGAACGAGCAGGGAAGGGCAGGTCACAAGGATAAGCTGGAGGGCCCAGAGACGAATGTGAGAGATAGGGAAGAACTGGTTGTAGCAGCTCTTGGTGCAGCCAAGTTGACCTGTGTTACACACAAAGTCCTCTTGGTCATCAGACCAGACATCTTCAGCTGCCACCACATAGACAAGCAAACGGAAAATGAAAACCACAGACAGCCACACACGCCCCAAAACTGTGGAGTACTTGTTCACACCACTCAAGAGTTCTCGGTATGAAGACCAGTTCATCCCCTCAGCTTTGAGGTTATTCCAGCAAAAACTGGGCACAGGGTTGGGGTTGAAGGAGAGGAAAAATGAAAATGACATTGCATGAGTTAATAGTAGAAACAGAAAGGATATCCTTATAACAATAAGTAAAGTATGTTGGCTTGCTTAAGTACAGGACGGGACATAGTGCTGTATGCTAGATTCATCACTCAGTCCTCCTAATAGCTCAACTCATGGGAAGTTTGTAATTTTAGAAGGTGTTAGGCCTTCTTTGCCAAAGAGTGTTGGCGCCTTACCAAAGTATGACTGCCAGAATTCCATAGCAGTTCAAACCTCCATGAAAAATAATAATAACAACAACAACAACACTCAGGAATTATCAGGACCTCAAAATCGAACTGTAAAAGCTCTGGCATAAACCAGTACAGGTGTCCCTAGTGGTAATCGGCACACTGGGTGCCATGCCAAAAGATCTCAGCTGGCATTTGAAAACAATAAACAAAATCATGATCTGTCAACTGCAAAAGGCTTACTTGGATTTGCACGCATCATTCGAAAATATATCACACAGTCCTAAATGCTTAGGAAGTGTTCACCTTGTGATTTTGTGATGCGAAATCCAGTATATATATATCTCATTTGCTGTGTCAGTAAAATAATGATAATCATCACCACCATCATCATCACAAAGTCCTAGAGACTTGGAAAGTGTCCGACATATGATAGAATACAAAAGCCAGCATAGTGATCTTGTTTGTTGTGTACTAATCTTGTCAAGGAGTTCTGGTATAGGCTGGTCCATGAGGTCACGAAGAGTCGGAAATGAATGAATAAACAACAACACAAATTCTTATTGTGTATCAAATAATAATAATAATAATAATCACATTTTGTTCACTTCCATGGGACCCTGTAGGTCTTTCTACAACCTTCAGCTTTTTGTGCTCAGCAAATTGGGTGTAACTTTTCGGTCAAGTATGACTGAATCTCCAGCAGCTTTGCCTACAGGTGTGATGTGAAAGATACACCCAAGTGGCTTGATCTGGCTTGACAGTCACACTGTTGGGTGTGAAAAAGAGCCACCTGCAGAATTTCAGTAGGATAGAAAGATAACATCTGGGGGCAAAATCATTTCCTGCAGCATGTTGACAGACTGGATAGTTCAAGGGCTCATTATCATTGCAGCTCAGATACAATCCTCTAAGCTGGAAAATGTGTCCTGAACTAAATCGGGGTCACCAATTTATATTACAGTTATATTTTCTAATAAGCTTGAATTTATTGGATTTATCCCTCACGTAATGTATGAAATACAAGGCAAATAAGACAGCTAGCATGGTGGAGGGGACTGAGTATTTGACTACAACTCTAGAGGTCAGGGTTCAAATCCCAGATCAGCCATGCAACTCTCTGGGTGGCAAGTCACACAATTGCAACCTCAGAGGAAGACAATGGCAAAGTTCTTCTGAACAAATCTTGACAAGAAAACCCTGTGATAGGATCACTATAGTTCAGAAATTGTTTGAAGGCACACAACAACAACAGTGACAAAAAGAATCAAAAAGACTATAATGAAAATATGAAAGAGATTTCCTGTTTCTAGAGCACTGTTTCCCAACTGCTGTGACGTGGCACACTAATGTACCATGATGGACCTCCTGCTGTGCTGCGAGAAAAGGTCTCTGCCACCCTTCCTCCCCCCCCCCTCCTGCCGAACTCCTGCTGCTTGTGGGGGGAGGAAGAAAGGCCGGGCGGCAGCGAAGAAAAAGAAGGGGCCAGGGCGCCGCCTCCTTCGCCTCCCCAGCCAGCCTCCAATCCACCATGACTCTCGCCCCTCGCTCGCTGAAGCCGCGCGGAGGAGGAGCCCCACCCACTGAAGCCCATCCACCGCTCATGCTCCTCCTCTGTGGGAGAGCTGAAGCCGGGGGAGGGGGTGGGGCATGGCACAGCCTGGCTCCACCCCTCCCCCATCTTCGGCACTCCCAGCAGCTGCTCCCAGCAGGCCACTATCCCCCAGCCATTCCTTACTGTGTTAGAGTGTCATTTTGTGTCATTTTGGTTGGTGGTGTGCCCCCGGATTTTTTTTAATGTTAAAAGTGTGCCGCGGCTCAAAAAAGGTTGGGAAACACTGTTCTAGAGGCCATCAATTAAACAAAGAGCAGAAAGGGAAGTCTGAGAAAATTCCTTCTTGGGACTGCAATTTTAAGAAATAATAATAATAATACAATAACAACTTTATTTTTGTATCCTGCCTCCATCTCACCGAAGGGACTTGGGGTGGCTTACATGGGGACAAGCCTGATCAACATAGTTAAAATATAAACATAATTAAAATAGACAAGATCATAAAACAATATAAAACAACAACATAACACAGTATAAAAACAACCATTGAGCAAACAAACAATGGTCTGAAATAATAAATAGTTTCTGGGCTCGGGTGGCGGGCTGCTGCAAATCAGTTGTGAGGACAGGGGTGATGAATAAAGTGTAAAAGCTAGATGACAGAATTAGGGGTAGAGGGCAAAATGGCATAGAACACTATATCTCTGGATAGGGAACAGTAGTAAAGTGAAAGGACTAAATTTTGGATCATAGTTGGGGGCCAAAATTATCTGGGGAACTGTCTAATCAAAAGCACAGTGGAACATCCACATTTTAAAAAACCCTCGTTGTCAGAACAGCAGCCTCCCTGGAGTATTCTGGGACCCGTGATCCACAATAGTAATTTTACCAATTTCTGAATAAAAACCCTTCCTTAGCTGCTCAGTTCACTTGCCCAAGGTCAACTGAATTAAAAGGTTGCGAGGGGAGAGGAAGTAGACTATGGACATTTTGGTGGATAAATTTTGCGTCCTGGGAGTAGCTACCATGACACCCATTTAGCAATGGACACACCTGGCATGAAAATGAGAACAGGAACTGGGCAGCTGGTTTGCTGGGAAGGTGACGTCCGCCTACTTTGACAGTAGGAGAACATTCTGCAATCTTCTGGAGTGAAGAAGGTGGATGCTCCAGGCACAGTGTGACGCATGCATATAAAAAACCCCCACAGATATGTGACAACTGCTACTTACTGGACTACCACAATGTCCATGGATTACAAGCTGAGCTGTGGCAACACATTTAAATTTTGCAAGCATTCATTGCCTTTACGTGCCTTCAAATCGATTTAATTCATCAGAGGGTGCTTTCCTCACATCATTTCTTTAGAGGAGGTTTGCCATTACTTTCCTCTTTGGTTGAGAAAGTGTGATTTGCCCGGAAACATTTAATGAGTTTGCATGCTTGAAAGGGGACGGGGTTCCTGGAATCCTTGGTCCGCATTCGAATCATTATGCCATACTATATTTGCAAATTATGCTATTCTGGCTCATTTTGCAATACAGGAAGACCTCGATAACCTTGGAATCCATAACTGCAGTTTCACTTATCTGTGGCCAGGGGGAATCATCTCTAGGATTTTGCTCAGTCTTCAGGGTGACGTTATGGTATGCTCCCCTCCTCTAATAAGTTACTACAGAGTTGATTTGGAAGCCTTGTGATGATACCACTCTAGAAATATCTGGGTCTGCCAATACTCTAGTATGCTGGGACCAGAAGTCAGCAAATATAATGTTGTTTGATTGTGTCCATAGTTTCAAGAAACTGTGGTCTAACTGGGACCACATTTCCCTGTGAATACAAGGGTCTTTCATTCACCATGGAAGGTGAGACAGGCTTCTTCTCTGTGTATTAATGCAGGTGGGCTGACTTTATTCTTCAATGGCATTCCAATTAGTTCGTGGCTTTTGACACCCCAAATCATAGCATCATAGAATCCTAGAGTTGGAAGAGACATTGTGGGTCATCCAGTCCAACCCCCTGCCAAGAAACAGGAAAATCACATTCAAAGCAGCCCTGACAGATGGCCATCCAGCCTTTGTTGAAAAGCCTCCAAAGAAGGAGCCTCCATCCCATTCCAGGGCAGAGAGTTCCACTGCTGAACAGTCACAGTTAGGAAATTCTTCCTCATGTTCAGGTGTAGTTTGAAGCCTGTAGTTTGAAGCCATTGTTCCATGTCTTAGTCTTCAGGATGACAGAAAACAAGCTTGCTGCCTCCTCTCTATGACTTCCCTCATGTCTTGATACATGGCCATCATGTCTCCTCTCAGCTTTCTCCTCTGTACGCTAAACAGGCCCAGCTCTTTAAGCTGCTCCTCATGGGGCTTGCTCTCCAGACCCTTGATCCTTTTAGTCACCCTCCTCTGGACACATTTCAGTTTGTCAATGTCTCCCTTCAACTGCAGTGCCAAGAATTGGACACAGTGTGATTCCAGGTGTGGTCTGACCAAGGCAGAATAGAGCATGGGTAGCATGGCTTCCCTGGACTCCCTGGATCCTCATCCAACTAAAATGTGTCCCTAACTCACTGATTCCAAACAGACCGTGAAGGGTTCACCAGAACCATAGCTTCAAAAGGATTGAGGATATGGCACTGTAGCAGGCCAGACTTATTTGTCATTCCAAATTACTTTTGGGGCAACAGCTCCCAGAATTTCTCAGTCAGCATGGAGGCGGGCCAAATTTGCTCTCTTCCCAAAAAAGAACTTTGCCAGGCATAGGCATACCATTTGGATACAGTAAGTCAACAGATTAATCTCTTGGGTTTTCTATTGCCTTGACTTGTTACATCTTGACCAGGTGCAAGCTGATCTTAAAACCCAAACTATGTAGAGTCCACTGCAGTAGTAGTGATTGCAAGTTATGTGTGGAGCTGTCAGGGCAACAAGCAACCCTCCACCGCATACCTCTCCGGCAGAAGCAAATCCCCTTGACACAAATTATCTCAGCACGTTCAAAAATGCCAGTTTACAGTATACAAAAACAACCCATATTTTTTGGGTAGACACTTTATATTTTCCATCAAGTCTGCAGCCAAAGACATACTGATTTTAGGAGAAGAAAACGAAAGCAATCTTAGCTCTTACCTGCAGACATAGCATTTCACTGGCAAGGGTTTGTTGTCCTTTGGGTAGTATGATCCCCAAATCTTCTCTGGTTCAACAATGGAGCGCCGTGTCTTGATGCTGGGTGTGCCTCTGGCTTTTGCCGGTGACTGAACATGAATGGCCCGTTGTAATGTTCATAGTTTTAAATTAGAGAAACTAAATTGAAATGACATGTATTTATTTATTGAGGGATGAAAGGGTTGACCCACACCCATCTTTTGATGACAGACTTAGGTCAAGGGTGCAAATAGTGTGGCTCTTCTATTGTTCTTGGACTGCAGCTCCCATCAGCCCCAGCAAGCATAGCCAATGGGGAGGAATGCTAATGGTTGCAATAGAACAGCATTCGGAAGGCTGCACAATTCCTTTATTTGTCCTAAATTTAATTGCTAAAGGAAATTCATTGAATCAATGGGATTCACATAGGCATAGGCTACCATTAGATCAGGGGTGGGCAACCTCCGGCCCGCAGGCCGGATGCGGCCCAGGAGCCGATTCTGTCCAGCCCGAGGAGAAGGGCGTCGGGGGTGGGGCCAAGAGGAAGGGGTGCCGCTGCTGCCATCCCATTGCGGGCTCTGTGGGGCCTGTGTCGGCAGACAGGCTGGAGGAGTGGTGGCTTTGGGGTACCTGCCATCCCTGGAGGCGATCCGGGCCTGCAGCAGGAGCACTTGGCGACTTGCGGGGGCTGATCGCCCTGGCGACCCGGAAGACTTGATCATCTTCCAGGTCGCCAGGTCGAATAAGCCGCCTCAGATCGCTGACTGCTCCCCCTGCAGGCCCGGATTGGCTCCAGGGAATGGCAGGCACTCCATAGCAGGGCAATCAGCTGGGGAATGGCTGGGGGCGAGAGCGGGTGGAGGCCTGCAGCCTCCGATTGCCTGTTGCTCTGCTCTGCGGCGGCGGCTGGGTCCACTTTGCCATCCTCTGGGCTGGGTCCATTGGGCCATTCCATCTTGGGATCCTTCCTCTCTTGAGGATGTCAGCCTCCATCTTGGTTTGCACCTTGTCTTCTTGAATGTAATTTAATTTAATTTTAGTGGTTTTTATTATTATTTTATAATAATTTTATAATAATATAATAATAAATAATATAATAATGTTATATTATATCATAATTTCATATATTATAATCTCTCTCTATATAGTATAGTATAATAATTATGATATTAATACTAATAATATATGAATATTTCTTGATATATTAATATGTTAATATTAATGATGTGTAATATATAGTAAATATAGTAAAGTAAATAAATAAATAATGTAGATTAGAATGTAGTTCAGCCTTTAGGTGCGGCCCTCCATAATATTTTTTGGCTCTCGTGTGGCCCCTTGGAAAAAATAATTGCCCACCCCTGCATTAGATGGTTGAACATTTTTCAAAACAGTTCTTAAGGGGAATACATGTATGATTGAAAAAAATGTGTCTATGGCACCTTCCATGCAGTGGTATAAAATTAACTTTGAATTGTATTATATGGCAGTGTGCACTCAGCTAAGTTCAAAGCGGGTATTGTGGATTATCTGCCTTGATATTCTTGGTTACGTATGGAAGGGTCCAATGAAGTTGCAAATGAAAGTCTAGCAATAGTTGTTGAAACTATTAACATTATCCACATGGAAAGAAACTTTGAAGAAGTCTCAGTATATGATAATAGTGGCAAGAGTTTTGTATGCACCAAAGTGAAAAATAGAGGAAATTCCATCAACAAGTTAGTTGTAGAAGATGGGTGACTTAGCTGAAATGGAGACTGACCATTTGGTACTGGTACAACACAGAGAGAAAATCAAAGTAACTTATATCAATTTTATGAGCATAATCAATTAAGTTTGTATATTGAACTTATTTCAGAATAGGGTATATGAGCCCTTTGCAATGGTCATTCAAATCTCATAATCATTCAAATATAATCATGTATTAATGAAAGTACATTTGATTTTTTGAATGATTTGAATGACCATTGCAAAGGGCTCATATACCCTATTCTGAAATAAGTTCAATATAAAAATATACAAACTTAATTCATTATACTCATAAAATTGATATAAGTTACTTTGATTTTCTCTCTGCGTTGTACCAGAGAGAAAATCACCTTTTTGGTTGTTTCAGTGTTAGAGTTAGAACAGTATTCTGTATGTGTCATTTGGTACTGGTAACCAATGGCGATTTACTTGGGAAAAATTGAAGCAAATAATCGGTTATAGTGTTTGAAAAGTGATAGAAATCATATTAAGTATGTTATCTAAAGCCCTAAACGGTTTGAGGCCCGCCTACCTTCGTGACCGGCTCTCCTCCCATGATCCAGCCCGAGCCCTTCGCTCCTCAGAGGAGGCCCTCCTTTCGCCCCTGCCAGCCTCACAGACCCGGCTTGTGAGCACTAGGAGGAAAGCTTTCTCCTCTGTGGCCCCTCGACTTTGGAATTCCCTCCCGGGAGAGATTAGGAATGCCTCCTCACTGGAATCCTTTAAAAAACAACTGAAAACCTGGTTTTTCCACCGGGCCTTTGGAGATTAGACTCCCCAAATGCCCCCGTTTTTGGCGAGACCTCTTCCCCCTATGTGACCCTTTATGTTTTGATACTACTCCAGTTATCTCCCCTGAGTTTTTAAACATTTTATATGTGCATGTGGCTCGCCCTGTCATTTCTGTTTAAGATTCACCTATGTTGTTGTGTTTTCAAAGATGTATTTAGTCTATTGTGTTTATTGCTTTTATTGTGTTTATTGTTTTCTGATGTTTTTGATTTTTTTTTCTGATTTGTTGTTCGGGCATGGCCCCATGTAAGCTGCTCCGAGTCCCCTATGGGGAGATGGATGCGGGTTATAAATAAAGTTTTATTATTATTATTATACTAGTGTAATTAATAAATCACAAGGCATTGGAAGAAATATTTATTTATATTGTTTATATTCTGCACTTCTCACCTCGTAGAGGACTCAGGGCAGATAGCAAAACACATATACAGTGTTCCCTTGCTACTTAGCTTATTGCGGACTCGCTGTTTCTCGGGTTTCAAAAAATATTAATTTAAAATATATATCATGGTATTTTCACTGTTTTGTGGGTTTTGCTGCCACCGCTCTCCAAGGTGCTTTCCTTCCTCAGTCTTCCCTCCCTCCCACCTTGAAGGGCCTTTGCTACCTTTATTGCACTTTATTTTAAGTTTATAAAGACTTAAAATAGTGTATAACTACTAAAAGAATGCATAAATATTAAAATAAATACAGTATCCCTACATCGTGGTTTTTCACTTATTGTGGGACGTCCTGGAACATAACCCCAGCAATAAGTGAGGGAACACTGTACAGCAAACATTTAATGCCATTATGCACTGACAATACACACAACTGTATATAGATAGAGGTATATATAGGGGTTTCCATCTTCGTCATTTTGGAGGCTTGTGCTCGGTTCCAGCCACCATCCCTGCTGAAGAGCTTTGTTCATAAACTTCCTCCTTGATCAAATCGCCAGCATTTTTCTGGCATTATCTTATGGATGCCTTGAATACCTCCCTGTTTAAAGCAGTACTTTTTTATCTACTCACATTTGCTTTCAAACTGCTAGGAAGGGAGAAACTGGGCTAAAGGCCAACCTTTTGATTGACAGGATTTTCCAATCAAAATATCATGAAAGCAAATATAACATTTTGCTGCAGGGTTGGAAAGCCAACCCCCTTTACCCTCTTTTTAAAGCTTTTTGTGGGGTTTTATTTGCATTGTTTATGTATTAGTGACTTATCAGTCTGAACCCCAATATGTGTTTGAAATAGCTAATTTATTTGTGGTTTGTGTATTTTTTTTAAAAGATGTTCCGTATTAGATGGAGTACGCCTTTCTAGTTTGAGAAACACTGCTGTACAGTGTTTTTATATGCTGTTTTTATATGCTGTAAACCGCCCTGAGCCTCGGAAAGGGCGGTTTATCAAATCGAAATAAATAATAATAATAATATTAATAATAACTTTTGAAATACTTTTGTTATAGGCTCTGGGATACACAATTGTATCACTTGAAGACTGATTGTGACTAGTCTGATGCATGTTCTGGAGACAATGTTGCTTGCAGTCATTTCAATCGGGGGACCCTAAATTTGATCTTGGAAGCTAGGCACGACCTACAATGGTCCATGATGTACTTGGATGGGTCACCTTCAATTAAAAGGTTAAATATCAGAGGAAGGCAATAAGAAAGCAATCACTGTGTATTTTGTGCCTTAAAACCCCCCAAAACAACCCTATGAATTTCATGGAGTCATCATAGGTTTCCCTACATTTGGGAAATGCTAACCCCTCTTGATGTCTACAGTAACTTTAAATGGGCTTTAAAGACCAATTTGTTTTGGGTTTCCATCTGATACAGACATGACCACTATGATGTAAAATTGGCTCTAAATTACTTTAATGCAAATTTTAATGGTATGTCAAACTGGTTTGTTAATTTCATTGCTTTGTGTCACCCAATGAATTGTTATGGGACTATTAATGTTTTGATTTTTGTGTGTGTAAGCAATTTTGCAAGGACATGGTCCTAAAAAAGGGCTTGCAAACGTCTCACCAGAGCATTGTTCAGGGAGCATACCACCCCGTTACGTCAGCTCCACTGGCTGCCAGTCTGCTACTGAGCACAATTCAAAGTGCCGGCTTTAGCCTATAAAGCCCAAACAGTTCTGGCCCAGCTTACCTGTCTGAATGTATTTCCCTCTATGAACTACCTTGGAGTTTAAGATCTTCTGGGGAGGCCCTGCTCTTGGTCCCACCTCTCTCGCAAGCGCTACTGGTGGGGACAAGAGAGGGCCTTCTCAATGGTGGCCCATCATCGGAGGAACTCCCTCCCCAATGAAATCAGAACTGCTCCCTTCATCCTGTCTTCCAGGAAAAACCTAGGACATGGTTATGGGACCAAGCATTCAAGCAGTAACTGTAGCAATGCAATACTTGAGATCTCTTAAAGTGATGGACTAATGAACTGATTCTGGAATACGATTTTGAACTTGCATGATTTTAATTGCTCTTTTTAACAATTTATGTTTTATTGCTGGTTTTAACTGTAGTTGCTATTTTCTTTTGAATCGGGTTGTTTGTTGGGCATCGAATTGTTGCCGGTTGTGAGGCCACCCTGAGTTCGCTTTGGGGCAAAAATGGCAGGGTATAAGTATGGGAAATAAATAATCCTTTTTACCAGCTACAGCAATTACACCAAAGTAATTTGAAACAAATCAGCAAAAATCCTAGCATTGCCTTTGAAGACAGCCCGGAAGCTTCAATTAGTCCAATGGGCAGCAGCGGCGTACAGGGAGCACACAAATCCTCTGTTGCGTCAGCTCCACTGGTTGCCGATATGCTGTAGAGATCAATTTAAATTGTTGGTCTTGGCCTATAAAGCCCTAAACCAGTGGTTCTCAACTTTCCTAATGCCGCGATCACTTAATACAGTTCTTCATGTTGTGGTGACCCCCAACCATATTTTCATTGCTACTTCATCACTGTAATTTTGCTACTGTTGTGAATTGTAATGTAAATATCGGATATGCAGGATGTATTCACTGGACCAAATTTGGCACAAATACCTGATAGGCCCAAATTTGAATACTGGTTGGGTTGGGGGGGGGGTTGATTTTGTTGGTATTTATTGTTCTCCTGTAATCAAAGAACCCTTGAACCTCACCAATGATAGAATTGGGCCAAACTTCCAACACAGAACCCCCCTGACCAACAGAAAATACTGTGTTTTTTGATGGTATTTGGCAACCTCTTGGACAACCCCCCTCATTACCACCGCTGGGGTCCCGACCCCTAGGTTGAGAAACACTGCCCTAAACAGTTGTGGTCCAACTTATTTGTCCAAACACATTTCCTCTTATGAGCCTACTAGAACTTTAAGATAATCTGGGGAGGCACTGCTCTCAGTCCCACCCTCCTCGCAAGCATGATTGGTGGGGGCAAGAGACAGGGACTTCTCAGTGGTGGCTCCTCGGCTGTGGAACTCCCTCCCCAGCGGCATCAGGCAGGCTCCAGCCCTCTGGCTTTTTTTAAAAGCTAAAGACTTGGCTTTGCACACAAGTGTTCGAAGAATAAGTTACTACGGGTTTTGACATGGTCTGAATTAGGGTTTTAGCAAGGTTATTGGATGAATGGAACTATGCACCTTATATGTTTTTAATTTGTATACTGTTTTATGTGTTTTATTGATTATCTGTTAATCGTTTTAACTGTGGGACATTTATTGTTTATTGTTGGTTTTTGCCAGCATTGAATTCTTTCCGGAGCTGTAAGCCACCCTGAGTCCCTTCAGGTGAGGAAAGGCATGGTAAAAATAAAGTAAACGAAAACATAAAATAATTAAATAAGTTAATTCTCCTTTTCTATAATACTGTGCACACTTAGTAGAGATGAGGTGTGACTTATATAATTTAAACATGTAATGAAACAAGGCAGCCTTAGCATGCTAGGTAGCCTTTCTACTTTGGAGAATCTTTTTAGTAACTGGGAAGGAAGCCATTTAGATCAGCAACAGATAGCTTACCAAGATACTAAATGTGCAAAAGGATCATAACAAGGGTTAGTTTCAGGGAACTGGGCCATCTCATTAATTACTATTGCTCCATCAATAACAGATAATTAACTTATGGAATACGTGATGCACGGGAGTGGTAGTTTTGCTGTTCCTTGGAAGTTTCGGCCAGGGATAGAATGAGAGTTAGTTTGTGTCCCAATGAGAAGGTCAAGACTCAAACAAGGAAAGGACAGATATCTCTTAAGCATCAATATTGTGCAAGGACCTTGCTGGTTAATAGGGCTGGTTGATCCATACAAAATTTGTTTCTAAACTCGGGGGGGGGGGGGGCTGTTGTTTCGAAATAGAAAATGTTCCAAAAATTTTTGGGGAAATTTCAAAATTGATTCATTTTTATTCATGAAATTCGTGATTATTTTGTTATTGGTGCCACGCATGCACAGTGCGCAGGGGATACCTGTCTCCACGCCCCCTCGCCAGCTCAGAATCAACCCGCGATATCTCTAATGCGGGTTGATTCTCAGCTGGCGAAGAGGGATGGAGTGCATGCCCTCCACGCTCCCTCGCCACCTGAGAGCCAACACAGGTTAAATGTAACCCATGTTTGTTGTCAGCTGGCAGAGGAGAGTGGAGGCATCGCTCTCGTCTGCCAGCGGAAAGGGTGGAAATTATGACAATATAATAACGCGCCCTTTACGGAAATGGCGGGACCCGGTTTCGATTTAGAAACATCACTTCCGGGTTGTTGGCCGTGGGTCGAATTAGTGTCTAAACTGATTTTAATATGAAATACTAACAGTTTTCTTAGAATAACAACCGGAGATATCCACCCCTACTGGTTATCATGCTCTGCTGCACATCCAGGATCCTCCCTTAAATGAAAGAGCAGAACTAGAATCAAAAGAAGACTTGAAGCTATAGCTCAGTGGAAGAACATGTACTCTACACATAAAGAGGTTGATATCTTGTTCATGACATACATGTTTAAGTATGAATCTACACTGTAGAACTAATGCATATTGACTAGGCATGGGAACAAATCGAAAAATGGCGATTCTAAAATCAAATGGGGGATTTTTTTTTGATTAGTATATCAAAGACTTACAAAAAATTCCCAAAAATTTCGGAAATGTAACTTAAGTACTAACGAAATTCGTTAGAAATTGTATGCCAGAGCATGCGCTTTTCAGATGGTTTTGTTTACAACTCCCAGAAATCCTAACAGCTGGTAAATTGGCTGGGATTTCTGGGAGTTGTAGGCCAAAACTTGAATCAATCACACTGAATTCTAGATGGGACTCTCCAAATAGGAAGGAGGGAGGGAGGGGGGTATTCTATTCTTGGAAGCAGCAAAAGAAAAGGAGGAGGAGCCCCCCCTCGCTCCTCGCTGCCTCTCTCTCACCCCGATCCCAAGGGAGCGAGGGCCCAAGTTTGCCCAGGCTGGTCATATACCTACATTCTATGCACATGCAATAATACAGCAGTAATAGCAATGGGAATAAGAAGAGGTAAAATTCAAACCGAAGTGTTCTGAGTGGTCCCTGCTTCATGCGGTGCAAACGGGCTCTTCTTTGTGAGCCCGGGAAATTAGCCCGGAAAAGACAGCGTTTTCTGTTTGGGTGCACACACATACATATTCTTTGGGGGGTGCTGCAGACTCTCCTCTATGAGGCCGGAATTCTGCAACAAATCCCCCCTCCCAAGAATATGTATGTGTGTGCTCCCAAGCTGGCTTTTCCCCCCGGGCTAATTTCGCTTGCACCGCTTTGCACCGCATGAGCCCGCTTTGCATGAGGCAGGGACCACTCAGAATACGTCGGTTTGAATTTTACCTCTTGTTATTGTTATTACTGCTGTATTATTGCATGTGCATGGAATTAGGTATGACCAGTTGGATTACTTATAATATTAGGCAGTGGCACTTACAGTAGCATTCATTCTATTATACATTAGGTTGGTTTCTCACCCCAATACTCTTTGATGCCTTAGATCCTGGCAGGGCAGGAGAGGCAGGAGCCTGGAAAAATGTAAACAGAGGGATTACAGAAAAATCTGCAAAGGAGGGCCCTTCATCCAAAGTGCCCTCCTTGCAGATTTACTTCTGAGTAATCCTCTCTGTTTACATTTTTTCCAGGCTTCCTTCCAGCCGAGGGAAGGAGCGAGTTTAGGGCTTGCCTTGCCATAATATTGGCAAGGGAGGCGGGAGGGTGGTGAGAGAGAAGGAGGGTGCCCCCCCCCCCATAAGACCTAATAACGACACTCAAGAAAATCCTGGCCCCCGAAGTTCTAAAAAGAAAGTCCACTTCCTGGTTGGCGTTCCAGGTGCGGAAACGCTCGAAAGTAGCATTTCTTACGAATTTCTTACGAATCTTTTAATTTTCATAACTTTTTTCCCATGCCTAATATTGACATCACTTGAAGTGCTGTGGCTCAATGCTATGGAATTACAGGAATTGTAGTTTAGAAAGGTCTTTAGCATTCTCTGCCAAAGGGTGCTGGTACCTTGAACTACAATTCCCAGGATTCCATAACTTAACCATTGCTGTTAAGGTGGTGTTAAACTGCCTTAATTCCATAGTGTAGATGCATCCATACAGCACTTTAACTGCCATGCTATGGAGAAGACTGAAGGCATTGTAAAACTACAACTCTCTTTATTTCATAACATTAAGCCTGCAATTAATGTGGCATCAAACTGCATTAATTCTACAGTTTAGATCAGGTATGGGCAAACTTTGGACTTCAGCTCCCATAATTCCTAACCAGGCTGTTAGGAATTGTGGAAGTTGAAGTCCAAAACACCTAGAGGGCCCAGGTTTGCCCATGCCTGGTTTAGAAGCACCTTAAGGCCCCTTCTGCACTGCCACATAATCTAGATTATCAAAGCAGATAATCCACATTATCTGCTTTGAACTGGATTATATGAGTCTACACTGCGATATAATCCAGTTCAAATCAAAGCAGATAATCTGGATTTTACATGGCAGTGTAGAAAGGGCCTAAATCAATGGACAATGTTTTAATGGGAATTTATTGACTTATGCTTTATTGCTGTTGTGACCCGAGGATATACAATTTGTATCTCCAACTTTACCCTGATGTGTATATCCAGGACGCATAATATGTTTCCGTAAAACCTTCCGCTTGATAAAGCCTATTTCGGGGCGAAGCGGTGTCAGGACTTGCAGTTCGACCTTGCGGCTGGGTCTGGCATCCCTTGGCGTTCTCCGGGACACAGATCTCTCTCCTGAATCACCGCCCAACACAAGGCTTACATCTTTTGAGTACGCAGTATAATATGAACTTTACTATCGGATTTCCGGGACAATAACCATTGGACTGCTATCATATCAGATTTACCGGACTTACCACCTCTAGGTTACCTGCGTTACTCCAGAGGTACCACCAATTTGGCGGATAGTGTATCACGGCTTTGTTTACAGAATGTTTGTTGTGATTGTACTTTGATATGCCTGTTCCATAATGCTATTATGCAGGAGACTGTTTTCACACTGAGAGATATTGTTTCGGTGATATATGCCTTTTGAATATATTTTATATACACTATATAACACTACACTTTTGAACAATTAAAACTTGTCACCAGCTAGACAAGGGAGGATTGGTACTGCTAGTGTTGCTCAACCTCACCACAGCTTTCGATACAGTAGACCATGATTCACTGATCCAACGATTAGCTGCTATTGGAATTAAAGGATCAGCAATAACGTGGTTCAACTCATTCTTGCGATGGCGTAGCCAACGAGTGGAGTGGCTGGGCCAAGTATCTGAGAAATCCTCTCTCGGCTGTGGAGTACCCCAAGGCGCTATTCTATCGCCAATGCTGTTTAACATCTATGTTCGACCTCTCGCCAAGCTAGTCCGGAGATTTGGATTAGAATGTTTCCAATATGCTGATGACACCCAGCTTCTCCAAAAACTAGAAACTGGAACAACTTCAGTACCAGATAACTTCAATCGGTGTCTTGGAGTGGTGACAAGATGGCTACGTGCCCATAAATTGAAAGTAAATCCAGCAAAAACTGAAATCTTGTGGCCTGGCCACCCATCAGAATTGGTTGGTCTATTACCATCTTTTGAAGCGGAACCGTTAGTTCCATCCCCCACCGTGAAGAGTCTTGGTGTTATCCTGGATTCCAAAATGACGATAGAAGCCCAGATGGCCTCCACTAGTAAAAGGGCCTTTTTTTCATCTACGCCAAGTGAGGCAGTTGGCGCCTTATTTACCAACAGAGACGCTGGCTACAGTAATCCATGCCACGGTTACGTCGAGGCTGGATTACTGCAATGCTCTGTATGTGGGCTTACCTTGAGCAGCAATTTGCAAGATCCAAATTGTGCAAAATGCAGCTGCTAGACTCCTCACAAAAACATGGCACTTGGATGTCCATTTCAGTAACTACTGATTCCCTTGGTATCCATGAATCTGTCTAATCCTGCCTTGAAGCTGTCCAGGCTGACAGCTGTCACAACCTCCTCTGGAAGTGAGTTCCATAACCCAATGACCCTCTGGGTGAAGAAATATTTCCCTTTATTAGTCCTAACTTTCCTACCTTGGAGCTTTAGGGAGTGCCCCTAGTCCTAGTGTTGTGTGACAGAGAAAATATTTTTCTTTATTCACCTTTTCTATCCCATGCATGATTTTATACACTTCGATCAAGTCACCTCTTAAACGCCGTCTTTCAAGGCTGAAAAGACCAAGGCGTTGCAACCTGATTTCATAAGGGAGCTGCTCCATCCCTTGGAGCACATCAATGAGGTGCCATATAACGCCGTCTCTGCAGCACTTGCATTGGCTGCCAGTTGAACACAGAGTCCTCTATAAGACCCTGGTCCTAGCATTCAAGGCCTTTCGAGGTCAGGGTCCTTCATATCTAAGAGACCGTTTAGTGCCACTCCACCACCGAGACTGCCATGGTCAGCTCATGAGAATCTTCTATATGTCCCTGGCCCTAGAGAGGTTCGTTTGGAGTCCACAAGACAGAGATCCTTCTCCATTGTAGCCTCAATCTTGTGGAACTCCCTACTGCCAGACCAAAGAGCCACTCCTGATCTACAGACATTTTTAGGGGCACTTAAGACATGGCTTTTCAGAAGAGCCTATGATTGCTAGTAACAAGCGGTGACTATATAACCTGTTTATTTTAATTGTGTGAGTTGCCCAGAGCACCTTTGGTGGAGGGCGACTCATAAGAAATAAAGTTAGTTGGTTAGTTAGTAGTTAGTATATTGCTTAGCATTATCTCTTTTGTACTTTAGTTCTATGTGTCGTAGCCTGCTGCATTTCCTACAGCCCTAGTTGTGTTACTTGTGTTTTTGTGGCATTTAATTTTGCCTTGTAAACCGCCTCAAGTCGCCGGAAAGCTGAGAGGGGCGGTATATACAGTAAATAATAATAATAATAATAATAATAAATAAAATCACACAAAGAAAAGCATGTTTAGTAGTGATGGATATA
The DNA here is from genome assembly GCA_030556195.1 of Anolis apletophallus. Lineage (NCBI taxonomy): Eukaryota > Metazoa > Chordata > Lepidosauria > Squamata > Anolidae > Anolis > Anolis apletophallus. The sequence continues at coordinate 40,005,615 of JARBWK010000011.1, read as the reverse complement.
TTCTGTTGACAGTGGTGGAAGTAAAGTTGCATACTTTAAAATTTTGTGCATTGTGGTTGCACTTCGGAGTTCCATGTTGTGTGTTGTCTATTGTGCATTGTACCAAGTCATTTACATGTATTGTGCAATGTGGCTATTTTGCACAGTGGTTGTGTAGTATGGCATAGTGTATCTCCCCATGCGGATTTCGATGCTATACCAAAGGAAAGTTGAGTTACAATTAGAAGGCCCTTGCTTTTCAGGTATTTTCAGGTATATGTATCAAAAATTCCAGTGAAATCCTGGAGGATCCAGTCCACTGGAAACCAGAACAGGAAACCTTTGAATTTGATGTTTTGGACCTTATCTTCTTGAATTCTGAAGCCAACGGGATCAGAAGGAGAATGGATGTTGAAGTCCAAACTCCCGATTTCTCATTCAAATTGAAAGCATGTTCCTATCATCTCAGACAATCCTCAAGTGCAACATTCCCTGTTTCCTTTTTCTATGGACAGCCTCCTGTAATCTACTTGAGGATGTTGAATCAAGAAGATTTAATGATCTGATTATTTTTCCCCATTCCTCTGCTGAAATACTCACACTTTTTTCAAGGTGTGGGGGTCCTTCTGGACTCAGAAGTGACGTTTGATGCTCAGGTGTCAGTGGTGGCTGGGAGGGCTTTTGAACAAATAAAACTTGTGTGCCAGCTGCAACCATACCTCGAAAAGCCTAATTTGGCCATGGTGGTAAATACCTTAGTTACCTCTAGAATGGACTACTGCAATGTACTCTACGTGGGGCTGCCTTTGAAGATGGCTCAGAAACTGCAATTGGTGCAAAGAGTGGCATCCAGGTTACTAACTGGTTCTAGCTATTGGAAGCATACCACACCCCTATTGAAGCAGCTCCACTGGCTGCTGATGAGTTTCCAGACCCAATTCAAAGTGCAGACCCATAAAGCCCTATATGTTTCGGGTCCAACCTATCTTTGAGACTGCATCTCCTTCTATGAACAGATATGGGCTTTAAGAACTATCAGGGAGGCCCTCCTCTCAGTTCCACCTCCATCTCAAGCATGGTTAATGGAGACAAGAGAGAGGGCCTTCTCGGTGGTACCCCACCGGGCTTTGAAATATCCTCCCGAGGGAGATCAGGCCACCCTCCAAATCTTCCACACACAATTAAAGACCTGGCTTTTCTGACAAGCCTTTGACCATGTTTAGATTATCTAATAATATATATGAGGACCTTTAGATTCTTTATTAGCACTTTATACTTCTGAGATCAAATACTGTTGTTTTATCTACAGCAGTGGTTCGCAACCTTCCTAATGCTACAACCCCTTAATAAAGTTCCTCGTATTGTGGATATCCCCAACCATAAAATTATTTTCCTTTATACATCATAACTGTAATTTTGCTACTGTTATGAATTGTAATGTAAATATCTGATATGCAGGATGTATTTTCATTCACTGGACCAAATTCGGCACAAATACCCAATAAGCCCAAATTTGAATACTGATGGGGTTTGGTGGGGAGATTGATTTTGTCATTTGGGATGTGTAGTTGCTGGGATTTATAGTTCACCTACAATCAAATAGCATTCTGAACTCCATCAACAATGGAATTGAACCTGTCTTGGGACACAGAAATCCCATGGCCAACAGAAAATACTGGAAGGCTTTGGTGAGCATTACCTTGATGGATCTGGACCAAACTTGGCACGAATACTCAATATGCCCAAATGTGAACACTAGTGGAGTTTGGGAAAATAGACTTGACATTTGGGAGTTGTAGTTGCTGGGATTTATAGTTCACCTACAATCAAAGAGCATTCTTTTGTGTGTGTGTGTGTGTGTCAAGAGAGACTTGAAAAACTGAAAGTCACTTCTGGTGTGAGAGAATTGGCCATCTGCAAGGATGTTTCCCAGAGGATGCCCAGATGTTTTTATGTTTTACCATCTTTGTGGGAAGCAATTGGGCCAAACTTTCTACACAGAACACCCATGGCCAACAGAAAATACTGTGGTTTTTTTTATGGTCTTTGGCGAACCCTTTGACACCTCTTTCTGACCTCCTCAGGGGTCCTGACCCCCAAGTTGAGAAATGCTGATTTACAGCATTTATTGTTTTCTCCAGGGGGCACTTTGAATTTACGATGTTGTGTTGATTGTTTACGCATATGTTTTGTTTTGCACTTGTTATATTTTGCATGTTACAACTTGAGTGTTTTGTGAGCTGCCCCGAGTCCCTCTCAGAGATGGTGGTGGGATATAAATAAAATATTACAGTGTTCCCTCACTACATCACGGTTCACTTTTAGCAGACTTACTGTTTTGTGGTTTTAAAAAAATAATTTAAAATATATATAGCAGTATTTTCACTGTTTCGCGGGTTTTTGCAACTGCCGCTCTCCGAGGTGCTTCCCTTCCACAGTCCTCCCTTCCTCCAGCCTTGAAGGGCCTTTCCTTCCTTCCTTTCCTTCACTTTATTTTAAGTTTATAAAGACTTAAAATAGTGTATAACTCCTAAAATAATGTATAAATATTAAAATAAATATAGCGTCCCTACATCACGGTTTTTCACTTATTGCGGAAGGTCCTGGAATGTAACTCCCGCAATAGATGAGGGAACACTGTATTGTTATTATTATTATTATATTATTATTATATGAAAAATTCAACTCAGAGACTGTCCAGACCTATCAGTTCTTCTATCAATGTTCTCTCAGCTCCTAAGCAGATCTTTAAAAAAATATTCCTACAAATAGCTTCATATTAGCGTGAGATTCTTGGAGTTGTCGGCCTCAAAGAAACTTTTAAAACCTCTATCGTGAGTCACTTCCAAGCTTGCTTGGTGGAAAACCCGACTGCCAAAAACACAAAAAGAGAAAGCATGTAGGAATCAAAGAAAACACAGCAGAGAAACATGACTCATAGTACCTGAGATATTTTATTACATCAAATGCATTTTGCAACTAAAATCACTTTCTCTGTGCCTTTTGAAGCAAAAAACCAGAGGAATCTACATTAATGTATATATTAAATTGATATTTTATAAGCATGTAGAGGTATATAAAATAGTATCAAACCATTTTTTTTTGCAATACAGGTTAAGTGTCCATTATCCAAAATCCAAAATATCCCCCAAATGCGCTGCATGGGTTGCCGATATAGTGACAGTGATGCTTTCTGGCGGTTCTTCATTTCATGCACAAAATCATTAAAAAAGACCATCAGGTTATGTGTATAAGATGTACATGAAACATCAGTGTTTAGGCTTGAGTTCCATCTCCAAGAAATCTCAGTATGTGTGCATATGCAAGTAGAGGCATTGCAAAATCCAAAACATTTCTGGTCCCAAGCATTTTGGATAAAGGGATATTTGACCTGTATAAAACATGTGCTCTCCTGAAAACTAAACTGGATTGTTCCTTCTTTTCTTCTTTCCTTGGTAATGTGCAATTTATTACTAGTAGGTAATTGTCACAGATGTTGCCAAAAGTGCTGGAGAATCTCTAGACAGTCAATATGATTGTCTCTTTGGTTCAGGCATAAGTGCCAACACATATGTAGCCAAAATGGTTCAATTGGCTTCCACATATTAAGAGGGTGGTACTCCCAGGATCAAGATAGCACCATGACTTACAGAAGTACCAAATGATCTATGAAAATAGTAACGTTGCTGGTGATAGGAAGAAAATACCCTCCAAAGAAGAATGTGGTGGGAACCATGAGGTCCCTAGAGTTAGCTGAACTACCACTTGCAGCAGCCCTATCATTGTTAATGAGAGCTGTAGTTCAAACACACCTGGAAGGCCACCTTATTCCCACCCTTGCTTTATTTAGTCCTAACTAGAGTAGGGCCACTCAATGGGAAATCAACACATAGATAAACCCATTGAATCAATGCTTTAATTGAGACTAATGGTAAGATTCTGACTGGATGGTGACTTTTGGAATGTAGTCATAAGATTATTTTGGAGGTCAGGGTCACAAGTGGCACAGAATGGCATTATACTAGAAGGTGGCGCAGCCATCTGTTTGGTGCAGTCTTGATTGATCCTTCCATTACTGGGTTGACTTCAAGTATTCTTAAGGAAAACATAGTCATTAGGCAGTAGAACAACTTGAGTTGTGCAAATGCCTGATATTAATCAACATGGTTTTGAGTAGACAGCAGGCTCACACTCTTCTCTCATCAATCTCCCATCTCACCCTTCAACACATTTGTATCTTTCTGCTACCTAGAAAAAGATGTAGGATTGAGCCTATTTTGATCCCATCCCAAGGTCTTCATTTTCCCCCTCTCTCTGGAGTCACTACCCTAGTTTTTCATGTTTTGAGAGCTCTATCTCCCCATGCTGTGACATATTTAGGAGGGGTGTTGTGAATGGTTTGTAATTTGTCCCCTGGAAAACCTGTGGGCTCACTTCATTTTGCTTACTGGGGGAAAGGCAGCCAGGGTCCCTTTTGAGAATAAGTGCATTCCCGTTGGGTCCCTCATGGCTTTCGCTTCGGGCCACCAGACTCTCTTTACACCTCTTCCCAACCAGGTAAAAAGCTTCCACGAGGCTGAGGAGGATGCAAATGCAGGCTGTCACAATCATGAACAAGGTGAACATGTTCTTCTCGGTTGGCCTAGAGATGTAGCAATCCACCACATTGGGACAAGGTGGAAGGGAACATTTAACTAGTGGGGGAAGTTTGTAGCTTGGGTACACTCGGTAGAAGATAAAGAGGAAGATGATGTCCACAAAAGCTTTGAAGAGGAGACTGAAAAAATAGGTCCACCACAAGCCCCCACGCTTTTTGCCTGGGGGATAGCGGGGCCGAGAATCCCGTCCCTCTTTCTCCAAATATTTCTTCAGTTTAGCTTCCCGGTAGGCCACGTGCATGACCACCAGCAAGGAAGGACACGTGACCAGGATGAGCTGCAGGGCCCAAAGGCGGATGTGGGAGATGGGGAAGTAAAAATCGTAGCAGACGTTGGGGCAACCCGGCTGCTCCGTGTTGCAATCAAAGTCCTTGGAGTCATCTCCCCAAACTTTCTCAGCTGCCACTAAGTAGACAAGGAGGCGGAAGATGAAGACCACTGAGAGCCAGATACGCCCAAAGGCGGTAGAGTATTTGTTAACCCCACCGAGGAGATCTTCAAAGCCGGACCAGTTCATGGTTTCGGGTTTCTTCTTTTAAAAATGCCTGAAAAAAGACAGACCATGAAGTTAGAAATGTTGCAAGATTCCCTACTTAATAACTAAGGAGTAGGGGGCATTACAGTCTGGCATAATTTTCAGAATGCTAAAAGTGTATTTGCACCTCAGAGTTATAGCAATTTGATACACTCTGGCCCAGATCCTTCTCCATACATATCTTATGCTTGCAACCCTGTTGGACATTGTGAGAGACAGTAAAGTATATTACAAACAGGGTAATTTTTTTTCAAGCAGAAGGTGAGCAACCACCAGTCCCACAACATCACTCCGTACGCACTGGATATAGGAAAGAAATAAAAGCAAGTTGATTGTTTGTAAAAACAAAGTAAATGTATTTACAAAATCTAAATATTTCATAACATTTCATGGTAAGAGGCTCTGTTATATGTGCTTTTCGAACATGGAAAGAGTGAGAATTCGAGATGTATCAAATGAAGGCAAAATAAACGGAGACTAGCATATATATTTTTGTATAAGTTGATCTCATGTATAAGTCGAGGGCAGTTTTGAAGATCCCATGGATAAACCAAGAGTTATTCTGTGGAGAAAGAAAAGTTCGAGTGCATCCCAGAGGGGTCAGCCACACTAACCATCACGATTGTCATTTTCCTATCCGGGCATTCAAAAAGGCCTGAAATTATGTCACGGGAGAGAGTAGAGGAGGTCAGTGTTTCTTTTAAGTTATCTTGGCATGAACGAATGTCTTATTTTATCCCAGTCTATTCAGAGAAAAGGATGGTTTCTTTTTGATAGCTGTTAATATAGAGTACTTTATGTTGACCCATGGATAAGTTGACCCAAGAATTTTTGTGTGAGTATTTTGATTAATATTTCTAAACATGTACACGAATATATAGAGTAACTGCAGATGAAATGATGCAGGAAGAGAGAGAGAGTGTGTGTGGCCATGACCAACAGATTGTAATGACATGAATGTAATTTTATAACTAAACTCTTAGTGAGAGACATAAACTAAAAACTACTGAATGCTGAACCATGAATATGAAAAACTTTATAGGCTTACTAGGGGTCAGTGTAATGTAGTGGCAGCCTAATTGGTGACTTTGGGCAAGTCATATCCCATCGGGCTCAAAAGAAAGCAGTGGCAAACCCCTCTGAACAAAATTTGCCAAGAAAAGTAGGTTTTTCTTAGATTTGCTGTATGTTGGATACAACCATAATAATAATAATAATAATAATGATGATGATAATAATGAAAGTGAAGAACCTGCTTTAATTGAAGTAAATAATCGAAAACTTCTCAAAGCACAGCAGACAAAGAATCAGTACAAGAAAACTGCACTACAAACCAGAGCTGACAGCTGGCACAACAAAACTTTGCATGGGCAGTTCCTTGACAAAATTGAAGGAAACTTTGATAAGGAGAAAACCTGGTTATGGCTCACGAATGGAACCCTGAAGGAGACAGAAGGCCTGATTCTTGTAGCCCAGGAGCAAGCCATCAGAACCAATGCCATTAAGGCCATGATCGAAAAATCAGCTGATGACCCAAAATGCAGACTGTGCAAGGAAGCTGATGAAGCCATTGATCATATCCTCATCTGCTGCAAGAAAATCACACAGATGGACTACAAACAGAGGCACAAATCTGTGGCCCAAGTTATTCATTGGAACTTATGTCACAAGCACCACCTAATAGTAGTGAAGAACTGGTGGGATCATAAACCTGCATAGGTAGTGGGAAATAAACATGCAAAAATACTCTGGGACTTTCGAATTCAAACTGACAAGGTTTTGGAACACAATACACCAGACCTTACAATTGTGGAAAAGAAAAAAGTTTGGATTATTGATGTCGCCATACCAGGTGACAGTCGAATTGACGAAAAACAACAGAAAAAACTCAGTCGTTATCAGGACTTCAAAATTGAACTGGCATAAACCATTACAGGTGGTCCCAGTGGTAATCGGCACACTGGATGCCGTGCCAAAAGATCTCAGCCGGCATTTGGAAACAATAAACTTTGACAAAATCACGATCTGTCAACTTAAGGTCACCTTACTTGGATCTGCGCACATCATTCAAAAATACACTTGGAAAGTGTTCGACTTGTGATTTTGTGATATGAAATCCAGGATATATATCTTGTTTGCTGTGTCATAATAATATAATAATATAAATAATAATAATAACCTATGTAGAGTGTTGCATTTCTGAAGAGAAGGCAGTTCCCGAGAGCATTCTGAGCAGCTGATCTTTGATCTTTCCTGCTGGTAAGTGAACTAAAATACTGTAGGAAGTACAGAAGAAAGTAATACATCTCTAAGAACTGAAGAGTAATGGGATTCAACAGCAGAAAGGCAGGAGTCTTTGAAATGTGTAAGGGAAAAATGGGGACAAGAGAAGTCAGGAAATGGAAGTAGAGTTTAGAAGAACATTATAGAGTTTTCTGATGCCCCCCTCTCCCCTCCAGGAGATCCCCTCAAAAGCTAAAGAGACGAAGAAACTTAAACAAAATTGAGTTGGTGAAAACACTCAAAGACTCAAGGAAGAGCGACGCAAAGGTGATTCATCTTTAATCCTTCTAACCAGCCAAGGTTTACTAATTCATCACAGACCAGGCACTTGGGAGGAACACAACATCAGAATTTCCATGCTGCTTCCGATGGAATATTTGTCTAATCCCAAATTTTGGTTCCAGCTACAGCCAACGCTTGGAAAGAATGTAAAACCCTTCTTTCATTCAGTAGATGAAAGAACTTCAAAAACCTCGCTTTGTGACTAACACAGTTATTTTTGAAAATATTGCAGGAAGCTTTCTTGTATTTCTGTAAAAGAGGTGGCATTGGTAAATCTAATAATTACTACCTGGTTGGAAAAAAAACTATCAGACTTGGTTGAATTGTTGGTGCTTTTGTGATCCATCAGCCTGTGCAGGCCCGGATTACCCATAAGGCCACCCTAGGCCATGGCCTAGGGCGGCATCTTTGGGGGGAGGCAGCAGGTCCGGACCCCCCCAAAAAGTTTTTAAAAAATTCAAAAAAATTTTCAAATTTTTATTTTTTTAAAAAGGGTGCATGTGCGCTGTGGCGTAAGTGCCACCCACGGACGCCCCCCTTTGCTCTGCTCCCCTCGGCTCTGCCCCCGCCCCAGCTCCGCCCCACCCCCAGCTTCGCCCCTGCCTCCTCACCGGCACGAGGAGGAGGAAGGAAAGCCCAACCCCGGAGCCGATGCGGGCTCTCCCCACGGCTCCTCCCTCCCTCCCTCCTAAAGCTGTCATGACTCATGCCGGCCTGAAAAGGGCGATTTCGGCCCCTTCTGAGGCCAGCATGGTGGCTTTAGGAGGGAGGGGAGGAGCCATGGGAGGCCTCGCATCAGCTCCGGGGTGGGGCTTTCTTCCTCCTCCTCCTCGGCGAGGAGCCGGAGGAGCAGGGCGGAGCCGGGAGGGGAGGGGCGAGGACGGGGGAGCGGGGCAGAGCTAGGGGCAGAGCCGGGTGAAGAGCTAGGGCGCCAAAAGAGCCTGATCCGGGCCTGAGCCTGTGTCTCATTGTGCTTGCTGTGTGTGCATTCTTTGCTTTAGGATAGGACAAGGCATTCATTTTGCGTAGTGAAGAGGTTGGGGATGGGAACCAAATGGGAGCATTGCCCCTCTGAAATTAAAAAAAAGTCACCAAATTTCTAGGATTCCGATTCTAGCTGTGAATGATTTCCAATGGCTCACTCTCCACAATACTAGAAATTTGGGGACAAAGAACAATTTCATGGGGACAATACCCTCATTTTTGACCAGTGGCAGTTGAACCCTGGGCTTTGTTGAAAACAATGCAATGCATCATCATCACCATCCATATCATCATCATGGCAATAAAAAGTAAAGGTTTCCCCTTGACATTAAGTCTAGTAGTGTCCAAATCTGGGGGGCGGTGCTCATCTCAATTTCTAAGCTGAAGAGCTGGTGTTGTCCAAGGTCATGTGGCCAGCATGACTGCATGGAGCGCCATTACCTTCCCACCAGAGCGGAACCTATTGATCTACTCATATTTGTTTTTTGTAAGATTTATTATTTTATTGTTTACCCCAACCCTCCACCTTGGACACACACTTTATACAATAAACTACATAAATTACATTTGAAATATCACTCTTAGTCTCGGTTTTTCCACTCCACATCTTAATACATTCTCTAAATAATTCCTAACTGGATCCCACATGTTCTTAATTATTATAAAATTTTCTATGTTATTTATTTATTTATTTATTGTTCATTTTTATAAACCGCTCCTTCCAGCAGGCTCGGGGCAGTTTACACAAAATCAATTAGTAAAACAGCAACATTTCAATTTAATAACAGCAACAATATAAAACAGAGCATAAAAACAACAATCTACATAGAACTCAAGGATTTGGGCAACTTTCTCAGGAGCCATTTAGATTAAAGGCCTGCCTGAAAAGGGTCGTTTTACAGGCTCTCCGAAACGGGGCCAGTTCCTTAATGGCACGGACTTCATCTGGCATTGAGTTCCATAGTGACGGGGCCGCTATGGAAAAGGCTCTTATTCTGGTTGTAGACAGACGGCAGGAATGAATAGATGAAACTACTAAGAGATTTTGCTCTTCCGAGCGTAGTGATCTCGGGGGAACATAAGGGGTAAGGCGGTCCTTCAGATACATCGGCCCTAGACCATACAAGGCCTTAAAGGTCAACACCAACACCTTGAAAACAATCTGGTACTCTATTGGTAGCCAGTGCAGTTGCTGCAGAATAGGTGTAATGTGCTCTCGTGCAGGTGCTCCCACCAGCAGTCGAGCAGCAGCATTCTGCACTAGCTTGAGTTTCCGGATTGATGACAAAGGAGGGTGTTACAGTAGTCCAGTCTCGAGATGACCATTGCCTGGATCACCGTAGCCAGGTCGCTCCTGGGCAGGTAGGGAGCCAGCTGCCTAGCCTGTCATAGATGGAAAAACGCGGTCCTGCATACCGTGGAGATTTGCATCTCCATTGATAGCAGCGGGTCCAATTGGACCCCCAGGCTTCTTACTGAAGACGACGGGTTTAAGAGCTCGCCGTCCAGGGTAGGCAGCCGGCATCCATCCAACCCAGGGCGACCCAGCCATAGGATCTCAGTCTTCGACGGATTCACCTTCAACCGTCTGGCACGTAGCCATCCAGTCACAGCTTCTAGGCATTGATGGAAATAATTGGGTACGGTGCCCGGCCTGCCATCCATTCTCAGCACCAGCTGGGTGTCATCAGTGTACTGATGACACTCCTGACCAAAGTCGCGGACCAGCCGAGCCAGTGGGCGCATGTAGATATTAAACAATAAAGGGGAAAGGATGGCACCCTGGGGGACCCCGCAACTTAAAGGGAGTCTTCCAGAAACCACCCCTCCCCCCTCCACACGTTGTCCCTGATCTTGGAGAAAGGAGGCCACCCATTTAAAGGGCAGTCCCCCTTAAATGTTGTCTATATTGTTCATTTTACAATTTGTTATTTCCACATTTAGCATATTTACAATATATTTATACCAAACTGGTATAACAATCTACTCACATTTGCATGTTTTCGAACTGCTAGATTGGCAGAAGCTGGGGCTAACAGAGGGAGCTCACCCTGCTGCCTGGATTTGAACCGCCAATCTTTTGGTCAGCAAGTTTGGCAGCTCAGCAGTTTAACCCACTGTGCCACTGGGGGTTCCTCATAGCAATGGAAAGGGAAATTTGGGTTAACTTATCCAATTTTGAAATAAGCGATCAACACTCATCCTTTAAGATCTTGTCAGGGGGTGGTAAAATATGTAATGCATTGTCGTCATATACTGAAATTATGTATTAGGTTGAATTAAAAACTTAGTGGTGACTGTGGCATTTGTATCAAGAGGCTGGTGAATCCCCTCAAGGTTTTTAGTAGGAATGTTATATTACTATCCAGGATATCCTAAATAGGATCTGCACCTCAGATGGGTTCCTTTTAGTAAAATCTCAAGATATTAGTCCTGGAACCCCAGGTCTCGGCAATGGCAGGGGAGCTTTTGCACAGCTCAGGCTTGTGCGGCAGCTGCGCCCGTATCTTGGAAAGTTGGACCTGGCCACAGTGGTCCATGCTCTGGTTACATCCCGTATAGACTACTGCAACGCTCTCTACATGGGGCTGCCTATGAAGACTGTCCAGAAGCTGCAATTAGTCCAGCGAGCAGCAGCCAGAGTACTAACGGGAGCGGGATACAGGGAGCGCACAACTCCCCTGTTGCACCAGCTCCATTGGCTGCCAATTAGCGTCCGAGTACAATTCAAAGTGCTGGTTTTAACCTACAAAACCCTATACGGTCCCGGCCCAGTTTACCTGTCAGAATGTATTCTCCCCTATGAACTTAGTCAAGAGTGTTAAGATCGTCTGGAGAGGCCCTGCTCTCGGGCCCACCACCTTCACAGGCACGTCTGGCGGGGACGAGAGACAGGGCCTTTTCTGTGGTGGCCCCCTGGCTGTGGAATTCCCTCCCAAATGAAATTAGATCCGCCCCCTTTCTCCTGACTTTTAGGAAGCGGGTGAAAACGTGGCTGTGCAATGAGGCCTTCGCAGAAAGAAGGAGGAGATCGCGAAGCAATTAAAGTCGCTAACCACTTGATACAGACCGAATATATGGATTAAGTTGGACTTGATTTTACTTTGGCGAAAGGCTTTTTAAATGTATTTATTGTATTGTATTTGATAATTTTATTGTAAATTTATGATGTTTTTAGATTTTAAATGTTAGCATTGAATACTTGCTGTCTGCCGGTCTGAGTCCCTCTTCGGAGGTGAGAAGGCCGGGGTATAAAAGTTTTAAATAAATAAATAAATTTCCTCTTTTGATTCCATTGCTTTCCGTAGGAAGGTGATAGACTGTGGTGCCAACAGAGCAAGGCTTCCACATAAATGCCCAGGACTTTACTTAGGAGCAGAAGGGTCAGCTTATTCCATTCTGAACCATATAAAATAACATGTAAGACTATATAAGGGAATATCCACCCTTAAGAAGATTAAGTACAGAGCATTAAAATTATCCATCTGCACCATCGGCCAAAGGGTGGGGCCCATGCTTTGCTTTTTAAAAAATCCTCAGCTATGCATTTCTTAACCATGGAATGATCTTTCATTAGAACTTGTCCAGTCTCCAACTATGTAAAAAAACCAAACAAACCCTGATTTGAGAAAGTTTTCCCCCTATTCCATTCAATTTGACATCTATTTCCCGAACTCCATAAATTATTTGTGTTAATTTGGGTACGATGTATTTGTGCATTATATGTATTTTATGTTTTATACATGTATACTACTTGGAGATGTTTGGAAGTATAAATATTTGCACATATTTAATAAGTAAAAGCTCCAGCTAGGACTGGGAAAGATAGTATCTGAAGCCCTTTGAGCTACTGTCAGTGGGGAAAGAAAATGCTAACCAAGATGAACCAGTTTTGTTACTTGGTATAAAGCAGTTTCTTTTATCCCTTTGTTGTGTAGTAGAATCCACTAGCTGAAATCCTCTTGACTAGTCCAAACTATGGTAGACCCATTGAATCCATGGCCGAACAGTGTGTCAACATTACGGTTGGAAAGAATATTCAAAATTATTCCAAAAGTGTGGAGGAACCTTGTTAAGAATTCTGTACTGACAAGGGTCTTCGCAGTTGAGGACATATTCTCACCAAAATGTTGTCTTGTGCAGAAAAAATAAAGTATTTTTATGCTGGAAATAGAAAAAGTTGTTCCCTTTGTGGAAAATGCTGTCCATGTGAACTTATTCACCATGGAATTCACACTTTTGGTGATCTGCACGGAAAATAACATTTTGTGTGGAGTAAACAGCATAGAAATACTGTTTCTGGTGCAAAATCACTACGTGTGAATTTTGCACAGAATAGGTCCTGAATTGTGAATAGTCTGCAGATTTTGAAAACTTTCTCGCAGCAAGGAGAAAACAATGAAAATTACCTGTTGCTACTTTTGAGAAGATGCTTAGTGGAAATCGCATCCATAGCTCACAGAGGAAAATCTAATTAATTCAAGGACAATAAGAATTAGGCCATATTTTGCATGTAAAATGTCCCCAGTTCAATCCTCCTCATGTCCAGATGTGGCTGGAGAAAACTCCTCTCTACAATTTTTATATTGAGGTAAGCCACTTGCGGCCTTTCAGCTGTAGTTTGACTACCTGTCCAAACATATCTCCTCCTATGAACCACCTCGGAGATTAAGATCATCTGGGGAGGCCCTGCTCTCAGTCCTGCCTTCTTCACAGGTGTGTCTGGTGGGAACGAGAGACAGGGCCTTCTCAGTGGTGGCCCCTTGGCTGTGGAACTCCCTCCCCAGTGATATTAGAGCAGCTCCCTCCCTCCTGGCCTTCAGAAGGAAAGTGAAAACCTGCCTCTGGGGTCAAGCCATTGGAGATTATTCTATAGTGCAATAATAGCTACGAAATTACTGTATGTGCAATGACCTTTGGAATGGTCCTGGATTATGATTGTGGATAGCATGATTTTAATAGTGACTACAATGTTAATGTGTATTTAATTTTAATTTTAAAATATTTAATTTTAATGTATTTTAACTTTGTTTGTTCAAAGGCATTGAATGTTTGTCATATGTAAAGCTGCCTTGAGTCCCCTTTGGGGTATAGAGGAAGGCAGGGTACAAACGGAGTAAATAAATAAAGACAAATGAAATAAACAAACAAACAAACAAATAAATAAAGACAAGACAGAGGTTCTATTTGTCAGTCGAAAGGCTGAACAGGGCATAGGGTTACAGCCTGTGTTGGATGGGGTAACGCTCCCCCTGAAGGTGCAGGTTTGCAGCTTGGGAGTGATCCTGGACTCATCGCTGAGCCTGGAACCCCAAGGGAGCTTTTGCATAGTTAAAGCTAGTGCACCAGCTGTGCCTGTACCTTGGGAAGTCTGATCTGGCCACGGTGGTCCACGCCCTTGTCACATCCCAAATAGATTACCGCAACGCATTCAAACTGCCTGCAGCGAGTGAAGTGGGGAGGGGTGGTCTCCGAGGGCACCCCCTTACATTGTGGTGTCCCTCAGGGGGCCATTCTCTCCCCGCTGTTATTTAACATCTACATGCGACCACTCACCCAACTGGTGCGGAGTTTCGGGCTGGAATGTTATCAGTACGCTGATGACACCCAGCTCGTTCTGAGGGTGGACCCCGGGGCGGATTCCGTACCCGATAATTTCCAACTTTGCCTAGAAGCCGTAACTGGATGGCTGCGAGCCAGTAAGTTGAAGGTGAACCCGGCGAAGACAGAGATCTTGTGGCTGGGCCGCCCGGGGTGGGGGGGAGATCCAGCTGCCGACATTTGATGGTGCGGGATTACGCCCGCAATCCATAGTTAAGAGCCTTGGGGTCTGGCTGGACTCCCAACTGTCTATGGAGGCACAAATTGCTTGTGCCTGCAAAGAGCTTTTTACCATCTGCGGCAAGCGAAACGCCTGGTTCCCTATCTCTCCCGCTGCGACCTGGCCACGGTGATCCAAGCCACAGTCATCTCAAGGCTCTATTACTGTAACGCGCTGTACATTGGCCTACCTTTGTCGGCAATCCGGAAACTCAAACTGGGGCAGAACGCGGCAGCCCATCTGCTGCTGGGAGCCACTAGATCATCCCACATAACACCGCTCCTGCGCGAGCTGCACTGGTTGCCTATTGAATTCCGGGTCTCCTTCAAAGTGTTAGTTTTGACTTTTAAGGCCTTATATGGTTTGGGGCCAGTGTACTTGAGGGAGCATCTTACCCCATACGTACCTAGAAGATCACTGCATTCAGAGAGCCTTAACATGTTCGAGGTCCCAGGACTGAAAACCTGCAGGCTGTCTAGCACACGGCAGAGGGCATTCTTGGTAGCTGCCCCGGTACTATGGAACTCACTGCCGGCCGAGACCCGAGCCCTGCGGGATCTGATGGCCTTCCGCAGGTCATGTAAGACCTGGCTGTTCAGGCAGGCATTTGGCCCGACCAGTGCCTGAACTGCCAACCCCTAGCCGTGCTGCTACTGCTACTCGAAATTGCTGTCTTGACTTGTGTGTAACTGACCAGGACTGTCATGGTATTTTAGAATGTTTTTAGGGTGTTTTTAGATGTTTTTATCTGTATGTGTTTTTATCTCGATGTATTTGTATATATGCTTGGAAACCGCCCTGAGCCTTGGGGAGGGCGGGTTAGCAAGTTGAAATAATAAATAAATAAATAAATAATGTGTGTATGGCATCACGTCTAGGCTTAAATGGAGTGACCACATAAATTGCTATAAAAATCCTATGCCCAGACTTCTCACAAACTTAGCAGACTGAGGCCTTTGAGGAAATTAATGAATTTATTTAACAAGTCACAAACAGGTGACTGGCCTTTTAGATGGTTGCAAAGTCCATAATGCCAAATAGTTGAAATTAGTTGCCCAGTCCGTGGGCGATGGGTGATGATGCCTCTCCTTCTCTTCTCTGGTCAGCCACCACGGATGGTGGACAGACCCCAGCCACTGAACTCCTATAAAATGAAGGGCAAGTCCTTCCTATGCTGAGTCCAGGGCTGGTTGAAAGCACTACTTGGTCACTCCAGGCGTGACGCCATATTAAAAGAAGGTGACAGGCCAGAGCTGACAGCCCCGTGGCTCAGACACACGCCCCTGGTAGTCACTGAGGTAAAATAAGAGAGGTTTCCCCCTTTTATAACCTTTCTGACTGGAGAAACCCTGAGGAGAAAAATTGGCGGGAAAATCTAAGGTGCTGATTGGATGGAAAGGTCTGAGGTAAATTTTGGCGGGGAAGTCTAAGGAGATGAACCCCTCCCACGCAGAAAAAAAACAATAACCCCAGCCAAAACTGCCAAGAGGCCTAGAAACAAAATGGAGGCCTGATAATCTTGCAAACACATAAGATGTAATCATACACCCCCAATGTAAACAGGCCAAGCTCTGCTTAGGCCGCAACAGTGGGGTTGCCTTTGAAGACTGTTTGGAAACTCCAACTAGTACAATGGGCGGCAGCCAGATTACTCATTGAGCGACATACAGGGAGCATACCACTCCGTTGTTGTGTCAGGTCCACTGGCTGCTGGTTCAGTTCTGAGCACAATTTAAAGTGCTGGTCTTGACCTATAAAGCCCTATACGGATCCAGCCCAGCTTACTTGTGCAAATGTTTCTCCCTCTACGTGCCGCCTCAGAGTCTAAGATCAACTGAGGAGGCCCTGCTCTCGATCCCACCTCCGTTGCAAATGAGCTTAGCAGGGACAAGAGACAGGGCCTTCTTGGTGGTGGCCCCGTCTGTGAAACACACTCCCCAGTGAAATTAGGTCAACTACATCCCTCCTTTCCTTCAGGAAGAAGCTCAAAACATGGTTTTGGGACCAAGCATCTGGGTAGCAGGCTGACAACAATCACAATGTCTTTGAGAACAGACTATGGACAGGTTTTGGATTGGGTCGCTGGTCACTGAATTGGATTTAGATATGGCTATTTAGTTAATAATACTGTTTTAAATGGTTTTTAACCTAATTTTTTTACCTATTATGTAATTGTCGTGTTTTTACTGTTTTGTATGTGTTTTTACTGTTTTTTGTATGTGTTTAATGTGTTTTGTACGCAGGGTATAAATGTCTGAAATAAATAAATAAATAAATAATTCTCCTCATGCTTTATCACAAGCTATACTGGCTAGGGTTGATGGAAACTGCAGTCCAACAACATTTGGAGGACAATGCATTGCCCAGTCTTGGCGGAGATAGCACTCATCTAAATTTGGAATTGGAAAGAGTGACCTTTGGGGCATCTTACTCAGTGTTTCCCATCCTTTTTTGAGCCACGGCACACTTTTTACATTTGCAAAATCCTGGGGCACACCACCAACCAAAATGACACTCTAACACAGTAATACATATAGTTAATATGTTTCTAAAATGTATTTATATACTCAGTGTGAAACCTGGGCCTGTTTCGATGAACTCAACATAGATATCCTGGCAGGAATGGCAGAAAGAGACAAACTTCCCACACAGAACTCCCATAACCAAGAGAAAATGCTATAAGAGTTTGGTGGGCATTGACCTTGAGTTTTGGAGTTGTAGTTCACCTATATCCAGAGAGCACTGTGGACTCAAACAATGTTGGATCAGGACCAAACTTGGCATGAATACTAAATATGAACACAGAAGGAGTTCTGGGGAAATATACCTTGACATTTGGGAGTTGTAGTTGCTGGGATTTATAGTTCCCCTACAATCAAAGAGCATTCTGAACCCCACCAATGATAGAACTGGGCCAAACTTCCCACACAGAACCCCCAGGAGCAGGGCCGTAGCCAGGATTTTGGTTCGGGGGGGGCGTGAGTTTGGTTCGGGGGGGGCTGAGACTGGGTGGAAGAAGGTCTACCCTAGCAAACCTTTTGTATTGTTATCCCAATAACCCCATTAATGTGGGATATAATGAGCATGGTGATCAGATCATGATATGAATAAACATAACAGTTTAAATAATGTACCAGTAAGGCCTTTTCGCGGACCACCCTGAGAATTTCGGGGGGGGGCTGAAGCCCCCTTAGCCCCCCCCCTGGCTACATGCCTGCCCAGGAGGCAAGAGGAGGTCTCTACTTGGGGAAAGGGAGGTGGGCCTTCCCAATGCATGGAGAGGGAGAGACCAAGTAGACAATGAGTGGGGAGGGGGGTGTTTGTAATTTTGTGCCTTTATCGAGGTAGGTTTCTTAGGGTTTTTATACTTCAACACACTAGACTCTTCCCCCCTCCCCCTTTCCTGGAGGTTCAAATTTCTCACGGCACACCTGATGATCACTCACGGCACACTAGTGTGCCCCGGCACACTGGTTGGGAAACACTGATCTAACTCACAGAATTTCGTAGTAGCCATACACGTTGGGGGACTTCAGGAGTGGTAGAGAGTAACTTTGCCAAACCAAGGTCTGACTCAGGATGAGGCAGCTTCCCTACTCTTAGTATTTGCCAACCTATGAATAACCCAGGGCAGGGCAATCTGTTAAATCATCAAAATGAGACACAAGCGACATGATGGAACCAAAGAAAGAGCCAGGAGGATTCTGGTGGAGAGGACAATAAGGGGAAAATTATGTCGCTCAATTGTCAGGAATTCCCACTGGCTCTTGATCTACAATCACCTGGCTCATCACCATTATTTAACTTGTATAAAGCCCTGACACTTATTTATGCATTTAAATGTATTCATTTATTTCCGAGGCACTTTCATTATTCCCTCTCCTCATATTTCAGTCATTAGTCCCTGACAGGGCTCCACTCTTCTCTGTTTTGGGGAAGCACTTTCAGGTTGCCAAGCGCCAACCTTTTTATCTTCTCTAATTTACTGCATGCTGTACTTCCTGATGCTTATGACACTTGATTGCCTCTTCTTCACATGATTGATCATTCCTTGTCCCTCTCGGAGCCTTCCAGATATTTTATCGTTCCTTTCTTTCCCCCTTCTGCCCAACTCCTCCAGGAAGGAGTGTATACTTAACACACCTTCTTGGAGGACAAAGGATGACATGCAAGTAGGAGTGAGGGACCCATGGGCCACTTGGCCCCACATCAAGCCCTAATATCTCTGGCTTTGTCTACAGTCCCTCTCAAAATGATGATGGGAAGTAATATTGATGTGCCTTTTGTCACTATGTGGAGAGAAAATGCAGAAGAAAATGGGGTAGCTTTGGAGCGTTTCTGCATTTGATGGGGGTTTTGTGTAGTTTTGGTGCAAACATTGCTTGCTGTAAGTTGCTTCTGGTGTGAGAGAATTGGCTGTCTGCAAGGACATTGCCTAGAGCAGTGTTTCCCAACCAGTGTGCCGTGAGTGATCATCAGGTGTGCCGTGAGAAATTGGAACCTCCAGGAAGGGGGGGGGGGGGAGAGTCTAGTGTGTTAAAGTATAAAAACCCTAAGAAACCTACCTCGATAAAGGCACAACATTACAAACACCCCCCTCCCCACCCGTTGTCTACTTGGTCTCTCCCTCTCCATGCATTGGGAAGGCCCTTTCCCCAAGTAGAGACCTCCTCTTGCCTCCTGGGGGTTCTGTGTAGGAAGTTTGGCCCAGTTCTATCATTGGTGGGGTTCCGAATGCTCTTTGATGGTAGGGGAACTATAAATCCCAGCAACTACAACTCCCAAATGTCAAGGTCTATTTCCCTTGAACTCCATCTGCGTTCATATTTGGGCATATTGAGTATTCATGCCACGTTTGGTCCTGATCCAACATTGTTTGAGTCCACAGTGCTCTCTGGATATAGGTGAACTACAACTCCAAAACTCAAAGTCAATGCCCACCAAACTCTTATAGCATTTTCTCTTGGTTATGGGAGTTCTGTGTGGGAAGTTTGTCTCTTTCGGCCATTCCTGCCAGGATATCTACCGGTATATTGAGTTCATCGAAACAGGCCCAGGTTTCACACTGAGTGTATAAATACGTTTTAGAAACATGTTAACTATATGTATTACTGTGTTAGAGTGTCATTTTGTGTCATTTTGGTTGGTGGTGTGCCCCAGGATTGTGCAAATGTAAAAAGTGTGCGCCGGCTCAAAAAAGGTTGGGAAACAGCCTAGAGGATGCCTAGATGTTTTGATGTTTTTATTATTTATTTTATTTTATTATTTTATTATCTGTTTTATTATGTTTTTAATTTATGTTGTGATTGTGTTGTTCGTTGCTGTGAAGCACCCTGAGCCTTCTTGGGAAGGGTGGTATATAAATCGAAATAAATAATAATAAATAAATAAATAAATAAATTAATAAACTTTTACCATCCTTGTGGCAGGCTTCTCTCATGTTCCCCCATGGGGAGCTGGAGCTGACAGAGGGAGCTCAACCTGCTCTCCCCGGATTCCAACTGCTGACCTGTCAGTCAGCAGTCCTGCTGATACTAGGGTTCAACCCATTGCACCACCGGGGGCTCTACAAACATTGCTAAAATGGTAGCAAAGCATCTGGACTGAACCACAGTTTCCACATCCTTGACTTAAAGAAGCTCCAAAGGACCTGAGTCCTTTACTTTTTTTTCTTGTCTTTGGATCTTAGACTTATATTTCCAATATGCTCCAATGGGCTTGATTTAGTAGAGAATCTCAGTTATTTTTCAACTGCCTTACCTTGTCAACTGTTTTTAAAACATCCCAGCTTCTGTCTCCTTCTGCTGTTTTCCCTTTCCCTTCCACTGACTTCAGTTATCATTAACTGAGTTCAACATGCAAAAGTGGTTTGCACTCAGTTAACTCAGCAGGAGCGAGAGTGAAGGAGGGGGCAAAAGCTTGTCCTTCCCAGTAAGATCGGGCAAAATCAAACTACTGCAGCCTTTCCTAACTTGCATTTTCTTCCTCAGTAATCATTTTTGACATATTGACCACACTCTGGTGTTGCTTGGCAATGCATTTTGCAGTTTTCGTGTGTTTCCTTCCATTACGATTAGCTTCATTTCACAAGAATGAGTGATTGCCAGGGATAGCCTTACACAAATAGCTAATAAAACAACTTGGATGGAAGGATGAATCACTCTCTATGTTTGTACCATCTGTATCAGTAACCCTCGTACAGTCCGCTGGCAGGCTCGCATTCCCACAGCAGGGTCATCAAAATAAGTCCAAATATTTTCCAGTTGCCGGTAAGTACATACCTACTTACATCTCCCTGTCCCTCACAAAGCCTACTATTGAAGAAAATGCAGGCAGTATGCAATTAACCCTGAACAGGAGCAGTTGAGTTCAAACCAGCTGGCTGAAGAAAGGTAGCACAAAGGATGTGGCATTAAAAAGTGTTGAGCTCATATCCTGGCATGGGGCAAAGGAATGTTGCAGGACTTGGACGCAGTGTTTCAAGCAAATTGGATGCTCCAACATTTCACAGTAACATTCAATTAAATGTTGCCTGGTTCAAAAGGGAAGAGGAGGAAGGTGCGGCTGCTTAATCCAGAGTCACTCCCAGATCAACAGCTGTAAACAAGGGGCGATTAAAAAACAAAGCGGCACAGCAATGACGTGGGCAAAAGTGAGATAACTTTTTAAGACAGGCTGGGTGCATGTTTTTTGTGCATTAGATGAGATAACATGGACCATATACCTTTTTTTTTGGACTACAGCTTCCAGAATGCCCTATTCACTTGTCTGGAGGATCTTGAGAGCTGATATTTAAAAAGACTTTTCGAAATTCTAATCTTTGTTATCCTTTTAGAAAACGGATGCACAAGGGCCAGGTAGAAGACCCTCAAACTGGACATGAAGTCAAAATCCTTCTTCACCTAGATCAGTGTTTCCCAACCTTTTGTGAGCTGCGGCACACTTTTAACATTAAAAAAATCCGGGGGCACACCACCAACCAAAATGACACAAAACGACACTCTAACACAGTAAAGAACGGCTGGGGAGATGGTGGCCTGCTGGGAACAGCTGCTGGGAGTGCCGAAGCCAGGGAGGAGCCATGCCCCGCCATGCCCCTCCCCCTACCCCCGACTTCAGCTCTCCCACAGCTTCTCCAGCCTTGAGGGGACAGTGCCAAGGCAGCGGTGGCAGAGCCAGCACAATGCTGGCTTGGCACTGTCCCCTCAAGGCTGGAGAAGCTGTGGGAGAGCTGAAGCCAGAGGGAGGGGGTGGAGCCATGCTGCGCCATGCCCCACCCCATCCCCCAGCTTCGGCTCCCCCACAGCATCTCCAGCCTTGAGGGGACAGTGCAAGCGAGGGGCGGGAGGAGCCGTGCGGAGGAGGAGCAATGGATGGGCTTCAGTGGGTGGGGCTCCTCCTCCGCACGGCTTCAGCGAACGAGGGGCGAGAGTCATGGCGGATTGGAGGCTGGCTGGGGAAACGGTCGAAGGAGGTGGCTCCCCGGCCCCTTCTTCTTTTTCTTCACTGCCTGGCCCTTCCTCCTCCCCCCCCCCAAGCAGCACGAGTTCAGGAGGAGGAGGGGGAAGGAAGGGGGGCAGAGAGCTTTTCTCGGGGCACAGCAGGAGGTCCGTCATGGCACACTACTGTGCCGCGTCACAGTGATTGGGAAACATTGACCTAGATGTTCTACTTATTTATATAATGAATGTAAGAACCTTCTTCTTGTAAATATTTAAATTATGCAGATCACCACACCAACTATCAGCAACCCTGTGCACACCAGATATGTTTGACAACAACACCCACCTTGTGGGGTGTGCCAGCTTATGTCTACCTTAAACCTCCAAGTCACAATGCCTTGAGTTCCTTGAACGGCTTGTTATTTCTTGTTCTTCTATCAACAGATTAATCTATACTGTAATCTTGACCTATTTAATATGATGAAATGACTTTAAGGTTCGTAGTGGTTCAGTTTAGGGCACCAAATTAGGGCACAGAAGGAGTACTACTAAATATAATATGATGTCCCAACTGGGATTAGCTAGATACCTTCTGGCATCCCACAAGCAGGAAATTAATGGTGTTACCAGGCTGGACTTGGGATGGGCTTCCAGAAAATGTCAACCTTAACAGATCTCAGCCATGATGAGGTACCACAAAACTCCATCAAGTGGGTGGAGGGACCTATACGTCCTTACCAAACCTAAACTTTTAGCCACAGCTGTCCCTTCTCAGCATGGTCATCACTTCCCCACTGAAGAACTGAGGAAGGGTGTGTGGAAGCTGTTTCTTTTTTTCCAACTCTGGCATGCTCTTCTGCCTCTAGCTAGTGTTGGAGGAAGATGTTTGTAGCCAGAAGTTCATGGTTTGGAATACCTTCATCCCACTTGATGGAGCTTTAAAGTACCTTCTACCTTGGAGGTCGATTGAGCTTTAGAATTTGAGGAGCTTCAACCCAGATTCAATCTGGCTACCCCTACATGACAAAGAAGTGGCTGTCAAATACAACCTAAATTCCATTGTTAGAACTGCCTGGACTTCATGTGGATACATGAAACAGTGGCTAATAGTGAAACCGAATGAATATACGGACTTCTGGTCCAAGACTGATAGAGTTGTGTCGGATAACCTAGAACAGTGTTTCCCAACCAGTGTGCTGTGAGCGATCATCAGGTGTGCCGTGGGAAATTGGCACCCCCCCCCTCCTAGCAGCCCCCTCACAAGTTTCCAAGAAACAAATTGAGCCTCTCCGCTTGGAAATGTTTTTTTAAAAAAACTATTTTACTGGATTTTTCGAGAGTTGCCTCCCCTCTCCAAGGAACTGTTTATAACAGCTTCATGACATCCATAGTTATCTGGCAGCAAGTTTCACTCAGGGTGAAATTTCACAAAGGTCTGGAGAACAAGCTCTATGAGGAGCAGCTTGAAGAGCTGGGCATGTTTAGCCTGAAGAAGAGAAGGCTGAGAGAAGGCATGATAGCCATGTATAAATATGTGAGAGGAAGTCATATATATGTTGTGTTCATCGAAACAGGCCCAGGTTTCACACTGAGTATATAAATACATTTAAAACATATTAACTATATGTATTACTGTGTTAGAGTGTCATTTTGTGTCATTTTGGTTGGTGGTGTGCCCCAGGATTTTGTAAATGTAAAAAATGTGCCGTGGCTCAAAAAAGGTTGAAAAACACTGACCTAGAAAATGCTTAGAGATGCTATATTTTGTGAGATGTGGATATGAAACTGGATACTGGTCTGTAATGGACCTACACTAGTGTGGATTCACCAGTTGGAGCCCAGACCACGTCTTCTAAGTCAATGGGAATCCCGAATTTCGAAGACCACATAATCAATGGAATAGCCATAAACAGTATGACTCATGTGTCCACGGAACCGGTATTCATGGTTTCATTCATCCACATCTGACAAAATATGGTCTTTCTAGATCATCAAGCATGACATCATAGTATTCATGGGCTGCAAGTCTTTATTTTCAACAGGGTTCATTATTATCCACAGTTTTGCATTTCCGCATAAAGTCCAGGAACATATCCCTTGCGGATACAGGGGTTTTACTGTGTGTTGATGTATCAAGTTCTTCTGAATAAAGGAAGAACAACTGTATTGAAACCTGATGAACTAGATAACACAAATACAGGTTGTGCAAGAAGCAGTGTTGAAATTCCAGAATGACATATAGCCATTGCACCTCTGGCTTTGTATTATTTATGTATGAACCCTAAAGCAAATCTAGGAAGCCTGTAGCAAACGAGGGAACCTTGAAAATTCAGGAAGTGGGAATTCAAGGGAAGAGTTGGATCTGAATTTATAGCTATGACAGATATAGAATGAACAGGGGTGGTCCTACCGGTAGGCAAAGGACGCCACTGCGTGGGGTGCGCCATCTGGGTAAAGGGCGCATTCCCCCACCCGCCAGACAGCGTCCGGCCGATGTTCCGCTTTTGGGCCGGCCTGCTCGCCTGCCTCCCTTGGTGCCTCCGCCTTTTCCACCGCCCACTTCCCGGCCAGTCTCGCGAGATGGGAAACATGGCGGCTGGGGGAGGGGGGCAGGAAAGAGCGTTGCTCGGTGGAAAACCGAGTCAGCCCGCGTTTCTGGCCTGGGGGGTGGGCTCCTCAGGCCCCAGCCGGCCTTCTCCCAACCCTCCTTGGCAGGCTCTCCTTGGGCAGGCACGGGCCGGCTTGGGCCCCCCTCCCTCCCTGACTGCGATCCCCGCCATCCCTCAGGGCTTGGAATTCCTTACTAGGAATGGTGGGAGTTGAAGTCTGAAGCACCTGCCTGCAGGGAGGGCCCCAGTTTGCCCGTGCCTATGTTAACAATGCCTTTGCGGCAGCGCTGGGGTCTTGCTCCTATGGCATCATTATCAAGATTACTGGTAAAAGTAGGGCAGCTGGGACCCTACACAGGAGCTTCTGGGCATGCACGGAGGGGGGGGGGATAATGTTCTTTGGGGTGGGGCGCCAAAATAATGTTTTGGAGGGGGGCAAAATAATGTTCGCTTACCATTTAAAATTACCTTAGACCGCCCCTGAGAATGAATGAGCTAGAAGCTAGGTCTCCCTGTTAAGGTGACTGATGCAATATGCCTCAATTATAGAATCATAGAATCTTAGAGCTAGAAGTGACCACATGGACCATCTAATCCAACTCCATGTCCTGTAGGAGTACACAACCAAAGCACTCCTGAAAGTTGCTAATCGGACCTCCATTAAAGGACCTTGCCACCATATTCTGAGGCAATATATTCCATGCTCAAATTGCTCTTATAGTGATGACAGATCACCAGCATTAAATCTAGGGTAGAGGCATATGAAATGAGAAACAGAAATGTTTATCATAAGGTTTTAGACTCCACTTTTTCAGATGCCACAAAAGCATATACTAGAATTATCTTTAGTCTCAAAGATGCTACAGGAATGCTTAGGGATTAACTTTAGTAAAGCTTTCCTTTCCTTTCCTTTCCTCCTCTTCCCCTTCCCTTGTTTCATTTCTGTTATTTTTCTGTGTCCAATATATAGGCAGACGGCAAGAGTTTCCACCATGGGTGGTTCTATTTTTCTGATGCTACGTTGGCAGTAGAGTGAGCCAATTTTAGCAGGATGGTAAACGGCAAATACTAGAGGAAAGGAATTGAGTGGCATGGTGATTGTAAGCATCACTCTTAGCTTTGGTTGCAGAGTTGAAGCTATAGGAGAGGTGGAAATGAAGCCAATGCCTTCCCTCCAAATAAGAAT
This sequence comes from Anolis apletophallus, assembly GCA_030556195.1. Taxonomy (NCBI): domain Eukaryota; kingdom Metazoa; phylum Chordata; class Lepidosauria; order Squamata; family Anolidae; genus Anolis; species Anolis apletophallus. The sequence continues at coordinate 39,979,836 of JARBWK010000011.1, read as the reverse complement.
ATCTCCAAATGCCTTCCCCAGGAACATTAGATCGGCCCCAAACCTTCTTAATATATTTTGTAAAAAAGTAAAAACCTGGTTATTTGAGCAGGCATTTCCACATGCAGTGTAGATGTTACCTCTGATCTCGGAATGGCTGGACAACACAACTGGACAATGATTTGCTGAGGATTTATGGTTTTATTATGTTTTTTATTGATGTTAATATGTAAGTGATTTTTTAAAGCTATGTGGAACGTTTTATCTGTTTTTATATTGTATAGGCATCGAATAGTGCCGCTCTGTAAACCGCCATGAGTCGCCCTTGGGCTGAGAATGGTGGTATAAAAATGTAGTAAATAAATAAAGAAAAATAAATTTGGGCCTCTGCAAATGAACTTTTCCTTGATTTCCATATTTCTAGCACTGATGTAACTTAAATTTTCAGCACAATATTTAGTAATACAGTTTGGCCATCCTGTGAAAATGAGGCACACAAAGTGATCAAAGGGGGTGCAAACACACCAAATATGTTTTTCAGTGTATCGCTCTTTGATACGGGGGGAGTTTGATTCGAGCGGGGGGGCGCTGAGTCTGAGTGAGTGAGGGTCTACCCTAGCAAACCTTTTGTATCATTATCCCAATACCCCCATGCATATGGGATATACTGAGCATGGTGATTAGATCATGATATGAATACACATAACAGTTTAAATAATGTACCAGTAAGGCCAACCCTGAGATTTGGGGGCTGAAGCCCCTCAAGCCCCCCAGCTACATGCCTGCTCTTTGCTATGCTAAACATGGGGGGCTGAAGGATAATTTCATGGGGGCATAGTAAAGGTAAAAGTAAAAGTAAAGGTAAAGTTTTTTCCTGACATTAAGTCTAGTTGTATCTGACTCTGGGGGTGGTGCTCATCTCCATTTCTAAGCCGAAGAGACACGTTGTCCGTAGACACCACCAAGGTCATGTGGCCAGCATCACTGCATGACTGCATGAAGCACCGTTACCTTCCCACAGAAGCATTGCCTATTGATCTACTCACATATGCCTGTTTTCAAACTGCTAAGCAGGGGCTAACAGTGGGAGTTCACCCCACTCCCCTGTTTCAAACCACCAACCTTTCTGTCAGCAAGTTCAGTAGCTCAGTGGTTTAACCCGCTGCGCCACCAGGAAGCCAATTCATAGGAGAATACAGAATTCTTATAAGCTTCCCTAATGTGGTGCCCTTCTGGAACTGCCACATTTCTCAGCTTCGCCACAGAGTGAAAGTGTCAATAAAGAAATGCCTTCACTTTTCATCCTCTTTCACTACACCTTTAGGTTTTATTTGAAATCTAGTTTGCATGAATGGCAGAAATTGTCATGGATGGAGAACTTTGGTTCCTTGGTTTCCCTCACCCCATTTAGAAGTGAGGAGATAATATACTTGGTCCTTAAAAGAGGAGGATCCACCCTTCAATGTGTCTTGGAAAAATAGGAGAAGGTCCAAGGGGCTGTCTCAGTGTGGCAAAATGATTAGTCTGGACGAGAATTTCAGCCAAGGTGGATTAATACCATGATATATGTTTACAAGTGGTCATTTCAATGGTTGTATTGCCACATGCTTTAGGAAAGCCAGATTTGACCTGTATGAATTGCATTCCCTGTTCCCAACTAGAGCAGAAACACTGAAGCAATTGTTAAATGGTAAGTCAACACAATGGGTCTACTGTCAATGGGACTGACAATAGGGTCCATGCGAACGCAGATACCTGTACTGTATTAATTTTTGGTCCTACCTCTATAAATAGCTATCCCTAATGTTTGACTATGATGGGAAATGTAATCCAAAAGATCTTGTGGTCACCAGGTTAGGAAAGACTGGTGGGCATATGACACTGTTGCATCCTCTCCCATACTTTAATTATTTGACAACAAGGGCATTTCTTTCAGATTTGATCTCAAAAACAGCATTGCTACGTACCAAGGTCAACATAATTGGCCAAGGCCAAGTACCTTGAGCATAACTACTTTTTGTGTGTCAGAAGCGACTTGCGAAACTGCAAATAGCTTCTGGTGTGAGAGATTTGGCCATTTGCAAGGATGTTGCCCAAGGGACGTCCCAATGTTTTACCATCCTGTGGAGGCTTCTCTCATGTCCCTGCATGAGAATCTGGAGCCGACAGACAGGAACTCACCCTGTTCCTCAGATTCAAACCACCATCCTTTTGGTCAGCAGTCCTGCCAGCATAAGGGTTTAACTCACTGCACCACCGGGGGCTCTATTTATTTATTATTTATTTAAAACTTTTGTATCCTGACCTTCTCACCTCTATCGAGAGACTCAGACCGGCATAACAGCAAAAATTCAATGCTGTACAATTTAAAAACAACTACAACATATTGAAATACATTAAAACCCAACATAAAACCACATCACCATTAAAACAATTCCACTCAATCTGTAAACATGGTCATTCATTCAGACAATAGCCAATCTCAGCCTAATCTGGGAAGGCTTGGTTCCACATCCAGGTCTTCACCAGCCTCCTAAAGGACAAAAGAGAGGGGGCAGATCTAGCATCACTTGGTAGAGAGTTCCACAGCCGAGGGGCCACCACAGAGAAGGCACTGTCTCTTGTCCCCACCAGCCGCGCTTGCGAAGCCGGTGGGACAGAGAGCAGGGCCTCTCCAGAGGATCTTAATGTTCTTGATGATTCGTAGGGGAGAATCCGTTCGGACAGGTAAACTGGGCCTGGACCGTATAGGGTTTTGTAGGTTAAAACCAGCACTTTGAATTGTGCCCGGAAGCTAATTGGCAGCCAGTGGAGCTGGCGCAGCAAGGGAGTTGTATGCTCCCTGTGCCCCGCTCCTGTTAGTAACCTGGCTGCTGAACGTTGGACTAATTGCAGCTTCCGAGCAGTCTTCAGAGGCAACCCCATGTAGAGAGCATTGAAGTAGTCTATTTGGGATGTAACCAGAGCTCTAGCATAACTACTGTAAGGCTGTAGAGTAGGGATCAGATACATAGACCTTTGGGTGGTGTTGGGCTGAAATCCTCATCATTCCAATCAGCTATATCATCTTTGGATGCAGTCCGAAGTATTATAGATTGGCTACATAATTACATCAATATAATTTCATAATGCCTCCTGGTCTGACCCCCCCACAACCCACTTTAAGAGCTAGTCATTGAATAGGGTAAAGAAAGTCACTTCACTTTCCAACTGGGACATAAGGAGGGTGATATTCCCCTCTCCTCCAGTGACCAAGGCAATAACAAGGACGTACAATAGGGATCCCACTTCTGATTGATATAGCCTCTCTTGCTGCTGGACTTGAGTGGCAATGTCTTCCTCCTTGCATCCTTATTGGAAACCAAATAGAGCCCCCTGTGGTGCAATGGGTTAAGCCCTTGTGCTGGTATGACTGTTGACTGACAGGTTCGAATCCGGGGAGAGCGGGTTGAGCTCCCTCTGTCAGCTCCAGCTCCCCATGCGGGGACATGAGCGAAGTCTCCCACAAAGATGGTAAAACATCAAACATCTGGGCGTCCGCCTGGGCAACGTCCTTGTAGACAGCCAATTTTCTCACACCAGAAATGTCTTGCTGTTTCTAGAGTCGCTCATCACACACACACACACACACACATATATACACACACAACCCAAATGGATATCCTTTGCCCACTCCAACAACTGGGTCTTAAGGTAGGCTGAGATTCATGGAGATTTACAATAAGACCATGAACTCTTACTGAATACACAGCTCACAAATATACTAGATTATGAATTGATAACTGCACTACTGAATATAGCCTTTATCTTTAAAGAGGAGCTCTATTAGATGACTTTGCACAGTGGAGGCATGGCTTTGGCTTCTGGGTTTTAATTGCCAACTTATTTGCCAAATGACAGTCTTGTTTGTCAAATGACCCTTTAGCTCTTGGCTGTCGCATAATGTTCAACAACTAAATCTAATTGCCAATGCCGAAACGCAGCAATGTCCAGAAGAATGAGCCCAGCTGTCCACTCACTGGGAAATGGCAAGTGTGCCTACATTCAGTCCAATGGCTCCTCCTAAAAAGAATAAACCAGGATAGGCAGGCATGTAGCCAGGGGGGGCTAAGGGGGCTTCAGCCCCCCCCCCCGAAATTCTCAGGGTGGTCCGCGAGAAGGCCTTACTGGTACATTATTTAAACTGTTATGTTTATTCATATCATGATCTGATCACCATGCTCATTATAGCCCACATTAATGGGGCTATTGGGATAACAATACAAAAGGTTTGCTAGGGTAGACCCTCTTCCACCCAGTCTCACCCCCCCCGAACCAAACTCAGTCCCTCCCTGAACTGAAATCCTGGCTACGGCCCTGAGGAGAGGGGATCTTGAAGCCCTCTAAAGATGGTTGGATTGCAACTCCCAGCATTCAACACCATTGGCTTATGCTGCTAGGACTGAAGGGAGGTGTGATCCAACCACACTTTGAGGACCACATGGTTCTTTCATCAGGTTTAGACCATATGACTAAAACAACCTCTCTAAGTATCCATTAGTTTTTCACCAGAAACCTGGGGAAATTAGCTTCAAATAAACTGCCAGCAAACTCCACCCCTTTTGCCATGCTCTCCAATCTGCAATAAAGGTTGAAAATCAGAGAAAGTGGTTGTTAGATGTGCATACACAAAATATTTTTTGGTATGTTGGGAGGGCTGTGTATCTTTGTAATTCTCTGTGGGTACTATTTTCCAGTCCCTCTGCTGTTGACCAGCTCTGTTCCAAAATCTACTATTGATTATACAAAATAAATAAATAAATAAATCATAGAATCATAGAGTTGGAAGAGACCTCATGGGACATCCAGTCCAACCCCCTTCTGCCAAAAAAACAGGAAAATCACATTCAAATCACCCCTGACAGATGGCCATCCAGCCTCTGTTGAAAAGCCTCTAAAGAAGGAGCCTCCACCACACTCTGGGGCAGAGAGTTCCACTGCTAAACAGCTCTCACCGTTAGGAAGTTCTTCCTCAGGTTCAGGTGGAATATCTTTTCCTGTAGTTTGAAACCATTGTTTTGTGTCCTAGTCTCCAGGTTGGCAGAAAACAAGCCTGCTCCCTACTCCCTATGACTTCCCCTCACATATTTATACATGGCCCTCATCATGTCTCCTCTCAGCCTTCTCTTCTATAGGCTAAACATGCCCAGCTCTTTAAGTCACTCCTCATAGGGTCTCCAGACCCTTGATCCTTTTAGTCTCCCTCCTCTGGACACATTTCAGCTTGTCACCATCTCTCTTCAATTGGGGTGCCCACAACTGGACACAGTATTCCAGGTGTGGGAGCTACACGCACATAGCAATGTTCACCTACTGGGATTTGTGTGCAAATATGCTGGTTAGCCAAATATAGTTTCCAGAGTGGCATTTTTTAATAAAATAAGCAATAGGTCCTTCAAGCTACTCCCCAATGAGAAGAGCATATATGACCATTTCTGTTGTAGTTGCGATGCTGATGAAGCCTATTGTGTGTTTTTTTGGAACTGCCATCCTTGGAACTGTCAGCCTTTCTCACTTCCGCTGCAGAGTGACAATGACAATAAAGAGAGATATGGAAGCAAAGTTTTGGTAGGGTTTGCATCACCTGAATGTATAAAATCTGCCCCAAATTTGTTCTCTTTCCCTCTTCCCCCCCGGATTGTGAATTTTACTTATTGTTTTCTTGTATACAATAATAACAACAACACTTGTTCTCCCCAATGTTGAGCTTCTGACATTTTTCAATCAGGTTTCACAAACTGAGATGCTTTTTGTGAAAACTTGACATTTTGTGGGGGGAAAATCCCAATTTTCCCCCATGAAATTCAAGGTTTGTGCATGTAAAATTCTAGGGTTGGGACCCTCTTCTTTCATCTCAATTTAGATTAGACCCACAGAGTCAACTGCAGGCTTTATGGTAATTGGGACTAATAATAAAGGCTGATGTTGGGACAAAAATAAGATGTTTTGCCAAAAAAGGGTGTTTTCCCTCTTTTGTTGCTGATAATAGGAAAAAGGTCTAATCTGCTTGCTCAAATACAAGTGAAAAAAGTGATATTTAACAATTTTCCCCATGACATTGTTTCTAATAGAGCTCCTAGTGGTGCAATGGGTTAAACCCTTGTGCCGGCAGGACTGCTAACCTGAAGATTGGGTTGCTGACCTGGTGCTGGTTTGAATCTGGGGAGAGTGCAGATGAGCTCCCTCTGTCAGCTCCAGCTCCCTATGCGAGGACATGAGAGAAGCCTCCCACAAGGATGGATAAACATCAAAACATCAAAACATCCAGGCGTCCCCTGGGCAAAACATCCTTGCAGATGTCCAATTCTCTCACACCAGAAGCGACTTGCAGTTTCTCAAGTCGTTCTTGACATGAAAACAAAATTATTTCTAATTGAGCATGAGAAAACTTACTCATTTTTTTCACGTTTTCCCTTTTTTCCTCTGTCATTCTTCTTTCTCCTTGCTACCTCTCTCACACATATAAAGACTCCACAGACCCAACCCTCCAAACCCCTATTCTCATTTTTACATACTTTTGGTCCCACAAAATTCCAGGTGTTTCCCTTTTTTGCAAATTGATACTTTCACACATTTGGCTCAATTTCAAGGAAAGCAGCGGCCAGGCTCTGGCATGTCTCTAACTTGCCTCTTTCAGTCTGCGGAGCCTTGTCCCCATCCCCACAAGCGTATGATAGTAAAATCTGTCGATTCAGCGTAAGGAAGCTTCCCAGGGCAGACTCAACAGCAGATTTTTTACTCAGTGTGAAACTGAGCACTGGCATTGAGAAAGACTCCACAGCTCAGCTTTGATGAGGTTTGGCTCACATATATCCTTGTTCTTCTCCTATTACCTATTCCCATTTTCCCCCTAACAATATCTCTACAGCTTAGTTGTTTCCCATGAGACAGGGAAGGACTTCACCTCTCCTTTTCCTCAACAGAAGAGTATAAAGACATTATCCCTCTTCCTTGTCATCCCACCCTGGCAAGAGTGTTTACCTGGTGGGAGTCCTGTCTTCCTTACAGACCCTTCCTCTGTCCGCTCCTTCCATGTGTGGCATTGACACTCTCTCAGTTCGGAGCCATCAAGCTTTTAGGGCTCCTCCCGGCACTCCAGAATGAGGAGGAGGATGAGGTGGTGGTGGTGGAGGAGGAGGAGGAATATCCAAAGGGAGCATCCCAGGGGTGGAGCTGGCTTTTAAAAGCCACTTCCTAGCACAACCTTCATTGCTTGTTTGCTGCCAAGGCTGGTGGAGGCAGAGAGTTGAAATCAAATGTTCAGAGTGTTTCAAAAGTGGTGCTACTCTTCCCAGGGCCCTTGCAATGACGTTCTAGAGCAGTGTTTCTCAACTTGGGGGTTGGGATCCTTGGAGGGTCGTGAGAGGGTGTCAGAGAGGTTGCCAAAGACCATCAGAAAACAAGATTTTATGTTGTTCATGGGGGTTCTGTTTGGATAGTTTAGTCTATCATTGGTGGGGTTTGGTTGTAGGTGAATTATAAATCCCAGGAACTACAGCTCCCAAATGTCAAGGTTTATTTTCTTCAAACTCCACCAGTGTTTACATTTGGGCATATTGAGCATTCAGTTTGGTCTGGATCCATCATTGTTTGAGTCCACAGTACTCCCTGGACTCAAACAACTACAACTTCAAAAATGAAGGTCAATGCCCACCAAACCCTTCCAGTATTTTCTGTTGGTTAGGAGAGTTCTGTGTGCCAAGTTTGATTCAATTCCATTGTTGGTGGAGTCCAGAATGCTCTTTGATTGTAGGTGAACTATAAATCCCAGCAGCTACAATTACCAAATGACAAAATCAATCCCCCCTTCCAACCCTACCACTATTCAAATTTGGGCCTATCATGTATTTGTGCCAAATGTGGTCCAGTGAATGAAAACGCATCCTGCATATCAGATATTTACATTGCAATTCATAACAATAGCAAAATTACAGTTATGAAGTAGCAACAAAAATGATGTTATGGTTGTGGGTCACCACAACATGAGGAACTGTATTAAGGCGTCGCGGCATTAAGAAGATTAAGAACCAATGTTCTAGAGTAGATCCAGATAGCCTAGGATTCAATGCAAAGCACGACTTGTCTGGAAACAAAGTCTGGAATCAATTTTCATACAACTATTCTGGCCTAACTCCAGAGGCCTCTTTCATACTATACAATTACAAAACTTCCAAAGCTGCACCTGGGTTGTCATTTCTTGCTGAAAATTCTAGATGTACCTCCATGCCCGGATTACCCATAAGGCCAACCTAGGCCATGGCCTAGGCGCGCAGGCCGGGGGGGGGGGAGATAACGGACCAAAAAAACCCTGGTCCGTGACCCTCCTTCCCCCGTTCTCATGCTCCTTCTCCCGGCAAAGTCTCTGCTCCATCCCCTCTATCTCTCACCCTCTGGGCTGTGGTGGGGCCCTCACATTGATCCATTGATTTGCCCAGGCTTGGGCTGGCTGACCTCCTGTCTCCATGGCTCTCCCCCGGAAGACAAACCTGCAGCCAGAGCCAAGCGGGCTGCTTGGTGGCCAAAGGGAAAGAAAGTAAGGAAATAAGGAGGGGGAGGGAAGGATCAAGGCCAGCCTCAGGGTCTCCCAACCCAGGCTCTCCTGCCTTCAGGAGCAGCTGCTTGGCCAAAGGGAGCCGCGGGAGGGAGGGAGGGAGGGAGGGAAGGATCAAAGCCAGCCCAGGGTCTCCCTCTCCTGCCTTCAGGAGCAGCCGAACAAAAGCCGCACAAACCCCAACTTTGGCGTGCGGGAGTGCACGCCATGCGGACACCCCTCTCTCTCCTCTCCCCCTCCCCGGTGCACCTTTGGAGCGAGTTTGCACCCACTGCGCTCTCCCCAAGCCTCCCGAGGAGACCTTCAGAGCACAGTGGAGCTTTCCAGCCAGTGGGAATGGGAACCTTGGAGGTGGTGGGATGGTGCCTGCTCACCTTTCTCTTCTGCTCCGGTGGCACCATGGCGAAATCCAGCCAAGTGTTGGTCTGAGTGATGTGTGTGTGTGTGTGTGTGTGTGTGTGTGTGCGGTAGAGGTTGGCTTAAAACGGGCGTAATTCCTAAGTGTATCCTAGGGCGCAAAAAGGTGTTAATCTGGGCCTGTGTACCTCCCTAAATTACAAATCTCAAAGATGAATAGAACCGTGGCTATATTGGTAGAATGGGAATATTTGACTGTTGGTACATTTGTGTAACATGGCATACGGCATCTATTTATTTATATATGTTACATTTGTATCCCACTTTTCTCCTTATACAGGAGGCAAATTATCTCACATCCAATTTAAAAACAAGGCACAGTAAAAGCTAGTGTAGCATAATAGTCTGAGACAGGGCCGTAGCCAGGATTTTGATTCGGGGGGCTGAGTTTGGTTTGGGGGGGCTGAGACTGGGTGGAAGAGGGTCTACCCTAGCAAACCTTTTGTATTGTTATCCCAATAACCCCATTAATGTGGGATATAATGAGCATGGTGATCAGATCATGATATGAATAAACATAACAGTTTAAATAATGTACCAGTAAGGCCTTTTCACGGACCACCCTGATAATTTCGGGGGGGGGGCTGAAGCCCCCTTAGCCCCCCCCTGGCTACATGCCTGGTCTGAGCATTGGACTATGACTCTGAAACACAGAAGTTGACCATAGAGTTATACTGGAATGTACAAGTTCATAGAGAAGTGACTCTCAGGTTTTATAAAAATGCATTTTCCCACTTTCATGGGGATCTTGTGCTTCTAACTGCATGTTACGCTTGTAAACTATTAATGTGAAATATACTGTATATGCTGACCTCAATCAATTCAGTAACAGTTGTACGAAGGGCATTCATTAAAGATTTCCCCTGACCCACTTCTATTTATCACAGGATGCTGAAACTGCACTTCCATAAGATATCTGCTCGCTGGGTCCCCAGGCTGCTCACACCTTTCCTGAATCAGAAAAAAGTTGAATGCTCTCAGGCTCTATTGACAATGATGTGCCATGGAAACCAGGTGGATTTTTTTTCAACAGACTGATAACACAGGATGAAAGCTGTGCCCATCACTATGATCCTGAGACTAAAGTCCAGTTGATGCAATGGAAGCATCATGACTCACTGCCTCCAAAGAAGGCACATGCCCAAGTCTCGGCAGGCAAGGTCATGTTCAGTTTTTTGGGTCCAGCTCAGAGTAGTATTGATGGATTTCCTAGCAAACGGGACCATGATGACTGGGGCATACAATGCTTCATTGCTGCGGAAATTGCGGGAGGCCATCAAGACCAAGAGGCTTGGCATGCTCACTAAAGGTGCCTGCCTTCTGCTAGACAATGCTCCAGTTCACAACTCACCCATTGCCGAAATGGAAACATGTCTCCAGTGGCTTATTCACTCAACCTTGCACCATCAGACTTCCACCTCTTTCCATCAATGAAGTTATTTTTGAAGGGAAGGAATTTCTCAGATGATGAGACTCTGATTTCTAAAGTCACAGCATGGCTTTTGGAGCAATATGTCAACTTCTACAAGCGAGGTGTTTACAGTTGTGTAAAAAGATGGGAGAAGTGTGTGCCCCTAGGTGGCACCTATGGAGAGAAGGACACATAACGGTGCCAAGTTTCATTGCTCTCAGTCCACAGGAAGTGGCTCAGGAGAAATCTTTAATGAACACCCCTCATCAGGGCCGTAGCCAGGATTTTGATTCGGGGGGGGGGCTGAGTTTGGTTCGGGGGCTGAGACTGGGTGGAAGAGGGTCTACCCTAGCAAACCTTTTGTATTGTTATCCCAATAACCCCATTAATGTGGGATATAATGAGTATGGTGATCAGATCATGATATGCATAAACATAACAGTTTAAATTATGTACCAGTAAGGCCTTCTCGCGGACCACCCTGAGAATTTCGGGGGCTGAAGCCCCCTTAGCCCCCCCCTGGCTACATGCCTGCCCCTCATAGATACATAACATAGAGTTGCACATGTGGTCCTTATGTATTATTATGATTGAGGATGGCGTGATTTTAATAGTGAATGTAATGTTTTATAGGTTTTAATATGCATTTAATTTTAATTTTAACTTAAGTGTATTCTGTTTGTTATCCAAAGGCATTGAATAGTTGCTATATGTAAAGCTGTCTCAAGTCACCTTTGGGGTGGAGAAAGACAGGATACAAATAGAGTAAATAAATTAATAACTATATAGGCACAATTGTGGGACTATTGCCTCAATTGTTATATTGCATTTTGCTGTTTAATTGTTTTAACTGCCCTGTGGCGTTGTGTCACTCAGACCTACTTTAAAATAAAATAATAAATAATCAAGAATCAAACAAACATGTGGAGACAAATGACTCCTAGTGATTAAGGAAGGAGTGGGCACACGATGTTCCTATTTCTTTCTGGATTCCAGTAAGGCTGCAACAATCAGTAACCTTTGTGACATTTCCTTGTCACAACCTCAAGGGTCACTCAGTTGTTGCTGTATGGCTTCAGGCCATTTTTGATGTGTCATCCCTAGGAGGATACTTTTTGTGATGACGTTGACTTGATATTTTGTGAGTACTTTCTAGTAATGAATAAATGACTTGAGAAGTCTACACTACCAGTGAGAAGCGTCCCGAAGACAGAATGCCCTGAGGAAGTGCTACAATAGCGTGAAACGGCCACATTTTGGCAGCCGCATACAACCAGCTGTTGGCATATTTCCGGTCCACCAGCTTCCATCGGCTCCTCTTTTGAGATTTCCTTCATTTTCCAGTCCGTGAGTCCCGGACTTTGGAGAACCCCCAGTGGCTTGCGGACTTCATTGTTTGCATCACCTTCCAGGATTGTTTGAATGTTTGAACAGTCCATGGGACTTTGTTGCATATCTTTTAAGGACATCAAGTGACCATGCTGATGTTCTGTTTATAAGACATCTATAAGATTGATTGTAATACAGTGCATTTTACAGACTTACCTTGATTGTATTGAGATTTACATTGTTTTTGGACGCTATATTTGATATTGGCTAATACAGTTTTGATAGAGTTCTACATGTTTATGTGCCATTGTATTAGTAGGTGATGCTCAGGCATTCTTTAATGCGTTTATGTGCTTAGGGTTGTTTGTATAGCCCCGTTGTACCGTGTGTCATCCTAAAACGTATAATCGAGTTTTCTGAGGCTTAAAGTTTGACTTGTACAGGGTCACTTGGGAGTTAGATGGTTGGTCAGATGATGGTAGAAATATTATCTACCAGTGTCCCATCTACCATCTTGGCCCCCTTCCACACGTACTTGATGCCCAATAAAAATATTTTCGGGAATCTGAGTCCAAAAACACTACTTAGCTAAACTACTTACTAGGTAACCAAGGCCTCTTCCACACAGCTGTATAAAATCCACATTGAACTGGATTATAGGGCAGTGTAGACACAGATAACCCAGTTCAAAGCAGATATTGTGGATTTTCTGCCTTGATATTCTGGGTTATATGGCTGTGTGAAAGGGCCCTAAGTAACACTACTGTTTGTAACTCATTGCTTCCGAACTCTGGCTTTCATTCAGCCTGTCATGGCTCCTAGGTACTTAATCCTCTTTGGCCTTTGGAAAAGGGCAATTGTCTTTATTATTATTTATTTATTTAAATTATCTATAACCCGCCCTTCTCCACCCCCGAAGGGGGACTCAGGACGGCTAACAACAGACAGTGATACATATAAAATCATTTAAAAAATCTACTGCACCATAAAAAATACATTGAACAGATTAAAAAACAATTACAAATACATATAGTTAAAATCCACAATTCATTCTTTCTTTCTTTCTTTATTTCTTTATTTCTTTCGGGAGAGTGTATGCCTATGTGTTGTACTCATAGTTCCCTTGAGCATATTAATACCTTCGTCTTGTTTCTCACTATCCTATTTTTGGCTGCCATTCTGTCAGCACATGGTATGTGAAGGTGTGACATTTGGTATTTAAGGGTGTGATGTTTGCATTTTATTTTTCAATCTCTCTTGGCATTTGCATAAAATTTTCACTTTTTGCATAGTAAATAGTATTTTTGCCTAGAAAAATAAAATTTCTGAATATTTCTGAACAGAAAATGTCCTAGTTGGGGATTTATTCAGCACACGTTCTGCAAAGAAAGTGTTGTTTTCTGCACAAAACCCTCAAATGCCAAATTCGTAAAGAATTTACCCTGAACTGTGAAAACTTTTATCCATTCAATTTCCTGGCAGTTGTGAAATATGCTTTGTTGATTATTTACAAATAATTTTGAATCTCCTTTCCATCCTTGAGAGCTACATGCTATGATTTTTGTTTTTTTTAAAAAGGAAACTGCATGGCAAAATTTGGAGACAAATGCATTTTGTTTGTGTGCAGGTTTGCGGAATACAAATTGAGCTGATGGTCTAAAACAGTGTTTCTGAACCTTTATAATGCCGCGATCTATTATTACAGTTCCTCATATTGTGGTGACCCCCAACCATAACATTATTTTCATTGCTACCTCATAACTGTAATTTTGCTACTATTGTGCTACTATTATGAATCCTAAAGTAAATATATGATATGCAGGTTGTAGTCTCATTCACTGGACCAAATTTGGCACAAATACCCAATACGCTCAAATTTGAATACTGGTGGGGTTGGAAAGGGGGGATTGATTTTGTCATTTGGGAGTTGTAGCTGCTGGGATTTATAGTTAACGTACAATCAAAGAGAATTCTGAACTCCACCAACGATGGAATTGAAACAAACTTGGCACACAGAATTCCCATGACCAAAAGAAAATACTGGAAGGGTTTGGTAGCATTGGCTTTGAGTTTTGGAGTTGTAGTTCACCTACAACCAGAGAGCACTGTGGATTCAAACAATGGTAGATCTGGACTAAACTAGGCAAAAATGCTCAATATGCCCAAATGTGAACAATGGTGGAGTTTTAGGAAAATTGACTTGATATTTGGGAGTTGTAGTTGCTGGGATTTATATTTTACTTACAATCAAAGAGAATTCTAAACCCCCCCAATGAAAGAATTGGGCCAAACTTCCCACACAGAACCCCCATGACCAACAGAAAATTCGGTGTTTTTTGATGGTCTTGGTGACCCCTCTGACACCCTCTCGTGACTCCCTCAGGGGTCCCAACACCCAGGTTGAGAAACGCTTGTTTATACTGAAATATTTATTTATTTTATTATTTATTTACAGTATTTATATTCCGCCCTTCTCACCCCACAGGGGACTCAGGGCGCATTACATTGTACACATACATGGCAAACATTCAATGCCATAGACACACAACACATAGGCTATTTAACATTCCAACTTCCGGCCACCAAGGAAGCTGTCACTTCACTGTCCATCTGCAACACTGATTAAATATTTTCTGAATTCCCCGCATGCTTTTGCTGGAGATTTTTTTATGGCGTCGTAAATTTTGTTAAATTAGCCTCCCCACAAAGTGGTACCTAAATTTCCTAGTTGACAGATGCAACTGTCTTTCAGGTTGCAAAGGTCGACAAAAAGCTACACAATTGGCCAGAAGCTCACTCCAACCCGGTCTGGCTTCAAACTCATGACCTTTCAATCAGTAGTGATCTTTAATGCAGATGACACCCAGCCAGCTGAGCCATAGTCCCGGTGCAGGGTTGTGACAGGTTGGTGGATATGAGGGAAAGGGCCTTCTCAGTGGTATCCTACCAACTTTGGAACTCCCTCCCAAAGGAGATTAGGCAAGCCCTCACATTGTCCTCTTTTTGCAGGAATTTGAAAACCTGGATGTTTCAGCTTGCATTTGAGAATGCCTAGTCCCTAGTTATAAATGCTCAGTACCTACATGCCTTGATATTTTGTTCTATGCACTTCATCCAATACCCAACCCTATGATATGTTGTTTGCACCACCCCATGCAGGCCATTTATAGCCTGGTCATGCCCATTGTAGTACTGGTTTTGTCAAATATTGTTTTGATTGAGTTTTGACGTTGCTTCTTTATGCTCTTATGTTTCATTGAATTGTGCTTTTATCTGGATTGTTATATTTAACTCTATTCTTATTTTAATTGCATTTTGGTTTCAATTGATGGTTTTGTATTAGTGTCTTTGTCCCATATAAGCCTTCCCAAGTTCCTTTGGGGAGAGGGTGGTGGGGTGCAAGATTTATTATTAAGCGTTGGTTTCTCTGAATTGAAGAAGAACCAGAAACAACAACTGGGAAGAAGTCTCTATTACTACAGTATCACAGTGCGAGATCCCTGACGGCTCAGCGGTACGCTGTGAAGAATTTGCTCCGGCCTTCGTGGATAAAGTGGCCCTGATCTGTTCCGATTTCGATACCATTTTAACGGCAGTCTCTGAGGATGTGACACGAGCATCTGCTTGTCCGGTTTTAATGGATTCGTTACAATTGGTTCAGCTTGAGGATGTGGACAAGATCCTTGGAGAGGCGAGGCCCACCACATGCATCCTAGACCCCTGCCCATCCTGGCTGATCAAAGAAGCCAGAGGGGGTTTGGCAGAGTGGGTGAAGGTGGTGGTCAATGCCTCCTTACAGGAGGGCAAAATTCTAGCCAGCTTAAAGCAAGCTGTTATAAAACTGCTGTTGAAAAAACCATCACTGGACCCCACTCAATTAGTGAACTATCGGCCAGTTTCCAATCTCCCCAATTTGGGCAAAGTCATGGAACGTGTGGTTGTTTCGCAACTCCAGGGGTTCTTGGTAGACACTCATTATCTTGATCTGGCACAGTCCGGCTTTAGGCCGGGACATGGTACTGAAACAGCCTTGGTCGCCTTGGTAGATGATCTACGGCGGGAGCTCGACAGGGGGAGTGTGTCCCTGTTGGTTCTGCTGGACCTCTCAGCAGCTTTCGATACCGTTGACCACGGTATCCTTCTGGGCCACCTTGCAGATATGGGGCTTGAGGGTACTGCTTTGCAGTGGCTCCAATCCTTCCTGGAAGGTCGTACCCAGAAGGTGTCATTGGGTGACACCTGTTCGGCTCCACAACCGTTGGGGTTCAGTACTGTCCATGATGTTATTTAACATCTACATGAAACCGCTGGGAGAGATCATTGGGAGTTTCGGAGTAAGGTGTTATCTGTACGCAGATGACGTCCAGAGCTGTCACTCCTTCCCACCTGTCACCAAGGAGGCTGTCCAGACCTTGAACCGGTGCTTGGCTGCTGTGTCGGACTGGATGAAACTTAATCCAGACAAGACAGAGGTCTTCCTGGTTAGTCGAAAGGCTGAACAGGGCATAGGGTTACAGCTTGTGTTGGATGGGGTTACACTCCCCCTAAAGATGCAGGTTCGCAGCTTGGGAGTGATCCTGGACTCATCGCTGAGCCTGGAATCCCAGGTCTTGGTGGTGGCCAGGGGAGCTTTTGCACAGTTAAGACTTGTGTGCCAGCTGTGCCCGTACCTTGGGAAGTCTGATCTGGCTACGGTCGTCCACGCTCTGGTCACATCCCGAATGGATTACTGCAACAAACTCTATGTGGGGCTGCCTTTGAAGACAGTTCGGAAACTGCAATTAGTCCAGCGGGCGGCAGCCAGACTACTAACAGGAGCTACATACAGGGAGCATACCACCCCCCTGTTGTGCCATCTCCACTGGCTGCCTGTCCAATTCCGAGCTCAATTCAAAGTGCTGGTTTTGACCTTTAAAGCTCTATACGGTTCTGGCCCAGCTTACTTGTCCGAACGCATCAGCCGCTACGTCCCACCTCGTAATTTAAGATCATCCGGGGAGGCCCTGCTCTCGCTCCTGCCAACTTCTCAAATGCGGTTGGTGGGGACGAGAGATAGGCCCTTCTCGGTGGTGGCTCCCCGTCTGTGGAACGCACTCCCAATTGATATACAATCAACCCCATCCCTCCTGGCATTAAGGAAAAAAGTGAAATCCTGGTTATGGGGCCAGGTGTTTGCACATTAGCACGATACAGCACTTTAGATTGGATTGAAATGGCAAACTGGTGGACATGACCCAATGCTTCTATTATGGATGGAATACTGTTTTTAACTTATGTGAATGTATATGATGTATTTTAATGCTAATTGTATTTTGATATATTTTAATGCTAACTGTATTCAAAATATTCAATAGTATAAGCCAGGATATTAGGGCATAGAAAATCACAAGGGGGGGGGGGGCAATATTCATGATCCCGTCGGCCCCCCTTCTTGTGATTTGATTCACCCACATCCGTTGGCGCCTCCACTATGTTCAAGTTTGTTTTGGCCTCATCCAAGGGAGCCTTATTTGAATATCTACATTTTTGGAATATTGAGGAGTAGAGCTGTGTGTGCGTTCTCCAGGATGTGTATGTCCATTTGGGCTGGGCGATGTTAAGGAGATGAAGCCGTTTTAGTTTCAGTGGATCCGCTTCTGCACCACTTGTGACATCTATATTATGAAATGTATACTTGATTATTGCACTAAGTATATCCAACAAGGACACTAGTGTCCCTATCCCACTTGGGAGTTGTAGTTCATATCCAGGCTGCTGGCTGGCAACAACAAACTGAGCTTTCCGCTCTCCTCGCCTCCCCGGAAAGGGCGGGACTTAGCGGCTTGCGTTTCGCCATCGGGTGGTGGATTACCCTGTTATTTTTCGACTAACTTTGGGACTACTTTGGAACTATTTCGGAGCACTATCTTCCGTAGAAGAAGTTGGACTTACTTAGGACTTATGATCTGCATTACACATATGCGGAGCGCCCTTGATGTAGCATGAGTACGGACACTTTACATCGCCCTGTTTATCATATGGGATTATAACTATGTACGGCTGACATGCAGAAGTATTTAAATGTATGATACAGATGCATATGCTTTGTATGTTGTATAATGAAGTGCAATTTTGATAAGTATGTTGCTGTAAGTTTATGATATTTCTATTGCTCCTTAGCTCTGTTAGAAAGCACAAAACCAAAGAGTGCAAAAAAACCTACTGCAAGATAAATTTACTCGAAGTAATCCAGCTGCAAGGTAAATTTACTCAAAGTAATCCTGTGATTTTTCTATGCCCTAAGCTGCAAGGTAAATTTACTTGAAGTAATCCTGCGATTTTCTATGCCCTAATATCCTGGCTTATACTATTGAATATTTGAAATATACATGGAGTATTTCTTTCGTAAACTGTGGTGATTTTGATTAATGATACTGTAGTAGTATAGACTTCTTCCCAGTTGTTGTTTCTGGTGTATGTGTATCAGATAGCCTATACAGTGTTGTGTTCTCTGAATTGAAGACAATGCCAAAAGTCACTCGGAATACAAAATCATTTTTTCCATGCCACCAAAAGCATTTGCAAAACACCCCTGTGAACTAAAAAGAACATTAAAGGCAATCTCTCCCTGATCAAAAATTGGGTGGACATTAATTAGAAGTGGAAGTGAGCAAGAAAGAAGCCTTGAATAATTGACGGCTCTTGACTCACCGGTAGTGGACGGAAACCCCTGAATAATTCAGGGGGCTTGACTCACCATCCCCACTTGTGAGATTTCAGCGCTGAAGCAGGATGATTTAGCAAAGTCCACATTCCCTCCACCTTTGAATACATCCAAGACTAAATAGCATGCATGCGAAGGGATGCCATCTGTTTTCAAACCATTTGCGACTATTATTTTATCATTCACAATAACCATAGCAGTGTCCTAACAGATGTAGAACTCTTGGCTTCGGTTCCATTAAACAATGTTGCCACAAAGGCTGAATTATGTCTGGAATTGAGTGCGATGCAATTAAAACCAACAGTTTAAATGTTTCCATCTCAAAAGAAGCCACATTCGATGCAACTTTCTTTGCCAATCTGTTTTCTTTATGGAGCAATAATTTCAAGATCTTTGAGGCCTAACCCCATGAAGTCTGGGCATGGGAGATAGGAGACGGCCCTTTTCCACACAAATGTTCTTTAAATATCAGTTTGAAGAAGATTATGAGTAATTGTTTAATCATGGCACTGGTGATGGTTAGTAATTCCATGGCACTGGAAGGAGCTGTCCATGGTGGTATGTTCAACACATTGGACAGTTCTTATAAAATTAGGTAGAAAGAGATTAATCTTTCCTTTAGGAGCCCTCAGTGGCACAATGGGTTCAAACTTGTGCCGGCAGGACTGCTGACTGAAAGGTCGGCTGTTCATATCCAGGGAGTGGGTTGAGCCCCCGTCTGTCAGCTCCAGCTTCCACAGGATGGTAAAACATCTAGGAGTCCCCCGGGCAACGTTCTTGCAGATGGCCAATCCTCTCACACCAGAATTTATTTATTTATTTTTATTTATTTACTTCATTTATATTCTGCTCTTCTCACCCCAAATGGGACTCAGAGCAGATAACAGTACATATACTTGCAGACAATCCCTGCAGTTCAACATATACATAGATTGACGAACATAGACGAACATAGACGAACAAAAACGAACAAAGAGGCAATTTTCTGGCAAATTTCTGACAAACTTTCTGGCCACCAGGGGAGCTGACTATGGTGTTCCAGGCTGGTGGGCATCGACAGACCCCAGGGGTGCCAAGGCAGGTGCCAGCTGACCAGGGGCAAAGTGAGGATGTGCTAGCTGACCAGGGGCAGACTGATGATGAAGATTGGCCAGATGGGTATGGGTCTCCAAACGAGAGTTTGCAATGGGACAAAGAATGGCTGGAGGGATATAGGACTGAAGATGAGTTTAGTCAGGATTCCATGGAAGACGATTCCGGATCAGACTATGAGAGGCCAGGCGGCCTTGGTTCCCAAGAGAGAGTTTCTACTCCCTTTCCAGATGAGCATTCCGGAGAAAGGGAGTTTCCTGCTTCTCAGTCTGATAGCAGTGCAGCTGGGCCTGCTAACGAGTGGGAATTCAACAGGAGAGACAGTATCAGATCTTCGAGGAGAGATTGGAGGAAGGGGGTGCGGTGGACGCACAAGAGTTAGATTCCTTTATTAGACTGGTCTGAGGGGGGTTTCGTCAGACCTGAAGCTATGTTTAGTTTGGAGAGGACTTGGGTCCGGGATCTCCGGTTCGTGTTCAACCGCAGGAGCAGTTTGCCTTGGCTTTGCAACATTGCTTTCTATGGGACTATTGCCAACGTTCTTTGCCACCGTTTTGGGACTTTATTGAATTGCTTTTGGACTTTGTTTTTCACTATTTTGCATTTATCTTTTTATCTTTGGACTATTCTTTATGCTAAATAAAAGTACATTCCTTGCATTGGCCTGGTGTATGTGTTTGGGGGAGCTAACTACAGTCTGAGGTGTAACAATGACGCACTCCTCATCTCTCTCAGCATTTTCCAGCTTCCCTTGTTGTTCTTCCGCATTCCTTAAGCGGTTCCTGGAGTTCTTTATGGCCTCATAAATCAGTCAAAATTCGCCTCCCCACTTAATGTGGTACATTTATCTCCTACTTGACAAATGAGCTGTCTTTTGGGCTGCAAAGGTCGACAGCAGGCTACACTTAAGGTCGGGCACCCACCCCGACCCGGGCAGGCCTCGAACTCATGACCTACAGGTCAGAGAGATCTTATGCAGCTGACACTTAGCCAGCTGCGCCACTTCCAAGAAGTGACTTGCAGGTTCTGAAGTTGTGCCTGACATGAAAAAAACTTTCCTTTGGCCTAAAGGCTACCAGTTCCTTGTGTCTCATCATGGATATTCAAAATACATTTATGATATTGTGAAGGTCATTTCAGTTGTGAATCTTGATTACTTGGTGACTGCAATATCTTGTGATGAATGTCTGGAGGGGAGATGACAGTTCAATCTCCAAATTCATAGATCAGTGATTCTCAACCTTCTCAATGCCACAACCCCTTAATACACGTTCCTCATGTTGTGGTCATTTCGCTACTATTACGAATTGTAATGTAAATATCTGATATGAAGGATGCATTTTCATTCACTGGACCAAATTTGGTACAAATACCTGATACACACAAATTTGGATATTTCTGCGGTTAGGGGAGGAGTTGATTTTGTTATTTGGGAGTTGTAGTTGCTGGGATTTTTAGTTAACCTATTCCACTAATGATGGAATTGAACTAAACTTGGCACACAGAACTCCCATGACCAAGAGAAAATACTGGAAGGGTTTGGTGGGCACTTTGTTCACCTACATCTAGAGAGCGCTTTGGACTCAAACAATGAACCAAACTTGGCATGAATACTCAGTATGCCCAATTGTGAACACTGGTGGAGTTTGGGGAAAATCGACCTTGACAATTGGGAGTTGAAGTTGCTGGGATTTATATTTCACCTACAATCAAAGAGCATTCTTAACCCCATCAATGATGGTATTGGGCCAAATTTCTCACACAGTGACCCCCATGACCAACAAAAAATACTGGTTGAATTTGGGATGAATTTACAGTGATTTAGGGGATATGTAGTTCACCCATATCCGGAAAGCACCGTGAACGCAAACAACTATTCCAAAGGGATTCCTAAGACCATGAGAAATATGTGTTTTATGATGGTCTTTGGCGACCCCTCTGAAACCCCTTGGCAACCACCCCCAGGGGTCCCGACCCCCAGGTTGAGAAACACTGCTCTAGTGTTTCCTTAAACAGTAAACTTCTGGATTCCATTAGATGTTACAAAGATAATGATAGGGTCTGAGGAAAGGATTTTTTTTCATCGTATTATGGTCAAATTGTAGTTTTAATATTCTTGGTTGTTCCCAACTGGAGTAGAACAGTTTAGTCATGAGATGAATAATAGTTAACTACCATGTTGGTTCTTTCAATGGGCTACTTGATCCCTGAAAATATTTAACATTTCTTTGCAGCCATAACCATGCTCCAAAATTACTTCTCACTTCCACTGGTAAATATGATCCCACAAGTAATGGTGTGTGTGCATGTATGTGGCATTCAAACTAGGACTATCAAGACACAAAATCACATTAATTCCAACTGGAAGAGACCCACTGAGTCCATTATTGAATTGTGAGTCAACACATGGGCGACGCCAACTGTTTAATAGATTTACTTTAGGATTCAGCTTTTTTCTTCTTCTTCTGGGCCTTGTCAGCTCCCTGCTTCCAATCCATGGAACAAATAAAAACCAGACCAGAAATAATAAGCCTCTAGATCAGAATATTTTATTTTTCAGTGTGACATTTCCCTACTAGAAATGCCATTGTGATCTCGTATCACTGTCAGCCTACCAAACAGCATTCTGAAGCAATCTTCTTGGGGTTTATTATTTACTAAACCATAAACCAGGGATACCCAAGGTTGTTGATTCAGGGACTGTTTCCTCGAGTTGACAGATATATTTACACAGACACCAAATGACAGGGTATTCTAAGACACTGAAGTTTGCTCAATAACTTTGGGCTTATCTACCCAGGCATGAAAAAATGGACTCATCCTTAGTTGGCTCCTGACTGTCTTCATAGTGACTCTCAATTTCCTGTAAATGTTTCTGGTTATGCACACTTATTGCAGCTTTGCCTATTTCAGGTTTCATCAATTTGCTGGTTTTCCATCTTGGAAAATAGGGCTATGGCAAAGCTTGCTAGAGTATCACATGACATCAAGGTAGTGTGGACAGCTGGATCAGGTCAAATTCAGACTGGTCTGGTGTCCACATGAGACACTGTTACAATCTCCTTTTCCTTATGCTTATCAGTGCAGGGAAAGCAGGACAGATTGTGCTCTTCATGCTGCCATCACTGGTCCGAAGTGACCACAGTGCCCTCTTCTTCTTCCTAGCCATGTTGACGCCTCTGCTGATGTCAAAATGGGGCTCCCACAATGAACAGGAACTCACACAGAGCTCTGTGGTCATCTGGGAACAGTGACATTGACACTGAAATTAAAGGGATGGTCCAGTAGGACCAATGTGGTCTTAGCCCAGCTAGACCATATGGACGCCAATCCAATATCACAGTAGGTTCAGAAGATGCACATTGGTACCTCCAGGATCAGTCCAGACTATTTTGTCTCCTAACTGGCCCCAGTTGTACTGGCCATTGTAAATTCAACCCATGATTCTCTGCTGTGCTTCCTTCAAAAACAAAAAAACAAAACAAACAAAACCATCCAGTTTAGAACATGTTACAAAATCATTTATACTCTGAGGCCCAGAAACCAACACAGCAATGTTTCAGTATCTAATATGCGCATCTATGCATTGCCAAATTCAATTGGAAGTGCCAATTTTAGCTGCAAAGCTGAAGAAAGCTTCATTATGGAGTGATGTGTCTGAGTCAGCCTAAGGGGACAGTTCTCTTTGGTGTTTGATCTGTGGTCTCTCCTCCAGACATTCATCACAATATATTGCAGTCACCAAGTAATCAAGATTCATAACTGAACTGACCTTCACATCATATATGTATTTTGAATTTCCACGATGAGAGACAAGGAACTGGTAGCCTTTATGCCAGTGTTTCTCAACCTGGGGTTTGGTTCTTCTAAGGGGTCTTGAGGGGGTGTCAAAGGGGCTGCAAAAGACTATCAGAAAACACAGTATTTTCTGTTGGTCATGGGGGTTCTGTGTGGGACGTTTGGCCCAATTCTATCGTTGATGGGGTTAAGAATGTTCTTTGATTGTAGGTGAACTATAAATCCCAGCAATTACAACTCCCAAATGTCAAGTCTGTTACGCAACAGCGTATTTTACCCAGCATCCCAGCGTCCAAAGTCCAAATGCAATAGAGATGAAACAGAAACTGGCAATGTTGCATACAAAAATCAAGCAGTGCAACAAACTTACATAGTCCTTGTAAGTAACTCAAAATAAGGCATCTTCGTCTTACATCAAATGAGAGATCAAAAATAAACCTTGAGTAAACAGCTATTCCACCATAGCCTCCTTTAGAGTAGCTTCTCCAAACTGCTCCCCAGAGCAAAGCCTTTGAGCACAAATCTCCTCAGACAAAAAGCTCTCCCTGAAGCTCTCCAGGATCTCTCCTTCAGAATCTCTCCTCCATCTGCATGCTGGTACTGTATTCTAAAAACTCATACAGATATAGCCCCTTGGGTGTGGATCAAGCTTGCTGGTTGACCTACATTACCAGCTGTACATGATAATTAACATTATAAGGTTTTTCTTCAACACACACACTTGGTCCTACAATTACTTATGGCAACAAAGTCTATTTTCCCCAAACTCTACCAGTGTTCACATTGGGGCATATTGAGTATTTGTGTCAAGTTTGATCCACAGTGCTCCTTGGATATAGGTGAACTACAACTCCAAAACTCAAGGTCATTGCCTACCAAACCCTTCCAGTATTTCCTGTTGGTCAAGGGAGTTCTGTGTGCCAAGATTGGTTCAATTTCATCGCTGATGGAGTTCAGAGTTCTTTGACTGTAGGTGAACTATAAATCCCAGCAACTACAACTCTCAAATGACAAAATCAATCCCCCCTGACCTCACGAGTATTCAAATTTTGGCGTACCAGGTATATGTGACAAATTTGGTCCAGTGAGTGAAAATGCATGCTGCATATCAGATATTTACATTAAAATTCATAACAGTAGTAAAATTACAGTTATGAAGTAGTAACAAAAATAATGTTATAGTTGCGGGGTCACCACAACATGAGGAGCTGTATTAAGGGATCGTGGCATTAGGTTGAGAAACACTGCACTAGAGCTCTTGGGCTGAAGATTCAAAATTCCTTCTAAACTACAAACACCATGGTTAAGGTCGAAAGGGCTCACAGTTTTCCACTGACAGGGCCTTGAGTGATGGAAGAGGTTCATGCAGATGGCAGGACACATCCAAGAACATTGCTTACTGAGAGCAAATGTGGCTTTGGTTATGTTTGATTCATGTTTGAGTCATAAGCTCGCAACCAAACTGCTCTCCTTTGCCATTCTCCAGATTCTTACTCTGTGTATACATTGGCAGGGCATCCACCAAGGTAAAATAAATGAGTCCCTAGGGCTCTTTTCTTCCTCGTTGAGTACATCCACAACATTGACTGGGATTAGTCATAATCCTAACCAGGAAGTCTTGGGAAACTTGGTGCATATCAATGTACCTGTAATAGAAACTTTTTACTTTTTAGATCACTAAATTATAGTTCCCAACGTTGTATTTTCCCTTTTATAATGAGACTCAGCAGTAAAATCCAAACACTATTAGTGCTACAAATACCTTCCCCCTTTTAACCCTTCACCATGAAGTACGGGCAGCTGCCTCTCAGAAAAAGTGTAATATTTCACAAGTTGTTTTTCCATTTCCATCCACAAAGGGGCTCTCTAGCACCATCAAAATTTTGTATTTATCTCCAGGAGGAGAATTTTTATTAAAATGATTTGTTCCACTGCATTCTGATTTGAACAATAAATAAACAATTTCCTTGCAAAAAGGGAACCATGCTTCTTTTCCACTCCATTTTGGGAATGCATATCCAGGGATGGTTTTATAGAAGATGGAGACAATTAGGTATCATCTTCTACAAGATTTTAATGCAGAGAGAAGAATTGTGACCCTTCCTTTTATGCCATTGATCTACAACTCCCAGCATCCCTCACCATTGTCTATTCTGTCAATGGCTGCTGGGAGTTTCCGACTTCATTTCAACAGCTGTATGGGTGCATCTATATCATGGAATTGACACAGTTTGACACCGCTTTAACAGCCATGACTCAATGCTACGGGATCGTGGGACTTGTAGTGCTGCAAGTAGTTATGCAAAGATACAGAATGGTGGAAAATGCCTGGCTCGATAGCAGTATGTGTAAAAATGTTATTGGAGTCCTCATGGGGAACAAGTTAAACATGAGCCAACAATGTCATGCAGAAGCAAAAAAAGAGCCAATGGGATTTTGCAGGCCCGGATTAACACATTTTGTGCCCTAGGCCACACTTTGGAATTCTGCCCCCTTTAAGCCAACCTCTACCTCCCCCCACCCCACACCTCTCAGACCCACACTTGGCTGGCTTTCACCATGGTGCCTCCGGAGCAGAAGAGAAAGGCGAGTAGGCACCATCCCGCCACTTCCAAGGTCCCCATTCCCACCGGCTCTGAAGGTCTCCTCAGGATAGAGAGAGAGAGCGCTTGCAAGAGAGAGAGAGAGCACGAGAGAGAGAGAGAGAGAGAGAGAGCACTTGCAAGAGAGAGAGAGCACGAGAGAGAGAGTGAGAGAGAGCGCACGCGAGAGAGAGTGTGAGAGAGCAAGTGAGAGAGAGCGTGCGTGCGAGAGAGAGTGCGCACGAGAGAGAGCGAGAGAGATGTCCGCTTGGCGTGCGCTCCCGCAGAGCAAGGGGGGATTCAGGATGGGGTGTGTGCGGCTTTTGTTCGGCTGCTCCCAAAGGCAGGAGAGCCAGACCCTGGCCTTGATCCTTCCCTCCCTCCCGCGGCTCCCTTTGGCCAAGTAGCCCGCCCCGGTTTGGTCCGAGAGCGCAGGAGCGAGCCTGGGTTGGTGTGGTCTCGTGCTGGGGACCTGGGAAAGGTTCACCCAAGCAACGGCCTTTCTCTCCCCCTCCCTCCCTCCCTCCCTCTCTTCCTTCTTTACTTTCTTTCTTTCCTCCTAGTTGCCTCCTTCTCCTCCTCCTCCTCTCCCTCCCACCGGACTCTGCCGCTCGGCTCTGGCTGCAGGAATTTACAGTCTGCCACCGGGGGAGCCAGGCGAGTCACCATGGAGACGGCTTCCCTGGGAGCCAGGAGGTCAGGCCGGCCAGAGACCCGTGGGAAGGGACCAGGGAGGTCTTCCTAGCGATGGGGAACTTACTACCAAGTCAGGCTATCGGGCCTGTGGATTAGCCCTTGTGGCATCAAGAGACTTTGTCCTTTGCAATTTCCAGAGACTTTGTCCTTTGCAACTTCCAGAGACTTGCCTGGCGGTCAAGGACCGATTCTTGACATTTAATTGCTTCCAGTTTGATTCTTTCTTTTGCCTTTTCTCTATCATTTATTCTAAATAAAGCATTTAACCGCAGAGACTGTGTCGTGAGTGGGTTACCCTCCCTCTTCGTTCCCTCCTCCCTCTTCCATTCTTTCCTTCTCTCCTTACTCTCTCCTTACTTTTCCCTCCATCTCTCCCCTTCCTTCTTTCCTCCATTCCATCTCTTCCTTCCTTTCTCCCCCTCAGCCTTTCCTTTTCTCCTTTCTTTTCCCTCCCTCCCTCCCCTTCCTTCTTTCCTCCATTCTCCTCCTGTGGAATGCAGTGCCTTCCGAGGTGAGGGCTCTCCCTGACCTGATGGCATTTCAGAAGGCGTGCAAAACCATCTTGTTCCACCAGGCCTTCAGTGCGTAAGATTGCTGCCATCAATGTTATGCTTGGCTTTGTAGAGACACTCAACTGTCTCCCCCTCTGTTAATTGTGTTTTATTGTGTTTTACTGTGTTTTAATGTGTTTTTATTGCCTTTTTATCGTGTTTTTACTATGTGAAGTTGCTGCCGTGAGTCGCCCCGAGCCGCATGGGAGTGGCGACCCAGAAATGCGAATAAATAAATAAATACATTTAAAGAAGGTTAAGGGCCTTGTCAAACTAAAAACTCCCAAGATTACTGAGCCATGGCAATTAAAGTGGGGCCAAACTACATTCATTTGGCAGTGTAGGCAGTCTTCGACATCCAAAACAGTGTTGTCCAAAGAGAAACTTTCCTATCCCCTCCCTATGGGGCAGTTCTTACTGTAGTTCTTTGTCTGCAAGTCATGGCTAACACTAGGCAGAAGGCATGGTTTCGAACCCAAAAATGGCGATTCTAAAATCAAAAGGGGGGGGGGATTTTTTTTGATTAGTAAAAGAAAGACTTACAAAAAAATTCCAAAAATTTCTAAAATGTAACTTAATTACTAACGGAATTCGTTAGTAGTTCGTATGCCAGCGCATGCGCATTCCAGATGGTTTTGGCCTACAACTCCCAGAAATCCTAACAGCTGGTAAATTGGCTGGGATTTCTGGGAGTTGTAGGCCAAAACTTGAATAAATCACACTGAATTCTAGATGGGACTCTCCAAATAGGAAGGAGGGAGGGGGGTATTCTATTCTTGGAAGCAGCAAAAAAAAGGAGGAGCCCCCCCCCTCGCTCCTCGCTGCCTCTCTCTCACCCCGATCCTGAGGGAGCGAGGGCCCAAGTTTGCCCAGGCTGAGAGGAAAAGGAAGAGGCCTGAGGCTGTGAGGAATGGTGGGAGTTGAAGTCCAAAACACCTGGAGGACTGAAGTTGGCCCGTCATGAAGCCTCTTCAACGCTTTAGATCCTGGCAGGCAGAAGGGGCAGGGAGAGCCGTCCACTCCTCCTGCCCTGCCAGGATCTAAAGCATCAAAGAGTATTGGGGTGAGAAACCAACCTAATGTATAATAGAATGAATGCTACTGTAAGTGCCTAATATTATAAGTAATCCAACTGGTCATATACCTACATTCCATGCACATGCAATAATACAGCCGTAATAACAATGGGTATAAGAAGAGGTAAAATTCAAACCGAAGTACTCTGACTGAGGTCCCTCCTCAAGCGGTGCAATCTGCAAAAGGCTCTTCTTTATGCGCCCGGGAAAAGCCAAAACCCGGGCACAGCGTTTGCTGCCTGGGTGCACACACATGCATATTCTTTGGGGGGTTGCTGCAGAATCTTCTCTATGAGCCCGGGATTCTGCAGCAAATCCCCCAAGAATATGTATGTGTGTGCACCCAGGCAGCAAACGCTGTGCCCGGGTTTTGGCTTTTCCCGGCTCATAAAGAAGAGCCTTTTGCAGTTTGCACCGCTTGAGGAGGGACCACAGTCAGAGTACTTCGGGTTTGAATTTTACCTCTTCTTATACCCATTGTTATTACTGCTGTATTATTGCATGTGCATGGAATGTAGGTATATGACCAGTTGGATTACTTATAATATTAGGCACTTACAGTAGCATTCATTCTATTATACATTAGGTTGGTTTCCCACCCCAATACTCTTTGATGCTTTAGATCCTGGCAGGCAGGAGAGGCAGGGAAGCCTGGAAAAAATGTAAACAGAGAGGTTTCCTCAGAAGTAAATCCACAAGGAGGCACTTCATCCAAAGTGCCCTCCTTGCAGATTTACTTCTGAGTAAACCTCTCTGTTTACATTTTTCCAGGCTTCCAGCCGAAAGAAGGAGTGAGTTTAAGGCTTGCCTTGCCATAATACTTATTGGCAAGGGAGGCGGGAGGGTGGTGAGAGAGAAGGGGGGTGCCCCCCCCCCCTTACGACCTAATAACGACACTTAAGAAAATCCTGGCCCCGAAGTTCTATAAAGAAAGTCCACTTCCTGGTTGGCGTTCCAGATGCGGAAATACTCAAAAGTAGCATTTCTTACGAATTTCTTACGAATCATTTCATTTTCATAACTTTTTTCTCATGCCTACTAGGCAGGGCTATCTGCCGAGACTTGCAGGCAAGAAGCAACCTTTCCCATACTCTGCAGCAACCTAGGCTCAAGTATTTAATCACCAGATCTCTAGTGCGCTTTTGTTTCCCTGTAAGTTTTCCAAATGGAGAGCCAAAATGATTGTGTAACCAGGTGGAATGGTATTATTCTTAATACTACTCTTAAAACACAGTGGCAGAGAATGACCCATTTAGCCGCAACATACCGGCTTGTCGGAGCTTGCTATTTCTTGAAGCGTGTGTCAAAGGAAGTAGCAGTGCCGCTTTGTTTTTTTTAAAAAAGGGAATGCGGCATACAGATCCTTACTGGTTTTGCCACCTTACTCCTTGCCCACCTGCTCTATCTGCCTTGAACTGTTAAAGGAGAAATAAACCCGATAGGTGGAAGGAAGAGGTGACAACCTTAAAATTTAATACATTTGCTGGTTTTCTATCTTGGAAAATCAGGGCTATGGCAAATAATATTTGGCTAGAGAAAGAAAATAAACAAAGAAAGTCAAAGAGTGCATATGTGCTGTACGTTTAATGCAGTTTGACATCACGTTAACTACTTACTTAGGTGATCCCTCATAACACGAGGATAATGGTCCTCCAATTGTAGTGTCTTGGCGGTGGGTCCATAGGTGGCTGTGGAGACCTATTCTTGATCCACATGTTCTCCCGCAGTGAGGACATTGGTTTCCAGGTGGAAGGCGGTCCCATTCAGGGTTGGCACACAGGCAGAGATTAGGGAATGATTGCTCTTTTCAAAAGGTAGTTATTGTTTACCTGGATCCAGAAAGTACTGAAGCCAGCCAACAGCATATCTGGACCAAACATGGCCAACTGTGCATACAGGACAGGCAGGGATTGGGGGCGATTGACCTTGGATCTGGGAGTTGCATTGCACCCTTATCCAGAGGGCATTGAACCAAGCCAACACTGGATCTGGACTAAACTTGGCACATAGAGCCAATGAGCCCAACTGTGCATAGAGGCAGGGATTGGGGAATGATTGCCCTTTTTCAAATGGGAGTTGTTGTTTACCTGGATCCAGAGAGTCCCAGAAGGCAGCCAATGGGCTTGATGCACAACACTCCCAGCCACGAATGTGGCGAGACTTCAATGCACAGACGCGAAGGCCTGCCGAGTGCACGGGCATGAAGGCCTATGGTGGCCTCTGAATGGTCTGTGGCACGGTGACATCCTCTTTGCGCTTGGGCTGTCGCCGCACTCCCCTCCCTCTCCAGACACCAAAGGCTGAAATCAGGGGCACCAAAAAGGAAAGAGAGTGTGCCGAGGGCCCAGGCATGGACAAGGAGACCACCATGCCACGTACCAATAAGGCCTTCTTGCAGACCACCCAGAGAATTTGGTGCGGGGGTCTGAAGCCCCTCAAGCCCCCCCACCTCCAGCTACATGCCTGTCCCAGGCCTATTCCGGTGAGGCATACCAGAAAGATACCATGGTCAATGGTATCGACGGCTGCTGAGAGGTCCAGCAGAGATTTGCAGCATTTTTTGGAGACAATGATGATGGTACTGTTCCAGGAGTTGACTGCCATCACTCAATGCTATGGAATCATGGGCATTGTAGTTATAAGGTCTTTAACCTTCTCTGCCAAAGAGTGTTAATACCTCACCAAACTACAACTCCAAGGATTCCATAGCATTGAGCCATAGCAGTTAAAGTGGTGTGAAACTGCTTTAATTTGACAGTGTGGATCAGAGGTCATCAAACTTTTTAAGCAGAGGACTTGTTCACGGTCCCTCAGACTGTTGGGGGGCTGGATTACACTGAAAAAAACACACACAAATTCCAATGCACATATCTTATTTGTAGTGCAAAAGCAAAACAGAATGATACAATATTTAAAATGCAGAACAATTTTAACCAACATAAACTTACCAGTATTTCAATGGGAAGTGTGGATCTGTTTTTGGCTGATGAGATAGTCATATTAGGGCTTTGCAAAGCAGGCTAAACTGCTGTGCTGGAGAAAAAGCCTACCTATTGTAAGGTCAGCCATTTGTGCCCTGGTGGGGTGAGCACCCGCCATTAGCCCCAACTCACCTGTCCACCTAGCAGGTCGAAAGCAGAAATGCAAATAGATAAAATAGGTACTGCTTTTAGCAGGGAAGTAGTAAAGGTGCTTTAAAAGGACACCAATCCAAGGAAGCTCCTTGGCATGGAAGATGGTGCAACAGCACCCCTGGTGGCCGGAGTCGAGCACAGCCTCCAAGATGCTGGAAATAAAATGGGAAAATCAGTCTTTACCTCTGTTTGTGTTGTTCTTGTTTAATGTGTTGTATAATTGGCATTGAATGTTTGCTGTATGTGTGCTCTCTAAGCTGCTCTGACTCCCCTTTGGGTGAGAAGGGTGGGGTATACATTATTGGAAATCCCATAACCTATTGGAAATAAGTGGACCAAAACCTCATTGAAAAGATAAAATGATGTCACATCCGTTTGGCAAATGTGACTCTCCATGAACATGTGGATACTACCTCTTGAAAACCACTAGTCAAGAAAAGCATGACTTTGTTAGAAGCTGACTCTTTGAACAAGTGATATTCATAAGCATTCATGTAATGGCACACAGGTAACTCAGTTGTTGGCGATAGGTGACCCATGTTTCAGACCCATATAGGAGAATAGACAGTACGATAGCTCTGTACACACTGATTTTGGTGCTTTGCCTCAGGTGTTTGTTGCTCCAGACTCTTTTGTGAAGCCTTCCAAATGCACTATATCCCTTTGCTAATTTGTGATCTATCTCTTTATCAATCTTGGCACTTGAAGAGATGATGCTTCCCAGGTAGGTGAACTGCTGAATGGACTTAAGCACAGATTTGCCTATGCTGACGTGGGGATGATGGTGTTCTTCCTGTGGTGCGGGCTGGTAGATAACTTTCGTTTTCTTCAGGCTGACTTCCAGCCCAAACAGCCCTGCAGCTGTTGCAAAGCAGGATGTTCGGCGCTGCAGAGCTGCTTCTGAATGGGCGACAAGGGCAGCAGCATCAGCAAAAAGCAGCTCATGCACTAGATAGTTTAGAGTCTTAGTGTGAGCCTTCAGATGGCTTAAGTTGAACAAGCTACCATCAGTACGATATCGTATATATATGCCGTCTTCTTCTTCAAGGTGCATCATGCTGAAGAAGATTGTAAATAGGGTTGGTGCAAGAACACAACCTTGTTTCACTCCATTAGTTATTAGAAAGGGCTCCGAGAGAGCATCACCGTATCTGACTTGACCGTGCTGGCCCTCATGTTACAGGATAATCACTTTGAGGAATTTGGGGGGACACCCTAGATGTTCCAGGATCTGCCACAGACCTTTTCTGCTCACAGTGTCGAAGGCTTTGGTGAGGTCGACAAATGTTACGTAGAGTCCTTTGTAAATAAATAAATAAATAAATAAATAAATAAATATTAATTAGGATTGTTATTGTGTGCCTTCAAGTTAGTTGTTTAGGGCAGAGACTGGGTAAATGACCTTGGAGGGCCACATCTGGCCCGCAGGCTTTAGTTTGGGGACCCCTGTAATGCACCGTTAGTTATGAAATGATTTCCTTCATTCCCTCCCTATTCTCTCTCCCTCCTTGGGCTTGGACTATATTTCAAATGAATCCAAAATAAATCCAACCCCTCTCTCCACTGAACTTTACATTTATTGCAAAATCTTTCACTGCAAACTGCACAATCAGCTGTTTCACAAATGCAGACAATTCAAAGTTTCCGATGCTCAGCAACATTTGACTTCAATATTTGGCTTTCATTATCATAATTATCATTCTCATTTTTTCTTGTTCATTTGATACTCAGCTTCAGCATTCATTCAGGTCGTTACTGTAAGTGATTGTATCCCATTCAATCCAAATTGTATTCTTATTGTATTATGATGGTTAGAGGCACTTTTATTGTGTCATATATTAAAATTGCTTACATAAAAAGGTTTTCACATCTGATGCCTGCCAATAATTGATTGCTGAGATTTTACAATTACAAATCTTTAGTATTCAATAGTTATTGCTAGAGCATTGATAATCTTAAGAGTGTAACATTTGCCTCTTGACTTTACATATTTTACTTGACTCAATATTTAGTAGGCAATTCATAATTGATTTTCCCTGTTCAATGGAGTGCATGAAGGAATAAATGCTTCCTAACCTAATATTTAAACCGACGTGATACAATCATTTCCAATCGGTAATTTATAGCAATTGGATAGCAATATTGAACATCAAGCTGTATTTGATGCAGGTTGCTAGGGAAACCACAGGTTTTAAAAATGCACAAAAGTCTAATCTCATTGAATGCTTCCTTGCTTGGATACCTTTCGAGCAAAGCATCTAGACCTTATCAGGTTTAGCTCTCCTTCTCCTGGCTCTGAGATGGCTCTTTAATGTTGTGCTCCAAGGAGGATTGGAGTAATAAAAGGATTGAGAAATGAACTCCATCAGGCTGGTACATAGTGCATTACGTGCCAAACCTAAATGCTTTCTGCCATTCAGACCCAGTGTGCAATGAGAACTGAAATTTATTTATTTACTATATTTATATCCCGCCTTTTTCTACCCCAAAGGGGACTCAAGGTGGCTTACAAGTAGGCAATAATTCAATGCCTTAAAACAGTGATTTTCAACTTTTTTTGAGCCATGGCACATTTTTTACATTTACAAAATCCCGGGGCACACCACCAACCAAAATGACACAAAATGACACTCTAACACAGTAATACATATAGTTAATATGTTTTTAAATGTATTTATACACTCACTTAGTGTAAAACCTGGGCCTGTTTTGTTGAACACAAAATAGATAATATACAATTAAAATAAACATTAAAATCGAAATTAAAATACATTCAAACATTTTAAAAACATTACAATCACCATAAAACCACCCTATCCGCAATCATAATCCAGATTATTCCGGTAGTAATTGCACATAATTCCAGTCCATCTATTGCACTATGGTTATTGTCTGAGGCCTTGATCCCAGCGCCATGTTTTCACTCTTTCTGAAGGTCAGGAGGGAGGGGGCTGATCTAACATTGCCGGGAGGGAGTTCCACAGCCAAGAGGCCATCACTGAGAAGGTCCTGTTTCTCGTCACCACTAGTCGCACTTGCGAAGGAGATGATACCAAGAGCAGGGACTCCTCAGACGATCTCAAGCTCCGAGGTGGTTCATACGGAGAGATTGGTTCAGACAGGTAAGCTGGACTGGAACTATATAGGGCTTTATAGGCTAAAACCAGCACTTTGAATTGTGCTCAGTAGCAGACTGGCAACCAGTGGAGCTGATGTAACAGGAGGATTGTATGCTCCCTATACACTGCTCCGGTGAGCAATCTGGCTGCCGCCTGTTAGATCATTTGGAGCTTCCGAACAGTCTTCAAAGGCAACCCCATATAGAGCATGTTGCAGTAATCTATTCAGGATGTAGCCAGAGCATAGACCACTGACTTCCCAAGGTACAGGTGCAGCTGACGTACAAGTTTCCCAAGGTACTGGTGAAGCTGATGCACAAGCTCCCTTGGCCACCGCTGAAACCTGGGTTCCAGGCTCAGCAATGAATCCAGGAGAAGTAATAGAGTTTGATGCCACTGTAAGTGACCGGCTCTCCTCCCATGAGCCAGCCCGAGCCCTTCGCTCCTCAGGGGAGGCCCTCCTTTCACCCCTGCCAGTCTCACAAACTCGGCTTGTGAGCACTAAGGAGAAAGCCTTCTCCTCTGTGGCCCCCCGTCTTTGGAATTCCCTCCCGGGAGAGATTAGGAATGCCCTTTCATTGGAATCCTTCAGAAGACAACTGAAAACCTGGTTCTTCAACCTGGCCTTCAGAGATTAGGCTCCCCAAATGCCCCCGTTTCTGCGAGTCCTTTCCCCCCCTATGTGACCCTCTGTGTTTCGACCCTACTCCAGTTATCTCCCCCCGAGTTTTTAAACATTCTATATGTTCATGTGGCCTGGCCTGTCATTTCTGTTTTAGATCCACCTGTGCTGTTGTGTTTTCACAGATGTATTTTATTGTGTTTATTGCTTTTATTGTGTTTATTGTTTTTCAATGTTGTTGATATTTTGTGATGTGTTGTTTGGGCACGGCCCCATGTAAGCCGTCCCCTCCGGGGAGATGGATGCGGGTTAGAAATACATTATTATTATTATTACTATTATTATTAGTGCCATGGTTCAATATTATGAAATCCTGGGAACTCTAGTTTGGTGTGAAATTAGCACACTTAGGCCCCTTCTACACTGCCATATAAAACCCACATAATCTGCTTTGAACTGGATTATATGGAAGTGTAGGCTCAGATAATCTGGATTTTATGGCAGTGTAGAAGGGGCCTTAGGCAGAGAAGGCTAAAGGCCTTGTCAGAGGACAACCCAAGATTCTCTAGCACTGAAGCATGGCAGTTAAAGTGGCATCAAAGTGCACACAATTCATTCTACAATGGGCATGCATCCTTAAGCAAAGAAAGCTTATGCTACCAACTTCTTTCTGTAAAGTGCATACTGATATCCCAGACTAATATGGTTATGTGTTTGAATTCTTAAAAATGTGTAACCAACAAGGAAATATATTTTCCTTCCAGTTGTTAGACATGTGCGAGCCATTCTTTTTTTAAAAAAAATCTAAACTGTGTTCAAAAGTAGGGGGTGCTGGCGCTTTGTTTCTAAAATCCTTTCTCAATTTTGGGGGTAAAATTTTGAAAGTTTTCGAAACTTCTGAATCTTCGTAAATACTTTGTTAATGGCAGTTGCACATGTACATTAAGGAAAACATTACTGTCAGTGGGAAAACTTGAGTGGCTTCTCTCTCCCTCATTTTTGAGTTATCCTGATGAAACTTGCTATAATGGTAGAACCCATTTACCACTGTTAGCTCACCAAATTTCAAACCGTTTACTTGTCCACAGATGTTTGACAAATTTGCAAAGTTTTTATTTTTAAAAACCCTTTTTTAATAATAAAGAAAATCTGTTACTGGTTTGAAAGTGTTATTTCCTGTTTCATTGTGTGGTTTTTACTTTTAAAGTAGTTATTCTACTCCAGAAACTTTGTTTTTTGTGGCAGAAACTGTGTTAAATTGGTGGAGACTCAACAAAGTGAAATAATGATGTCCCTTGACTAAAGACAAAGATTTTCCAGTGTAATAAACTTTTGCCATGTTTTTATGACATACCCAATTAGGAAATGACATTTATAACCCAGGAGCAGAAATCACAATACATACACCATCAAGGGACATCCAGATCAGGCATGGGCAAACTTCAGCCCTCCAGGTGTTTTGGACTTCAACTCCCACAATTCCTAACAACCTACCGGCCTACTGAATTATGGGAGTTGAAGTCCAAAACACCTGGAAGGCCAAAGTTTGCCCAAGCCTGATCTAGACTGCCCCCCTTCTTTTTAGGCAGAAAGGTACAATCCAAACTCTCCTGACATCCAATTAATATGCTTCCTCTGTTGACACACAACCAAATAACGACGATTCTATTACTTACTTTAGCCTTCTTTGCAGATTCCATGATTTTATTTATTATAAACTGACGAAGTGCTATAGCTTGCTGTTGCAACCAAATGCATTCTGGGAAATGTAGTTTGGCGCAGGCATATGGCTTAAATAAAATTACTACAAATGGGGCTCCTATCTCCCACATTTTAAGGCTATCGGGGTGAAACTTGCTGTGATGGTAGAACACATTTTCCACCTTTTGCCTATCAAGCTTTATAACATTTCACTCATCCACAGATTTTTTGGGAATTTTCAATGTTTTTTTTAAACAACATTTTTTAGTGATTTCCACCTCTGCCTCGCCCTCCCTCTTCCATCAGTCCTGACTGGCTGGAGAGGCATGCCAACACGTTTGGCTTTGCCTCTCAGCAGGGCTTGGTTGCCCTCTGAATTTATCTACATCACAGCTACATCTGAACATATCCGAAGCTTAAGAATCGAAGGCTCCTTTTGATTCAAATTCTTAAAATTGGGGAGGGGTGGGGGGAGCAGCAAGCAGGCATGTCAGAACTTGCTTCTAAAGTTCTAAACATCCGAACTAGATCTGAATCAAGGGTATTTCCACATTAAACGCACAAGCCTACCAGTTATTATGGAAATTGCAGCTAAACTCATGGTGAACAGAGGTCCCCACATTGTCCTAGTTCCTGCTCATGAAAATATCTTTGGGATTTGACCCAACAAACCTTGGGTCTATTAACCTGTGAGTTATAACTGTTACTGAATAGAATTTGGGGGGGGGGGGGTCTTGCCATGATGGCAGACCAGCTAAGACAGGGGTGCCCACACCTTTTCAGCATGCGAGCTACTTATAATAAATCCAAGTCAGAAAGATCTACTGAGAGAGAAGCAGGGCGGAGCAGGGGGTGGGGGCGGGGCTTTGTACAGCCTGGCTCTGCCCCCATCTGGCTTTAGCTCTACCACAGCTTCTCCAGGCTTGAGGAGGGTAGTACCAAGCCAGTGGTGGCATAGCTAGCCACTACTGTCTTGGCACTACCCTCCTCAAGTCTGAAGAAGCTGTGGTAGCGCTAAAGCCGGGGGAGGGGAGGGGCTTGGCGCAGCATGGCTCCGCCTCCCCCCCTCTGGCTTTAGCGCTACCACAGATTCTCCAGGCTAGAGGAGGGTAGTGGCAAGCCAGTGATAGCGTAGCTAGCCACTACTGGCTTGGCACTACCTTCCTCAAGGCTGAAGAAGCTGTGGTAGCGCTGAAGCTGGGGGAGGGGAGGGGCTTGGTGCTGCATGGCTCCGCCCCCTCCCCCTCTGGCTTTAGCGCTACCACAGATTCTCCAGGCTAGAGGAGGGTAGTGGCAAGCCAGTGGTGGCATAACTAGCCACTACTGGCTTGGCACTACCCTCCTCAAGCCTGGAGAAGCTGTGGTAGCACTGAAGCCGGGGGAGGGGCGGGGCTTGGTGTGCCATGGCTCCTCCCCCTCTAGAAGTGCCCCATCCAGCTGAGATCGACCTCCTTCGGTCCTGGGATCGACCAGTCGATCGCGATAGACTTTCTGGGCAGCCCTTAGCTAGACCCACCAAAAAGGATCCATATTAACCCTGGTGAGAAAGGAATCCCAATCCCAATTTTCCTTAGAATTTCCCAATAAAAAGCTCACCAAGTTGAAGGAGTACCACCGAGGTGTTTATTCAGACCTGCTGGAAAGGATGACAGCTGCAATTGTTAGTCAATGCTGACATAAAGGTTACATTGGAAAAACATGCCATTTTATAAGGTTGCAGATTCAAATTTCCCACTTCCCACCCCCAGACCAGCTTTGCGTTGATTGGATGGAATCCTCCTGGCTGGCTGCATCTTCTCCTAGTTTCCAGCCAATGGGGGTGAAGAGGTGGGCGATGAGTAGAACAATGAAGGCAGAAAAACATTTTGATGGGATTAAATATGTAGATCAAGTGGCCAAGTGTTCAGCAAGAACCCTGCTGTTTAAGCTGAGCAATTCTATTGTCTTTTGGTTGATGATCAAATATCCTCATCAGTGTTTTTCTCTGTTTGACAGACACAGATTTATATTGCTGCAAGGCCTCAGTAAGATGAAGGGTAACAAAGGAAATGCTGTGACCAACATATATGGGTTTCCTAGGCCCACAGTGGTGGTCTCTTTGGGTATGGAAATTGTTTGCCTATTAATCCATGACTCGTTGATAGGCGAATCTCAGAAGTCAATTTGCCATAGATTGGCAGGGGTCAGTTTTGGCCAGAGGGGAGAGACCCTTGGAAAGAGCTGGCTCCTACTATTGTCATGCAAATGAGGCTAGTGGAGGGATGATTGAATCAAGGCTTCAGGAATGCAGCTGACAAACCTCGCCCAAAGAGCTATCTAAAGGTAAACAGAGGCACTTTCATATTTTTAAAATTACATACATGGGGAAAACATGAGGGGTTTATGGGGAAAATATACCATCCTGATCACCCCTGCCTACCCACCAGAAAGATACACAGCTTATTAGATTAATAAAAGATAGCCCAAGGGGTCCTAGACAGAAAGGAAAAAGTATTTGGGAATGAGCTAAAGTCCATAAGAGTAATGCAAAAGGGAAATAACTGGGTGTATTTATAAATCGTGGGTTACAGGGGCATTGTCATGTGGGACCATAGGGCCATGGGAAGAGCCTTAGGTTCCCACATGGGGAGAGATAGGGGATTATGGGATCACATCCAGCCTGGTGTTCTTGGAAAAACTGTGAATCCCTTGGTTTTTAACTATCTTCTACAGAGCCCAAGAGAAGGGGGGGTCGCCCCCGATATCATAACCACTGTTCAGTGCCATTATCTGTATTTCTTCCTCTTCTCTCTTATAATAAAAATAATAAAACTTTATTTCTAACCCACATCCATCTCCCCGAAGGGGACTCGGAGCGGCTTACATAGGGCTGTGCCTGAGCAACAAATCGCAGAAAAAATCAAGAACAATAAATACAATAAAAAAATACATCTTTGAAAATACAACAACACAGATGAATCTAGAACAGAAATGACAGGGGAAGCCACATGTACATATAAAGTGTTTAAAAACTCGGGGGAGATAGCTGGAGTAGTGTCAAAAACATAGAGGATCATATGGGGGGGAGAAGGTCTCGGCAAAAATGGGGGCATTTGGGAGTCTAATCTCCAAAGACCTGGTGGAAGAACCAGGTTTTCAGTTGTTTTTTTTTAAGTATTCCAGTGAGGGGGCATTCCTAATCTCTCCCAGGAGGGAATTCCAAAGATGGGGGGGGGCACAGAAGAGAAGGCTTTTTCCCTAGTGCTCACAAGCCGAGTCTGTGAGACTGGCAGGGGCGAAAGGAGGGCCTCTCCCGAGGAGCGAAGGGCTCAAGCTGGTTCATGGGAGGAGAGCTGGTCATGAAGGTAGGCGGGTCCCAAACCGTTTAGGGCTTTATAGGTAATCACCTGCACCTTGAATTGGGCTCGGAAAATAAACGGCAGCCAGTGGAGCTCTTTAAATAGGGTGGTCGACCTCTCCCTGTAACCTGCCCCAGTTATTAATCTGGCAGTCGAGCGTTGGACAAGTTGAAGTTTCCAGGCCGTCTTCAAGGGAAGCCTCACATAGAGTGCATTGCAGTAATCCAATCTAGAGGTAACCAAAGTGTGGACCACCATGGTCCAGTCAGACTTCACGAGGTATGGTTGCAGTTGGCGCACGAGTTTTAACTGTGCGAAGGCTCTCCCAGCCACCACCGACACCTGAGCATCAAGCGTCAGCGCTGAATCTAAGAGAACCCCCAAACTGCGGACCTGTGACTTCAGGGGGAGTGTAACCCCGTCCAGCACAGGTTGCCACCCAATGCCCCGATCAGACGAGCGACTGACCTGGAGGACCTCTGTCTTATCGGGATTGATCCTCAGCTTGTTCCTCCTCATCCAAACCGTCACAGTGGCCAGGCACTGGTCCAATATCCGAGGGGCTTCCTTGGAATCTGATGGAAAAGTGTAGTGGATTTGGGTGACATCTGCATTGAGATAGCACCGTACTCCAAAACTCCGGATGACCTCACCCAGCGGTTTCATGTAGATGTTGAATAGCATGGGGGATAAAATAGATCCTTGCAGGACCCCACAGGTCAAAGGCCAGGGGTCCGAGCAGGAATCCCCCAGCTTCACCGACTGGGAACGACCTTCCAGGAAGGATCGGAGCCACAGAAGTACCATGCCCCCGAGTCCCATCCCACCAAGTCTCCCCAGAAGGATACCTCTCTTCCTTCTTCTATGCTACAAGCAGCTCTGGTGGGCTCAAGAAGAAGGCTAGTATCTATCTATGGGAAGCTATTCAATTGTTGGAGAACTTCAGCAGTAGCCCAAGACAATCACTTTGATCTTTCCCATCTTCTCTTGCTCTATTTGCAAATTTCACTTTCCTCCATATTTTCCTTTGCTGTCCCCCCCCCCCCCTCGCTGCAAATTCAATTTGCACCTCCCATTACGAAATCTTTAAATTTGATTGAAGAGCTTGGGAATGCTCATATGAACTTTGACTTCATTAAGTTCAATTAGTTTTGGGAAAGTGTTTTTTTCTTTTTCTTTTTTTTTGGTGACAAAATTAACATTTGAGTAATGAAGTTGAAACGGTGTCTAATTAGCTCATTAAGCAATCAAACTAATCAAATGAGGGGGCTTTTTTTGGACTTGATTAACTCATTAGGTCAAAGGCGTCACATGATGGCGGCCAACCAATGGCAAGTGAGGGAAGGAGAGAACCAGCGAAAATGGGATATCTGCTCATGAGTCATGCGTTATCAGATCATTTGAGAGCAATTTCAGAAGCATGGTTTGTTCACAAATGGTGCAGCCGCAGTCTACTTGATAATCAGAATAGTAATAATAATAAAGAGATTCCCTAATGGGCCTGGATTGCGCCCAGACTTGGTAGAGTCAGAATGTTGGATCCAGTCCAATGGATGGTCTCATCAGACATTATCCGGAGAGAGGATATGGTCGCTCTTAAAATTTCACTGGCAGATGTTTGTTCAATCTGCTATCTAAACCTATTCAGGAGCTTAATTTTACAACACCTGTTGGGAGTTTTTTAAGTTGCTGATGTGCCCTTAATGCTTAACTCTATATCCAGAAACACAATGTATCTTGCATCATATTCCTATCTGTAGTGGTGCTTTTGTGTCAGGCTGGATTCTACACTGCCATATAAAATCCACATTATCTGCTTTGAACTGGATTATATGGCCGTGTGTGTAGAATAAAATAATCCAGTTCAAAGCAGATAATTTGATTTGATAATATGGATTATGTAGCAGTGTCGATCCAGCCTCAGAGAGATGGTGAATCAGATCTGAGTTTAAATCAGGATTTCCATAAACTAACTACACTGCAATTATAATGCAGATTGAACTGGATAATATTGCTGTGTAGGCCCCAGCTACACTGCTATATAAAATCTAGACTATCCTCTTTGAACTGGATTATATGGCAGTGTAGACTCAGGCCCCATCTATACTGCCATATAAAATCCCGATTATCTGATTTGAAGTGGATTATATGGCATATAATCCAGTTCAAATCAGATAATCTGGATTTTATAAGGCAGTATAGATGGGGGGGCCTTCTACACGGCCATATAAAATCCAGATTATCTGATTTGAACTGGATTATATGGCAGTGTAGACTCAGGCCCCTTCTACACTGCCATACAAAATCCAGATTATCTAATTTGAGCTGGATTATATGGCAGTGTAGACTCATGTCTCATCTACACTGACATATAAAATCCAGATTATCTGATTTGAACTGGATTATATGGCAGTGTAGACTCATATAAACCAGTTCAAAGCAGATAATATGGATTATCTGTTTTGACAATCTGGATTATATAGCATCCTAGATCCAGCCGTAGATTCATATAATCCAGTTCAATGCAGTTCAGTCTGCATTATATGAGACTGGATCTACACTGCCATATAATTCCATTTCTGAACCCAGATCTTCTACTTTGAACTGGATTACATGAGTCTACACTGCATTGGGAGCTCTGGCATGGGCTGGTCCATGAGGTCAGGAAGAGTCAGAATCGATTGATTGAATGAATAAACAACAACATACTGTTTTATCATCCAGTTCAAAGCAGATAAT
Organism: Anolis apletophallus; assembly: GCA_030556195.1. Taxonomy (NCBI): domain Eukaryota; kingdom Metazoa; phylum Chordata; class Lepidosauria; order Squamata; family Anolidae; genus Anolis; species Anolis apletophallus. The sequence goes on along the minus strand of JARBWK010000011.1, from coordinate 39,936,959 downwards.
CTAGATTTAGAAACTGGATTATCTGGCAGTGCAGACTCATACAATCCAGTTCAAAGCATAAAATCTGGGATCTGATACTGGCAGTGCAGATCCAGCAAATATTTACACTGAGCATATAACCCAGTTCAAATTGCATTAGATGACAGTGTAGAGGGGATCTAAAATGTTGAATCATTTGTTTTCTACTGATGCTGAAGCTCATCCCAGATGTCACAGCAGTCAAGCGATCCTCCCCCAAAATATTCCACCACCATTGGTTATGTAAGTGCCATGGCATTTACCAAGTGCATTGGTCCCATTTAAATGGGGCATCTTCGCAATGTGCCTTCCTCAATGTGGCTGTCTTTCTGACTTCTTCTCCAAAGCAGTGCCAAGGAGTCTTGAACCAATCTTCTATATCAGTGATTTTCAACCTCAGAACACTAGTGTGCCATGAGAGATCATCAGGTGTGCTGTGGGAAATTATTTTCAAACTTCATTCATATATAAACTATAAGGCGCATCTGTCGCTTTAAGAAATGGAACCATAGCACTCTCGCGTCACCTAAGAAGTGACGCGAGAGTGCTATGGTCATGCCATCTTGGGATTTGCTCAGACGCAGCTAAGCAAACAAAGTCAGAGTTAGTGCTGCAGCTGCGCGTCAAGTGACAGTGGCAATTTGGGATCACAGCAAGACAAGTGAGTGACAGTGATGGAGAAGTTTTTGAGAAGGGAAAATGCAAATGCCGAACAGGGCCCTGGACAAAATTATGAACCTGATGAAGGCCCTAATATGAGTGGTGGACAAAAGAAAAAAGAAAAGACGGTGAGCTTGAGGCAATACAGCGAAAGCTATCTTTCATTTGGATTCACTTTCATCGGGGATGCGACGGCACCGACTCCGCTGTGCTTGGTGTGTGGTGAGAAGCTGTCCAATAGCGCCATGGTGCCAAGCAAGCTTAAACACCATCTCCAAATGAAACACCCTTCCTGCCAGGATATCTATTTTGTGTTCATTAAAACAGGCCCAGGTTTCACACTAAGTGAGTGCATAAATACATTTAAAAACATATTAACTATATGTATTACTGTGTTAGAGTGTCATTTTGTGTCATTTTGGTTGGTGGTGTGCCCCAGGATTTTGTAAATGTAAAAAATGTGCTCAAAAAAGGTTGAAAATCGCTGTTCTATATAAATAAAAATGTAATAAAATGTAATGTTAGTTTGTGGGATTAACATAACTCAAAAACCACTGGACGGATTGACACCAAATTTGGTCACAATACACCTACCAGGTCAATGAGTGACCATCACTCATAAAAACACTGAAAAACTCATCAGAAGGGACTTTAAAAGCCAAAAAATAAAAATTGCATTACAACGCATACACAAAAACACATATATACACATGTACCCAAATATATACACACACATATACACACACAAAACACATATACACAGACCGGGCCACAGCAACACATGGCAGGGGACGGCCAGTAGCATATAATAAATTGAGGGCAGGAGCGTGGGGGGAAGGACCTCACCTGCTTTTAGACTGCCTTGCTTGTTCATCCCTGGAGCCACTCCTCAAACAATGGTAATTTAAATTACAGCTGTTTAGGATTGCTGGGCTCTCACCTCCTCCCTCAGCCAAACCCCTTCTGAATTGCAAATGAACAAACAGAATTGCTTCAAAGAGCTCCCGGCTTGCTTCTCTTGCTTTCCTCTCCCAAACGCCGAGCCTGATTATTAGAGTGATCGGCCTGTTTAATTAGTCATTATTGCTATCTTTCCGTGGCTATAATATCCAGCTAGGCTCCCTCCTTCCCTTTTTCTCGCTGCTATTATGATGTCTTCTGATACATCATCAGACTTTCTTGCTCTTAATTGGCATCCAGTTGATTTTAACTTATGGCGGCTCGATAGAAGAAAGAGACCTCCAAAATCCACGGTCAACAACTGATCTTGCAAACTCAAGAGACCATGCCTTTGAGTTTATCGGCTTGTAATGTGACTTTCTTCGTTTTTGTGCCACCTTCTTCATTGTTGTGCCGCCTTACCATTTCCTTCTATCTTACCAAGTATCCTTTCTAATGAAGCTCACATTCCATGTTCCTGCAATCTGTGCTAGGCAGCTTGGGACTTTCAGTTCACCTCTGAGCACATCAACAGCTGAAGGTCCTCTCTATCCAAGCACTGCTGTATTCTTAGACACAGTGCTGACCATGCTTGCTCTTTGTCAGTAGGTAGTTGAATGCCTTTCCAACTTAAGAGTCTCATCTTCTCACATTCTCTCCTTTTCTCTGTGATTGTTTCATTATAGCAGTGTTTCTGAACCTTGGGGTTGGGACCCCTGAGGGCATCACAAAGGTGTTGCCAAAGATCATCAGAAAACATATACGAGGGCAGGTCAATAAGTCTGTGACTTTTTGACTTTTCCGCCTCTTAACTGAAAGAGCAACACTGCTCCTGTCAACAGGCATCTGTCAGTTGACTCCTGTTAAAATTTGAACAAGCTGCGTCATTTAGTTTGTGTTTGACAGCCATTGATAGCAGACTACCGCGTGATTTGAGGAGAAAATGGAAAAAAGTGCATTTCGTGTGCTCATTATGCATTATTTTTTGCGGGGAAAAACCATCACTCAAACCAAGGCTAAGCTTGATAAATACTATGGGGACTCTGCACCATCAATTTCAATGGTAAAAAAAGTGGTTTACTGAATTTTGTTGTGGCCGTACAAGCACGGAATATGCCGAACGTTCTGGACGCCCAGTTGAGGTCTCTACACCTGAAACAATTGGAAAAAAATGCGATATGGTATTGGCCAATTGGAGATTGAAAGTGTGAGAAATTGTGGAAGCCATAGGCATCTCACATGGCTCAGTGGTTTCAATTTTTAAATGATCACTTGGGTATGAGAATGCTTTCCGCAAGATGGGTGTCACGTTTCCTCACAATCGACCACAAATGCAATCGTATGACAATTTCGCAGGAGTGTTTGGCGTTGTTCAACCGCAATATGGATGAGTTTTTGCACCGTAACCATGGACGAAACATGGATCTACCACAACACACCAGAGACCAAACAGCAGTAAAAACAGTGGGTTTTTCGGGGTGAATCGGCGCCAAATTAGGCCAAGGTGGGTTTGTCAGCCAATAAAGTCATGGTGACCGTTTCTTGGGATGCACGCGATATAATTCACATTGACTACCTTCAAAAGGGGGGGAAATAATCAATGGTGAATATTATGCCAAATTATTGGGTCGATTTAATGAGGATTTGGAAAAAACGACGGCATTTGGCCAAGAAAAAAGTTCTTTTGCACAGGACAATGCAAGGGTGCACACATGTGCAGTTGCCATGGCAACAATCCATGAATTGGGATAGGAATTGCTCCCTCATCCCCACTATTCTCCGGATTTAGCCTCAAGTAACTATTTCTTGTTTCCAAACCTGAAGAAAGGACCCGGCGGAAAGAGATTTGACTCAACAATGAAATCATCTCACAAACAAATACCTATTTTGATGACCTCGACAAATCTTATTTTTTGGAAGAGATTAAAAAATTGGAAAAATGTTGGACAAAGTGTATAAAGCTCAAAGGAGACTATGTTGAAAAATAAAATGATTTTTTATCCAAAAACCTGTGTTTCATTCAAAAAGTCACGGACTTATTGACCCGCCCTCGTAGTTCTGCTGGTCTTAGGAACCCCTTTGGCAGAGAAGGCTGAAGATCTCTTCGCCTGTCCTTCTCTTCCTTTTTTTGGAAACAGATGGCGGATTCTCCTACCAAAAGCCCTCCTCCGCTGTGATTGGCTGGACTCTCAGCCAATGGGAGGGCTGTTTCTGAGACTCCCAAGTGGGGAGGGGAGAGCAGTCATGCTTGACTCAAGGCAGAGTGGTGCGTATGTGCAGATGAGGGAGACCGTGCAAGGCGGGAGGAAGGTACGCGTCAACAAATCCCTTCAAGGCATGGAAGTTCTGTGTGGGAAGTCTGGCCCAATTCTATCATTGGTGGGGTTCAGAATACTCTTTGATTGTACGTGAACTATAAATCCCAGCAACTACAACTCCCAAATATCAAAGTCTATTTTCCACAAACTCCATCAGTGTTCACATTTGGGCATATTCAGTATTCATGCCAAGTTTGATACAGATCTATCATTGTTTGAGTCTACAGTGCCCTCTGGATGTAGGTGAACTACGACTCCAAAACACGAGGTCAATGCCCACCAAACCTTTCCAGTGTTTTCTGTATTCCATCACCCAAGTCATCGATAAAGATGTTGAGTAACTTTGGGATCAGAACCAAGCCCTGTTGCACCTTATTAGTAATTTCTCTCCATGATGAAGCGAAGCCACTGGTGAGCATCCTTTGGTCTGGCTAGTCAACCAATTATTGAAAGGTAGCATTATCTAGAGTCCCCTGGTGGTACAGTGGGTTAAACTGCTAAGCTGCTAAAATTGCTGACTGAAAGGTTGGTGGTTGGAATCCGGGGAGTGGAGTGAGCTCCCACTCCTAGGCCCAGCTTCTGCCAACCTGCAGGAAAGTAATGGCACTCCATGCAGTCATGCTAGCCACATGATCTTGGAGGTGTCTGTGAAGAACACTGGCACTTTGGCTTATTAAGTCTAGTAGAGTTGGACACTAGTAGACTTAATGTCAGGGGAAACCTTTACCTTTACTTTTAGCATTATCCCGGGAAGATCCAGGATAAACATTGCAATAAGTGGTGCAGATGGTAATCCGTAGGAAGGTTCAATACAGGAATATTCCACACTGGGAAGGGTTGTGTTATTGTTCCGCTTGATATTGGTATGTATATATTTCCTATTATATTAATTTGTTCTAGGCTATGTATGGTGTTAATTAGCACACTAATATGTTACCAATATTACAGATCATGTTTCCAGATGCTTTGGACACTGTTTATGTATGAATTGAGCCCCGAAAAAGCCTTTTTTGGCGAAACGGTGTAATGGCCGATATATTCCACATTAGCGAGCCATCGGCTTGAGCTTTCAAGCCCCACCCTCAGGAGGACTCGATTGCACCCTCCGCATCCACCTGGAGTTCGTGTCTGCCTTCCGCCCGCCTTTATTCCTGTATTGAACCTTTCTACAGATTACGATCTGCACCACTTATTGCATTGTTTATCCCGGATCTTTCCGATTGTGAAATTGTGAATTTATCCTTCCTGGATTGGGATTATGGACCCATCGACTATCGGACATTTGTGGTTGCTTCTACTGAACGCGGGTGGTAATGACCTTAACTCTTAGTATTGTATTACTACATGCTTCACATTTGTGAATTATATATTTTGATACTGACCTATTTAGTGTCGTTGTGCTTCACACCCTGTGTGTTTTTTTTGCTTGTTTCTAGTCTCTTTGGCTCTGTTGTTTATTATGTTTTTGAGAAACCCATGTTGACTTTTAGTAGTGCCATTGGTGGGTTCCCTGACAGAGACAGAAGATGTATACTGAATTCCAGCCATCTATATATATAAATGGAACGACCGCCCCAAACAGAGAAACCTTACAACGCAGAGACACAAAACTTGCCAACAGAAATAGGCCTCAAGCAAGGTACGTTTGTAGCAAAGAAACTCCCCCCCCCAAAACCGTGTAGGCCCCCAAAACAACGAGTAAAAAAACTACGTTTCCCAGCATCCTCCAGGGCTGCCAACGACTCTCCCAGCCGCAACATTCTGACAACATGATTGGCTGCCAATAAGGGCGGATTTGCATAACTCCTGTACTGGCCAGCCAACATGAACATTCCGACCCATAATAAACTGTCAGAGGAGGATAAGGCAAAGGCCTGAGGCACAAACACAAACACCCAATTCACTTCCCACAGAAAATTTACACCCCTACAAATCACAGACCACGCCCAAAATTGACAGTAAGGCTTCATTAACTTAATTTCCCTGACTAGGCCTCACTTAATGGAATGCTGTTTATGCTCTGAATTGACAGTAAGGCTTCATTAACTTGATTCTCCCGACTAGCCCTCAGCTCGTTGGACATTGTGTATGGCCTGACTTGACAGTAAGGCTTCATTAACTTGCTGTTCCTGACTAGGCCTCAGCTCATGGGACATTGTGTATGGCCTGAATTTACAGTAACCTACCTTGGCACACAGAGCCCCTATGACCCATGCTACATTCTACTACAGTTTGGAGGAGGGTGGACCATGGATTATGGGACTTGAAGTACCTCCATGGATAATGGGATTTGTAGTACTTCAAAACCCATCATTCCCCACAGACCACTGTGTCCAAGAAGCAAGACCGATAAAGACCAAACTTGGCAAACAATGCACCCCATGACCCATCCGACTGCAGATTAGAGGAGGACACACCATGGATAATGGGATTTCAAGTACCTCCACTCACTTCCAAAGTACCCCACCCACACTCGCATCAACCTCTACATCAACACAGCAGACGGAAAGACAAAAAACATTGTATATCCACAAGCTATGCAGAACGCCAGCAACACCACACAACAACAACTCCACAGGACTCCAACATCCCACCCACCAAAACAACCCACAACAACACAGCCATGACCCCAACAACACCATAACTAACAACAACTCCAACCCTTACATACTCAGACTTCCTCGCATCTCCAAAATAGGGCACAGCAACGCGTGCCGGGTACAGTTAGTTAATATAAAAAGGGTAGATGTATGACAATCCCTCCTTCTTCAACTAAAAGACCAGTTGGTGGCCCAACACCTGCCTGAATAAAATAGATGAATAAGAAACCAATGTGAGAGGATGAAAGAACAGAGAAAAGGCCCTCTTTCATGGGGGAAAATGTACATGAATTTCAGTGTGGAAAGAAACCCAATACTGAATACTAACAGTCTGGGAATATTAGTGGTGAAAAAGACTGTGATCGATTTTTACGTCCTTAAACCTTCTTTGTTATACAGTTAGCCTTCAGTCTCTTTGGTTTTCTTTCCCACAATCCAGTCATTCTCCTCTCACATTTCTATATTGCATTGTTTTTCAATTCATACATTTTTTATCTCCTCGGCTGGAAGCTCTTTGTTTATTCTGTTCTGCCAATTCCCTCATTTGCTCTAATAATTCGGCCGATTCCCTCTCTCCTTATTATTTCAGAGAAGATAATCTTATTTTTAAAGGAATGACCATCTCCCTCCTATGGCTGCCACAGTCTTTTAGTGCTGTTTTCAGCTTCATTATCATGCCATGTGGGAAGCTGCTAATATCCCCATTTTTAAAATGGGAGAAAGGGAGACCTAGGGAAGAAAACGAGTCATTATGACTTCCCCAGGGAATGCATGGCTACAAACAAAGTATTCCTGTTGTATTCAGAGGGAAGACTTGAACTCGGATCTCTTATCTCAGTAGGCAGTGGTTTCATTATCAGATCCTACATTCTAAAAAGAATGTCTCTTCAACATTAAAACTTTAAACAAAGTCCAAAATCTCGGTTTTTGGAGATTTGATGGCTTTATTGCCACTGTTTCATCCACAGTGGGAAGGAATTTATTTATTTATTTATTTTAAAAAAGTGTACCCCGACCTTCTCACCTCCAAGGAAGGACTCAGACCAGCTTACAGTATATTAAAATACATAAAAACAGAGATACATAAAAACCACATTCAACTCGGTCTATAAAAGTGGTCACCCATTTCAGATTGAAATCAATCTCGGCCTATTCTGGGAAGGCCTCGTTCCACATCCAAGTCTTCACTCACCTCCTGAAGGACAACAGGGAGGGGGCAGATCTAACATCGCTTGGGAGGGAGTTCCACAGCCGAGGGGCCACAACAGAGAAGGCCCTGTCTCTCATCCCCACCAGACGCGCTTGCGAAGATGGCGGGATTGAGAGCAGGGCCTCTTCGGAAGATCTTAATGTCTTTGATGGTTCTTAAGGGAGAATTTGTTCGGGCAAGTAAACTGGGCCGGAACTGTATAGGGTTTTGTAGGTTAAAACCAGCACTTTGAATTGTGCTTGGAAACTAATTGGCAGCCAGCAGAGCTGGTGCAACAAGCGAGTTGTATGCTCCCTGTACCCCGCTCCTGTTAGTAACCTGGCTGCCGAACGTTGGACTAATTGCAGTTTCCGAACAGTCTTCAGAGAGCATTGGAGTAGTCTATTCGAGATGTAACCACAGCATGGACTACCGTGGCCAAGTCAGACTTCCCAAGGAATATTACTGGACAGGCATGTAGCTTGGGGGGCTGAGGGGCTTCAGCCCTCCCCCCAATTTTCTGCGAGAAGGTCTTACTGGTACATTATTTAAATTGTTATGTTTATTCCTATCATGATCTGATCACCATGCTCAATATATCCCATATGCATGGGGGTATTGGGATAATTATACAAAAGGTTTGCTAGGGTAGACCCTATCACACTCAAACTCAGCCCTCCCTCCCCCGAATCAAAATCCTGGCACTGGAGCATTGCAGCACACCAAAATACTTGGGAGTTATTCTGGATCATGCTCTGACTTACAAGAAGCATGGGTTGACTATCAAGCAAAATTGGGTGTTAGAAATAATATCATACGAAAGCTGACTGGCACAACCTGGGGATCACAACCAGATACAATGAAGACATCTGTCCTTGTGCTTTGCTACTCTGCTGCTGAATATGCATGCCCAGTGTCGAATACCTCTCACCACATTAAAGCAGTGGATGTGGTTCTGAATGAGACATGCTGCATTATTACAGGATGTCTATGCCCCACACTACTGCTGAAATTATACTGTTACTAGGTGTACCCGGCACACGTTGCTGTGCCCTATTTAGGAGATGCGAGAAAGTCTGAGTATGTAAGGATTGGAATTGATGTTACTTATGGTCTTGGTGGGGTCATGGCTGTGTCGTTGTGGGTTGTTCTGGTGGGTGGGATGTTCAAGTCCTGTGGAGTTGTCGGTGTGTGGTGTTCCTGGCATTCTGCAGAGCTTGTGGATATACAATATTTTTTGTCTTTCCGTCTGCTGTGTTGATGTAGAGGTTCTGTGGTTTCCCAACTCTGGAGCACGCTACGTAGAGTTGTCCGTGGGAGAAGCATTCTGTGTCAAGGTCTATGCCACAGATTTGTAGTGTTTGTCCTTGAGCCTTGTTTATGGTGATGGCAAGAGCTAGTGTAGTGCAGCGTCTTTCTGTTCTGGCGTTTGTTCTGCCCTTTTTTGTGTGTGATGTATGTAGCGTTGCGAGTGTGTTGTCCGATGCTGTTCTTTTAGGATGCATGGCTTGTCTTTTGGGTCAGCTTATGCCTGTGTGGAAGGAAGGAATGGCATACAAATGGGTTGAGCAGTAGACACAAGGTTGTGTTATGTGCGTATTGTGTTGTGTGTAGGTATTACTTTTGTGTTATTCTGGGGGTATGTGTTTGTCAGTGGTGCCTGTGTCCCTGGTGCCCTATTTGTCTCCCTCCTAGATCTTGACCATGGCAGTTTAACCCTCAACCGAAATCACTCAGCATTCTAAGTGGCTTTGCCCACCGTTACTATGGTAACTGATGTTGGCCAATGGGTTTCGCTGGCTGCCGCAGAGGATGCTGGGAAATGTAGATTTTTTTGTATCATTGTTTTGGGGGCCTTCTAGGTTTTTTTGGGGGAAAGTTTCTTTGCTAAAAACCTTCCTTGCCTGAGGCCTATTTGTGTTGGCAAGTTTGGTGTCTCTGCCTTGGAAGGTTTCTCTGTCTCTGTCAGTCGTTCGACGACGGGACCTCCTTTATATAATAGATTGTACCACCTGACATCCGCCAGGAAGTAGCAGCCAACAATGAGAAGACCAAGTCAGTGACATCTCTGGCCCATCCTGTTTGGATATCAACTAGCACACCAACGCCTGAAATCAAGAAATAGTTTTGTAAGATCTACAAAGATACTTGCAGGAATACTTCAGCAAGTGAGAGTCCAAAAGTGGTAGACTAAAACCCAGAACCTCAAACCATGACTGAGACCAAATGAGATACTTCCTCCTGGGCATAGAAGACTGAGTGACTTGGAAGGCACTGAACAAACTGCACTCTGGCACCACGAGATGCAGAGCCAACCTTAAGAAATGGGGCCACAAAGTGGAGTCCACGTCATGCAAGTGTGGAGAAGAGCAAACCACAGTCTGAGCCCTGACACATGCACAATGGAAAACCTTCTCACAGCGACACCAAAGGCACTCCAAATGGCTATCTGGTCAAAGGACATTTAATATAATACCAAGTGTTTTAACTTTGTGGTTTTAAATACATTACAACTGTACCATCGGTTTGCTTCTGACATGATAAATGAATAAATAAACAAACAAAATATCTACGGTCATACTTTTGCATAGAAATCTCTATAGGAAAATGTCATGGGGAATTAAAAATGGGAAAGAATTTTGAGAATTTTGGATGTTATGCTGACATTATCAATATTTGCACCTCTTTAAATGTGTTCACCTTTCCTTCAGCTGTCCTCTGCCAACAAGTAGCAAGTATCCATAGAGAAAGATTACTGAGAGAAGAGAAGCTCCAGGAAAGTCAATTCTGTGCAAAATTTGCATGGAGCAGAAAACACCATTCTCTTGAAAAGAAACAGCTTTTTGCACAGGAAAAGATTTCTTTACAGATATATGGCAGGGGGTTGGATTGGCAAGGGGTTGGATTGGATGGCTCATAAGGTCTCTTCCAACTCTATGATTCTTTGAAACTTAACCGGATGATGTATTAAAACATGAAGTCTTCAAAAATGGGCCGGGGTGATCTATGGTGTTAGTGAATTATTTCTAACAACTTTTTATTTATTTGCTGTACCCAGCAGATGTAATAATTAATTCTATTTTACTATTTATTTTTCATTCTATTTTTATTTATTTTATTTAATTTATTTACTATAGTTATACCCCGCCCTCACTCACCTTGACGGGGACTCAGAGCGGCTTGCAAGTAGGCAACAATTCAATGCCGCATAAACAGAACATATAAATAAAATAAACATATGCATTAAAACCCATAAAGTAAAAAATCCAAACATTAAAACGAATTATTAAAAAAACACAATTCAAAATTATATCCCAGGAGCCATCAAAGTCGTAACTGTACTTATTCCATATCACTTATTGCACTGAATTTACTGTCCGAAGGCTTGGTCCCACGGCCATGTTTTTAATTTCATTCGAAAGGCCAGGAGGTTGGGAGCTGGCCTGATTTCACTGGAGAGGAAGTTCCATAGCCAAGGGACCACCACTGAGAAGACCCTGTCTATCGTCACCACCAACCACACCTGCGATGGAGGTGGGACCGAGAGCAGGGCCTCCCCGGAAGATTTTAACTTCGAAGGCAATTCATAGAGGGAAATTGGACACGTAAGCTGGTTCAGAGCTGATTAGGGCTTTATAGGCTAAGCCAGTGCTTTCTGCTAGGTATCAGACTGACAGCCAGTGGAGCTGACACAACAGGGGGTTGTATGCTCCCCATATATCGCCCATTGGACAACTTGAAGCTTGAAAACAGTCTTCAAAAGCAACCCTACATAGAGTGCATTGTAGTAATCTATTTGGGATGTAACAAGAGCATGGGCCACCATGACCAAGTTTGACGTCTCAAGGTATGGGTGCAACTTGTGCACACGTTTAATTGTGCAAAAGCTCCCCTGGCCACCACCGAGACTTAGGATTCTAGTTAGTGATGAATCTAGAAGAACTCTCAATCTTCAGGGGGATTGTAACCTTACACCCTGTTTGGCCTTTTGACTGCCAGGAGTACCTTTTTCTTGTCTGGATTTAATTTCAATTTGTTCACTCTCATTCAGACCATCACAGCTGCTAAGCACCCATTCAGGACCTGGACAGCCTCCTTAGCAGCAGGTGGAAAGGAGTGATAGAGTTGGACGTCATCTGCGTACAGACGGCATCAAACGCCAAAACTCTAGATTACCTCTCCTAGTGGCTTAATGTAGATGTTAGACAATACTGAACCCTGTGGGACCACACAGGACAAAAGCTGTGGAGCCAAGCAGGTGTTTCCAAGGACTGGAGCCACTGCAAAACAGTACTTCCAAGCCCCATTCCAGCGAGGCATCCCAGAAGGGGACGCCTTGTGAGAATCTTTAATTGTATCGTTTTTAAGGTTGTGTGTTGCTTTGGTTTATTTTAAGGTTGTGAGTTGTGTCTATTTTTAATTGTATAGTTCTTAAGATTGTGAGTTGCTTTGGGAAATAAATGAGGTACAAATGATGATAATGATGATGATGCTATGCAAAATTTATATGGTGCACTCATTTGCATCAACTATGAGCATCCAAGATGCCCTGTCGGTGCAATGGGCAAAAACCTTGTGGCGGCAGGACTGAAGATCAACAGTTGGAGGTTCGAATTCGGGGAGAGGGTGGATGAGCCCCCTCTGTCAGCTCCAGCTCCCCATGCAGGGTCATGAGAGAAGCCTCCCACTAGGATAGTAAAAAAGATCAAAACATGTGAGCTTCTTCTGAGCAATGTCCTTGCAGACAGTCAATTCTTTCACACCAGGAGCAACTTGTGGTTTCTCAAGTCACTCCTGACGTGAAAAATAAATTGCATCGTAAACAGATTATTTTGTAAGTAACAGCATTTTATGTACAGAAAAAATTTTTTTTACACCAAACTCATTTTCTCTACCAAAAACGTTTCCTATGCAGAAAATGTTGTTTTCTGTGCAAAACAACCATGCATGAATTTTGTGCAGAATAAATCCTAAATTGCGAATAGCTTTCCAAAATGGGATAGTTTAAAAGACTTTCTTGTGGTGGGAAGAAGATTAATAAAATTACTCATTGTGTTGTCAAAGGCTGACTCTCTCATCCCCCCCCCCCCAAAAAGAAACCTAAAGAAAAATTGCATCCATAGTTGTGATGCCACATCAGTGAAAGATTCAGTACGAGGCTGGATTATTACAGTAATATTAATTTGAACTCATGCCCTGGAAGGGCCATGTCGGAAAATCATGAGATTCCAGTCTTGTTCCTGCCACTAATTTGTAAAGTCGTCTCTGTTTTGCCTGTTGCAAGTTTCTTGTTTTGCTCTTCCTTCGCCCTGATTGCTGGGAAATGAACACGACAAGGTCTAAACTGAAATGAAAGGGAGGGTGCAAGGTGCTAACGAAGGTGACAGCAATTAAGCCTAGCCCTCTGTTTGCAACAGCAAGGTGAACGAGGGGAGTGCTAATTATGGAGTGATGTGCTACTTTGCAGTCTAAGAGCAACCCAAGCCATAAGGTTAAGGAAGAGAGATCTTAGGGAACGAGAAGAGACAATGGAGTGAAGTTTCCTCCTTTGCTTTGAAAGCAAATGCCACCTTTGTGCTACTTGCTTATTCTCAGCTAGATGTGCAAGCTTCAGTCCAATGCAAGCAGTGCAGTTAAGCAATGACTGTTTTAATTCATCCCACTCACTTTTTCAGTAGGGCAGGATGGGACTCAAAACACATAGATGTTCTCAGTGTTCTCACCAGTTTCCCCAATGGGTAAAACTGACAAAACTGGAAGTACGTAGAATTGAGTGTAGTTATTTTTTGAGCAGGAGGTGGACAATTGTGGTAAGCTGAACTACAAGTCTGGAGAGGCTGAATCCCCACACAACCATGAAACTCAGTGAGAGACCTTGGACAAGTTATGCACTCTCAGAGGCAAGCAATGGCAAGCCTCATTTGAACAAGTTTGCCGTTAAAACCATTTCATATAACAACAAAAAGTGATGGGGAGTGCAATAGTGGCAGGATCAGGACGTAGCTTTTTGTCCCAGGGGCCTTTAAGGTAATTCATGGAGAAAAATCAACAAAACTTCCCACCTCATCATGCGTTCAGCACCTTGATTTTAGACTTAAATCTAGAGAAGTTCCACAATGACACTTTTATTTATTTATTTATTTACAGTATTTATATTCTGCCCTTCTCACCCCGCAGGGGACTCAGGGCAGATTACAATGTACATATACATGGCAAACTTTCAATGCCATACACACACAACATATATAGACAGACACTCAGAGGCTATTTAACATTCCAGCTTCTGGCTACCAGGGGAGTTGTCGCTTCCTCATTTCCCCACGAGATTTTTATGGCCTCATAAATCAGTTAAATTAGCCTCCCCACAAAGTGGTACCTAAATTTCCTACTTGACAGATGCAACTGTCTTTTGGGCTGCAAAGGTCAACAACAAGCTACACAATTTTGGTCGGGAGATCACTCCAACCTGGGCTGGCTTCAAACTCATGACCTTTCGGTCAGTAGAGCAACTACAGTACTTTCCTAGTAAGGACTGTACAATTACACAGGAAACAACACTTTCAAACCAAGGACATGGATGTTCTTAGTTGGTACAAGGTGTTCTTGCATACTTATTTTGTTAAGAATGCAGTTCAACTTTCCTTTTTAAAAAAATAGGTGGCTATTGAAAATAGCTTGTTAGCCTCTCCTGTTCTTGGCATGATCAAAGGTCTGGAGACCATGTCCTATGAGGAGAGTCACAAAAAGCTGGGTCTGTTTAGCCTACAGAAGAGAAGGTTGAGAAGAGACACGATTGCCATGTATAAATATGTTAAAGGATGTCATAAGGAAGAGGTAGAAGGCTTGTTTTCTGCTGCCCTGGAATCTAGGACTCGGAACAATGTATTCAAATTAAAGGAGATTTTACCGAAACTTGTGCGTCAGCTGCACCCGTACCTTGGGAAGTCTGACTTGGCCACGGTGGTCCACGCTTTTGTTACACACCGAATACATTACTGCAACGCATTCTATGTGGGGTTGCCTTTGAAGACTGTTTGGAAGCTACAAATGGTCCAACTGGTGGCAGCCAGGTTACTAACAGGAGTGGCGCTCAGGGAGCACACAACTCCTCTGTTGCGTCAGCTCCACTGGCTGCCAATTTGCTACCGAGCACAATTGAAAGTGCTGACTTTAGTCTATAAAGCCCTAAATGATTCCAGCCCAGCTTACCTGTCCAAACGTATATCCTCCTATGAAACATCTAGGAGCTTAAAATCGTCTGGGGAGGTCCTGCTCTCAATCCCGCCTGCCTTGCAAGTGTGATTGGCAGAGACGAAGGACAGAGCCTTCTCAGTAGTGGCCCCCCGGCTATGGAACTCCCTCCCCAGGGGTATTAGATCAGCCCCCTCCTTCCTGACTTGCCAAAAAAAGTAAAGACCTGGCTCCTTGAGCAAGCTTTTGAGAATGCAGCGGAATAGATAACTTGGAACTATGAATGATGAACATGGAATGGCCAGACGATGTGACTGGATAACATTTTTAACAGGATGACACCAATAATGATATGTTTTAACAGTTTTTATATATGTTTCATATTGCAATGCTGATTGTTTTTAATAGCACTTTTACGAATGTCTGGCATTGAATTGTGCTAATCTGTAACCCTCCTTGAGTCGCCCTATGGCTGAGAAAGGCGGGCTATAATTATCATAAATAAATAAATAAATAAACATTAGAAAGAACCCCTGCTTGGCAAGGGACTGGACTAGATGGCTCATGGGGTTCTCTTTCAACTCTAGTATTCAATGATTCTATGGCAGGTAATCGTTCCATGCTAAATCATTGGTTGAGGTATTTCATGTAGGTAATGGATAGTAAATTTCTGCTACATATAGCATCTTGTCCATCTTCCTTGAATGTTTGAGATAGATGGTTGAGACAGTTTGGAAACTGCAATTAGTCCAGCGGGCGGCAGCCAGACTACTAACTGGAGCTACATTCAGGGAGCATACCACCCCCCCTGTTGTGTCAGCTCCACTGGCTGCCTGTCCATTTCCGAGCTCAATTCAAAGTGCTGGTTTTGACCTTTAAAGCTCTATATGGTTCTGGCCCAGCTTACTTGTCCGAACGCATCAGCCGCTACGTCCCACCTCGTAATTTAAGATCATCCGGGGAGGCCCTGCTCTCGCTCCCGCCTACTTCTCAAATGCGGTTGGTGGGGACGAGAGATATGGCCTTCTCGGTGGTGGCTCCCCATCTGTGGAACGCACTCCCAATTGATATACGATCAACCCCATCCCTCCTGGAATTCAGGAAAAAAGTGAAATCCTGGTTATGGGACCAGGCATTTGCACATTAGGACGATACAGCACTTTAGATTGGATTGAAATGGCAAACTGGTGGACATGACCCAATGCTTCTATTATGGACGGAATACTGTTTTTAACTTATGTGAATGTATATGATATATTTTAATGCTAATTGTATTTTAATGTATTTTAATGATAATTGTATTTTAATTTTTTAATTCTGGTTTTGGTTTTCTATTATATGTATACTGTGTTTTTGGCATCGAATTGTTGCCGTTGTTAGGCCGCTCTGAGTCCCCCCTCAGGGGTTGAGAAGAAGTGGGGTAGAAATGGTGGAAATAAATAATAAATAAATAAATACTGTCTGAAGGATGGAAGTGTCCTTCATTCACTCTTTCAAGGGAGGAGATTTCGTTTGGATATAGTATTCAGACCACTAGGATCAGTTAGCAAATTTTGCAGCTGCTAGTGGTCATCCAGATATTTTGGACTTTCATTCCCTGATTTCCTGATCAATGTGATTTCAGGGCCATCTGGGAGTTGAAGTCCTTGCAAACCATGGTTTTATGGCATCTTCATTCTGTCTGTTCCACATTGAAGACCACTCTACATGTCTGCCTGCGGGCAGAAATACCTAGATGCAGGACATCCCATAGTTCTTGAAAGCATCTGATTATCTGTGCTTGTCAAATGTTCCTCTACAGAAGACTGGGAACTACCACCTAATAGACCCACGGCCCGATTAATCTGCTAATATTTATAATTGTGGCTGTAGGGAATAACCTCATTTCTTTTGAGAGCTTAATTAATCATGGAATCAAATGACTCAGGGAGAAGTTTTCACTAGAGAGGAGATAGATTTGTACAGCTGGAAGGAGAAGTGGCACAGCCGGGGTCAGGCAGATCCTATATCACAGCTGCCAGTGGCAACCAAAAGCTCACAGGAACTCATCAGACAGAGGACATGAGGTGAGTGGGAATCAATCCATCAGAAAGAAAGAGCAGAAGAACACAGGGGTTGTCAAAGCCTTTGCTTGTATTGGAATTTCCTCAATTCAAATAAAGTTCTCCTCTCATCTCAGGGCAGTGTACAATAAAATAAATTCAGAGCAGTTTAGAACAGTGTTTCCCAACCTTTTTTGAGCTGCGGCACATTTTTTACATTTACAAAATCCTGGGGCACACAACCAATCAAAATGACACAAAATGACACTCTAACACAGTAATGCATATAGTTAATATTTTTTAAAAATGTATTTATACACTCAGTGTGAACCCTGGGCCTGTTTTGATGAACACAACATAGATATCCTGGCAGGAATGGCAGAAAGACACAAACTTTCCACACAGAACTCCCATAACCAAGAGAAAATACTATAAGAGTTTGGTGGGCATTGACCTTGAGTTTTGGAGTTGTAGTTCACCTATATCCAGAGAGCACTGTGGACTCAAACAATGTTGGATCAGGACCAAACTTGACATGAATACTCAATATGCCCAAATGTGAACACATATGTAGTTTGGGGAAAATAGACCTTGACATTTGGGAGTTACAGTTTCTGGGATTTATAGTTAACACACAATCAAAGATCATCCTGAACTCTTGCAACAATGGAATTGAACCAAACTTGGCATATTGAACTCTCATTACCAACAGAAAGTACTGAAAGGGTTTGCTTGGGAATTGGCCTTGAGTTTGGAAGTTGTAGTTCACCTACACCCAGAGAGCACTGTGGACTCAAACAGTGTTATGTTATGTTGTTTGTTTGTTTTCTATCCAGAATCACAATGTTGGAAGGAGGCTCACCACTTTAAGGTCCCTAAAACAAGCATGGGAAAACTTTGGCCCTCTGGGTGCTTTGGACTCCAACTCCCACAATTCCTAACAGCCTGAGACCCTTAAATGGCTGAGGGGGGAGGAGAGGAAAAGGACCCGAGGCTGCTAGGAATGGTTGGAGTTGGAGTCCAAAACACCTGGAAGGTCCAAGTTTGCCCACTGGTTGGGAAACACTGGTTTAGAACAATAGCCAATATTCTGCATTGTCGGAAGTACTATAGAGCATCATTATTATAGTTATGGTCAATTATGTCATCCTTCAAAAACCAACCTTTTCAGCCAAGCAGCAATCCAACCAAAGATCGCTGGGGTTTCCAAGGATAGAGATAGATCCAAGAATATGGCCAAGCTACGCACTTCCTCAGTTACTGAGAGTACAGCCCCATCCAAAGCAGGGCATTTACTTGATTTATGGATTCAAGAACTGTCAATCCATAGAACCTTCTTTTATCTTAATTTACCTTTGAATCATTGGCTTTGATGGCATCCAGCCACTGGATCAAGACTTGGATATCCTCCCCCCTTTTCTGACAACAAGGAGAGCTGAGTGTTTTTAGCATATTAATGCAATTTTCATTGTTCATATATTTATTACACACCCCAGAATCCTGTTGGCATCTCTAACACAGGGGTGCCCACACTTTTTGAGCATGCGAGCTACTTATAATAAAACCAAGTCAGAAAGATCTACCGAGAGAGAAGCAGGCCGGAGCCGGGGGAGGGGCAGGGACTGGCAGGGCCTGGCTCCGCCCACTCCCCGCTCTGGCTACAGCGCCACCACAGCTTCTCCAGGGTAGAGGAGGGTATGCCAAGCCAGTAGTGGTATAGCTAGCCACTACTGGCTTGGTATACCCTCCTCAAGACTGAAGAAGCTGTGGTAGCGCTGTAGCCAGGGAGGGGGTGGGGCCTAGTGTGGCATGGCTCCGTCCCCTCATAAGCGCCCGATCCAGCTGGGATCAACCTCCTAAGGTCCCGGGATTGACCAGTTGATCGCGATCGACTTCCTGGGCAGCCCTGCTCTAAAACATGTGTACATTCCCTTACAATAGTGGTTCCCAACCTGTGGTCTGTCAACCACCAGAGGCCCATAAGAACTAAAATATGGTCCACGGCCTCACCATTACTATGCTGTTGTACCCACATGGGGAGCTGGAGCTGACAGAGGGAGCTCAACCCACTCTCTCCAGATTCAAACTGCGGATCTGTCAGTCACCAGTCCTGCTGGCAAAGGGGTCTAACCCTTTGTGTTACCAGGAGCTCCACAAGGTTTTGTAGCCATATGCTCAACTCACATTCAGAGTTTTACAATGCAGGAGTTGCAATGAATTTCAGCCGGAAACATTGGGAATGATTGTCTTATCAAGGCTTCCTGGAATGAGCTGCCATTCAGATTGGCCACTTGTTATTGAGCCTCTCTGAAATCAAATCACTAACTTCCCCAGTTGAAGGACGTATATACCATTACCAGCTAGCGCCCTCCCGGAATCATCACTTCCCATCATCTAGCAAGACCTGTTAGCTTGAAACTGTGGCTAAACTAGATGGAGGTCATGCTCCTAATCCTCCAGCCACAGGACATTGCTGAGTGACTGAGACCAACGGTGGCAATAGCAGGATGATTATAATCACTCTGGACAGACTGTCATTCTGAGCAATTCATGCACACAGACACATCGTTGCCACCCCGTGCAGAAAATCTGCATTCTGTCTCGATATTTAAAACAAGCAATCAAATCAATCAAGGACTCCCACAGCTTTTAGCATCACTTTTATTTCTAATAAGCATTTGGGCAGAACCGCCGGTCCTCTTAAGTCATCTTACAGTAAATAAGAAGTGATGCTCACTTTTTCTGACATGAGCTTTTCTCCCTGCCAGCTTTGCAGTAATGAGACAAAGTCCTCCACATAGACATTAGGTGGCAGTGGAGGCACGCCGAGAGAGCTTCTCGGCTAGTCTTTCATGTCTACAATTTTCGGTAGAGTCAGGATGACAGAGCAGAAAATGCCTTTTTAGATCCCCCCCCCCCCCAGCGAGGAATACCTTGTTCAGACTTGGTGTCTCTCTGGAGCACAATTGCCGTCGGCTGGGATGGATGGGAAAGAGCAGGGAAAGATTCAGCATATCAGTTGCAGTAAGGAAGCATTATCTCCATTGTGTATGTCCTTTTGTTGCCACTGTATTTAATTATTTATTATTTATTTAAAACTTTTGTATCCCGATCTTCTCAACCCCCATAGAAAAGTAAGAAATCCAAAATCATGATTTGTCTATTCAGATGTGACTTATGGACCACTTTTGTGTCTCTGGTAGACTACTGTTGAGCTCTGGGGACCCGGTTTCTTCTGTTTTACTTTGAAATCAGTCTGATATATTGGCAATTCAACCCTGATATATTGGCTACGCCACCCAAGACATCTCCCAGATGTCCTCATTTGCCTTCCCCACCTGACTCTTCAAGGCTTTATAGGTAAAGGTAAAGGTTTCCCCTTGACATTAAGTCCAGTCGTGTCCGACTCTAGGGGTTTGTGCTCATCTCCATTTATAAGCCGAAGAACCGCCATTGTACGTAGATGCCTATAAGGCAGGGGTGCTCACACTTTTTCAGCATGCAATCTACTTATAAAACAACCAAGCCAAAATGATCTACCTACCCACTACAAAAATGTGAAACATATAACACAATATCTGTTTTGAACTGGGTTTTCTGAGTCCACACTGCCATATAATCCGATTCAAAGCAGATAACATGGGATTGTATTCAATTGTGTGAAAAAGACCTCAGATAACCCAGGGCCGGCAGCACTTGGGCGGCGTCGGGAGCCTGCGGGGCGGGACTGAGCCTTCCTTCCGCCCTGCCTGCGATCTACCAGGATGCCCTACCCGATCTATCAGTAGATCACGATCTACCTAATGAGCACCCCTGCTCTAAGGTCATATGGCTGGCATGACTGCTTGAAGCACCGTTACCTTCCCACTGAAGCAGTACTTCATTTGCATGTTTTTGAACTGCTAGGTTGACAGAAGCTGGGGCTAACAGCGGGAAATCACCCCCCCCCCCCGGATTCGAACCACCAACCTTTTGGTCAGCAACTCAGCTGTTTAACCCATTGTGTCATCAGGGGGCCGTCCAAGGCTTTATATAAACCCATAATTCAAATTAAAACAATGCTTCTTCTTCTTCCCCTGGACATAGTGGAGCAGCCCAGGGAGAAAGGATATAAATTACCCTTTGCCATCCCATGAAGTTGTCCATGACTGTGTCTACTGTAAATCAACCAAATCTCTGTCATTAGGTTGAGATATACAGTATATTCTTCCCATAGTGACTGGTGGCTTCCATGTTAGTGCTATCTAAATTGTTGAACCAAAATAGTTTTAACAACTTGGCTATCTCCTTCAATGCTCAGATTAAAATCCAAAATGGATTCACGAGCACATTGACATGTTTCCTAGCTGCTTCTGCCTTTCCCTCCTACCTGAATGAAGGATGGCAGATCTTTTGACTGATCACACAGTCTATCTTACCTCTGTTTAAAACATGTTGAAAGCTAGGGTGATGGAAGCCTCCCACTTAAACCTCTGTGCAATATGTAATACAGCATCTTCCCTGTCCCCTATAATACATTTTCCACTCTCCTGTTCCTTTAACATTAAGCAGGGATAGCAGTAACTAGTGAAGAGAAAGAGGAGAAGAATGGTATTGTGTACAGCTACTTTGTGTTTGGTGTTCATACCATGTTTCTTAAATGCTAGTGTTCGA
This sequence comes from Anolis apletophallus, assembly GCA_030556195.1. Taxonomy (NCBI): domain Eukaryota; kingdom Metazoa; phylum Chordata; class Lepidosauria; order Squamata; family Anolidae; genus Anolis; species Anolis apletophallus. Next base: position 39,915,349 of record JARBWK010000011.1, on the reverse strand, counting down.
TCTAAGGTGACACTGAGATATTTAGGATGGGAACAGTGTTGGAGCTCTTGACCTTCCCAGGTAACTTTCAATTTCCTGTTGGCTTCACGGTTATGTAGGTGGAAAGTGCACACTTGTGTCTTGGCAAGATTGGCTTCAGGTAGTTATCTTAGTAGTAGCTGGAGAGATCTTTCAGGGCATTAGTAATTTGGTTTTCAACTGTTTCATAGTCTTTTGCTTATGTTGTTAGACCAAGGTCATCAGCTTATATAAAGCTCTTTGTGAGTGGTGGCTGTAGCTGATAATTAGTAAAGATGTTAAACAAGGTTGGTGCGAGAATGCTGCCTTGGGGTAAGCCAGTATTTAGCGTCCTCCATCTACTTTCCCTGCTCTGAAACTCCATGAAAAAGCTGCAGCTTTCTAGGAGGTTCTGAAGAGCTTTTGTAAAATCATGTTGTTGTTTATTCGTTCAGTCGCTTCTGACTCTTTGTGACCTCATGGACCAGCCCATGCCAGAGCTCCCTGTCGGCCATCACCACCCCTAGACCTTCAAGGTCAAGTCAGTCACTTCAAGGATACTATCCATCAACCTTGACCTTGGTTGGCCCCTCTTCCTTTTTCCTTCCTTTCCCCCCAGCATCGTGTTCTCCAAGCTTTCCTGTCTTCTCATGTGGCCAAAGTACTTATTATTATTATTATTATTTATTTACTGTATTTCTAACCCGCCCTTCTCTCTCTCTCTCTCACACACACACACACACCGGGGGGGGGGGGGACGACGACTCAGGGTGGATTACAAGGAACAATTAGATGCCGGCAACAATACACAATATAAAACACTAATACAACAAGATTAAAACATCAACATTAAAACATTAGCTATCCAGTTCATTTAAAATTCTATCTATACAATGCACATTCAAATAATCAATCAATGGCGGAAGCCATGTTTCATGTCTGTCGTTAAAACAGTTCGTTCCAAATAAAGTGCTGTAGTTACTGTGCGAAGGCCTGGTTCCACAACCACAATTTTACTTTCTTCCTCAAAGCTAGGAGGGATGGGGTTGATCGTATTTCGCTTGGAAGCGCATTCCACAGGTGGGGGGCCACAGCCGAGAAGGCCCATTCTCTCGCCCCCACCAGCAGCAGTTGAGTTGCTAGCGTAAGCGAGAGCAGGGCCTCCCCGGATGATCTTAAGTTACGAGGTGGGATGTAGTGGCAGATGCGTTCGGACAAGTAAGCTGGGCCAGAACCGTATAGAGCTTTAAAGGTCAAAACCAGCACTTTGAATTGAGCCCAGAAATGGACAGGCAGCCAGTGGAGCTGACACAACAGAGGAGTGGTATGCTCCCTGTATGTCGCTCCAGGTAGTAACCTGGCTGCTGCCCGTTGGACTAGTTGGAGTTTCTGAACCGTTTTCAAAGGCAGCCCCATGTAGAGTGTGTTGCAGTAATCTATTTGAGATGTGACAACAGCGTGGACCACCGTTGCCAGATCAGACTTCCCAAGGTATGGGCGCAGCTGGCGCACAAGTCTTGACTGTGCAAAAGTTCCCCTGGCCACAGCCGAGACCTTTGCCTCTAAAGTCTTTCCCTCCAGTGAGCAGTCGGGCTTTATTTCCTGGAGTATGGACTGCTTTGATCTTCTTGCAGTCCAAGGCACTCTCAGAATTTTCCTCCAGCACCACAAAAGCATCTATCTTCCTTCGCTCAGCCTTCCTTATGGTCCAGCTCATAGTCCTGGGTAATATGGTAGACTTTACAAAGCATTTTTCTATGTTACACTGAACTTTGCCATTATTGAGGCAGATACGTTAGCTGTCCGTGCATCTGTCCTGTTCACATGTGGGATGGAATATGCAAGCTCTCCCGGATGTTTCTGGATTTTACTGTTTGATGTGGGATCTCTATTCAACTGTATTCAGTTGCGGAAACAGAGTGGTGCATGCGGTCCCATTGCGCACTGCACCTGCTGATGTGCATTGTGCAAAGCAATTAGGCATTTCCCATTTGTTTACACAGTCAGTTGCTCAGTGTTGAAATTTGCCAGTGCACAACCGCTATGCAACTTCATGACTACAATGTTATGCTCCATTACCTTGATGTAGAATCTCAGCCATAAAGTGCAATGTTTGTATATTTAAATCATGGATGGGAAAATCTAGTTGCTAAGAGTCTCGAAAGTTCCCTTCCCGGAGAAGCTACATTTCTGTCCTCAGTATATTTCTGATGGCAGGCAAAAATAACTCAAGAGGTTTCTGAGAGCAAACAATTTTTTAAAATGGTGATGCACTGCTTTTTAACTGCTCTTAAACTTGTTTAAACATTGATAGACATCTCAAATCATTTTTAATGTTATAGTTTATTGTATCCTTTAATCTGTGGTGCATTGGTTTTAATGTTATCCGCTGCATTGTGTCCCTCTTCTGGATAAAATAAATAAATACATAAATACTTATTTGAGTGCAAGATAATGAATTTTGCCTGCAGTGTTCCGCTCATAGTTTGAGAAGACAAAGGTTTATGTGAAGTTGTTCCTACTGTTTCAAATTTCCTATACAGAAAACGTGCTTTCTACACAAAAGTACATGGGATAAAAGTAGAAGTGGACCTTTGGCATATTTTTAAAAATTCTTTCTCATTTTCATCTTTTTTTCTGGAGTTGGGATAATTCTTGGAGGCTGAACCTGAATTGTAATATCATTGTGGCTTGAATCCTATTGGATAGTCTATTCCTATTAGCCTTCTCAGTGGTGGCCCCTCGTCTATGGAACTCCCTCTCCAATGAAATTAGATGAGCACCCTCCCTCTTGGCCTTCAGGGGGGGAAAGGAAAAACATGGCTGCGGAACCTAGTGTTTGGTCAGTAAGCAGGACAAGAAATGAACATGGATTATGTGCAATTGTGATTTGATACAGGAACTGCCTGGACTATGCTTTTGAATCATGTGATTTTAATGTTTATATTAATATGTTTTAATCCCTTGTTTAAATGTTTAAATGTAGTTACATTTTATGATTTGATTGATAGTTTTATGTTACTGTTGTTTTATGTAAGGTTTTCATGTTTTGTAAGGCATTGAATTTTGCCGTTAATATGTTGGAAACCACTTTGAGTCCCCCCCAGGAGTGAGAAAAGCAGTATATAAATGAAGTAAATAAATAAACAGTCTCAACTAGTGCAGGCCCATTGGATCAATAATTGAATGGTGAGTCAATAGGTACGAGGGCGGATCAATAAGTCTGTGATTTTTTGAATTTCCCGTCTCTTAACTGAAAGGGCAACACTGCTCCTGTCAACAGGCATTTGTCAGTTGACTCCTGCCAAAATGTGAACAAGCTGCGTCATTTAGTTTGTGTTTGACAGCCATTGATAGCAGACTACTGTGTGATTTGAGGAAAAATGGAAAAAAGTGAATTTTGTGTGCTCATTAAGCATTATTTTTTTGCGGAAAAAAATCCATCACTCAAACCAAGGCTAAGCTTGATAAATACTACGGGGACTCTGCACCATCAATTTCAATGGTAAAAAGTGGTTTACTGAATTTTGTTGTGGCTGTACAAGCATGGAAGATGCTGAATGTTCTGGGCGTCCAGTTGAGGTCTCTACACCCAAAACAATTGAAAAAATTCACGATATGGTTTTGGCCAATGAGAGATTGAAAGTGCGAGAGATTGTGGAAGCCATAGGCATCTCACATGGCTCAGTGGGTTCAATTTTAAATGATCACTTGGGTATGAGAAAGCTTTCCGCAAGATAGGTGCCACGTTTGCTCACAATGCAGGACAATGCAAGGGTGCACACATGTGCAGTTTCCATGGCAACAATCCATGAATTGGGATAGAAATTGCTCCCTCATCCACCCTATTCTCCGGATTTAGCCCCAAGTGACTATTTCTTGTTTCCAAACCTGAAGAAATGGCTCGGTGGAAAGAGATTTGACTCCAACAATGAAATCATCTCACAAACAAATACCTATTTTGATGACCTCAACAAATCTTATTTTTTGGAAGGGATAAAAAAATTGGAGAAACGTTGGACAAAGTGTATAGAGTTCAAAGGAGACTACGTTGAAAAATAAAATAATTTTTTATCCAAAAACCTGTGTTTCATTCAAAAAGTCACTGACTTATTGACCCGCCCTCCTATATGCCATTGATCCTTGCATCTAGCCTAAGTGGGACTAACAACAAGATACATGTTTTGCCTTCTGTCGAACCAAAATTCTCTTAGGTCTCTCCTGCCCCTTTTCCGTTGGAAATAGCAACCTCCCAAGCCTTTCACTATTGATTTGTTAATGTATATATTTGGTAACCTGTATTCTATGTTTATGTTGATTTGCCAGTTTGACTTACTTCTTTGCTGTGTGTGTGTGTGTGTGTGTGTGGGGGGGGGGTTATAGACATGTGATTGTACTGAGCATGTTCAGACTCAAGTCTCCATTTTGTATGTACAGAGTTCCCTCGGTACTTCGCAGTTCGCTTTTTGCGGACTCGCTGTTTTGTAAGTTTTTGCCTCCTGGCAATGATTGAGTGTGGAAGGGAGTTTCACCCTCCCCCTTGGGAGAGAGGCAGCCAATTATTAAAAGAGAGAGAGAGAGAGGAGATACAAAGCAGTATGTAAATCATGGCCTTATAGCCATGCACAGAGCATTTAAATCTCTCCTCGCTTCTGCCTCACACTCGAAATGCGATATATATGTATATAGCATCCCTACTTTGCGGATTTTCATTTTTCTTGGGTGGTCCTGGAACGTAGCACCTTCAATAAGTGAGGGAACACTGTAGTTTGCATCAGACCTCAGTGGAGGTGGACGCATGTATGTGTTTGGTCTTTGATGAAAGCAGTTGCTGTTTGGACTTTAGTAGAGAAGTATGACTTATGGACTTCAGTGAGTACAACTACACTTAAAGACCAAGGACTATTGATAAAGAATGATATCCTGATAACTACATCCTATCTATTACTGAACTTTAACAAGAAATGTGCCTGAATGGTGAATTAATACAATATTAATTTGCTGGCTCATCAGGTAGGGACAAGAGACAGTGCCTTCTCAGTGATGGCCCCTCGGCTATGGAATTCCCTCTCCAGTGATGTTAGATCAGCCCCCCCCCCTGACCTGCAGTAAGAGAGTTCAAACATGGCCCTGGGATCAAGCCTTCAGAGAAGAACCCCAGTGCAATAGATTAATCAGGATTTTGAGCAATGACTATTGGAATGACCTGGACTATGATTGTGGATGGGGTGGTTTATAGTGATAATAATGTTTTATAATGTTTTAATGTATTTAATGTTGAGTTTTAGTTTTAATTTAAATGTATTTTAATTGTATACTGTGGTTAAGGCATTGGATGTTTGCCTATCTGTAAGCCGCCTTGAGTCCCCTTTTGGGGTAGAGAAAGGCGGGATATAAATATAATAAATATAATTTAAAAACCAAAAAAAACAAACAAGATATGTTATTTTTCAAAGAAGACTTAAAAAAAATCTGAGTGCATATTTTAACTAAGAGCTTTCAATGGCGTGTATATCTTTTGGGAAACTGCAATTCCAATTACAACTGCAAATTCAACTTCAAAGAAATAACCATCCTCTGCTAACCCAATATATATTTGTAATGGCATGTCTTTACCCTTGGCAGTTTAAAGACATGGTTCTTCAGTTTAATAGCTGAGTTACCTGTGTGCCATTACATGAATGCTTATGAATATCACTTGTTCAAAGACTTGACTTCTAACAAGGTCATGCCTTTTCTTGACTAGTGGTTTTCAAAAGGTGGTCTCTATGTTCATGGAAACTCACAGTTGCCGAACAGATGTGACATCATTTTTAACTTTTCAATAAGGTTATAGTTCAATTATTTCCAATAGGTTATGGAATTTCCAATATTTCCCTTTCACAGTGTGATCTGATGGAGAAGTCCATCCCTAGTAGGAAATTAAAAGACTAGGATCCGTTAATCAATGATCAAGTATAATTGATTTTTTCCCTGTCCCACACCTTGACAAACCAGAATCTGAATATAATAGGGGCTCTTAGTGTGTACCCATATGATAGAAACTATCTCAGGTCTTTTTATATTGCATATTTGCTGTTATAACATGCAATTTATTTAAGATCTCGGATAGATATTTTCATTATCTTCCCAACTAGGCATTAAGATGAGACATTTTACAGACTAATCCCAATATAGCAGGAAGGAGGAAGCATGTGGAATGTACCTCTAGTCCAGCGTTTCTCAACCTGGGGGTCATGAGCGTGTATCAGAGGGGTTGCCAAAGACCATCAAAAACCAGGATTTTCTGTTTGTCATGGGGTTCTCTGTGAGAAGGTTGGCCCAATTCTATCGTTGGTGAGGTTCAGAGTGCTCTTTGATTGTAGGTGAACTATAAATCCCAGCAACTACAACTCCAAAATGTCAGGGTCTATTTCCCCCAAACTCCATCAATATTCACTTTAGGGCATATTGAGTATTCGTGCCAAGTTTGGTCCAGATCCATCATTGCTTGAGTCCACAGTGCTCTCTGGATGTAGGTGAACTACAACTCCAAAACTCAATGTCAGTGCTCAGCAAACCGTTCCAGTATTTTATGTTGGTCATGGGAGTTCTGTGTGCCAAGTTCGGTTCCATTCCATTGTTGGTGGAATTCAGAATGCTCTTTGATTGTAAGTGAATGATAAATCCCAGCAACTACAACTCCCAAATGTCAAGGTCTATTTTGCCCAAACTCCATCAATGTTCACTTTTCGCATATTGAGTATTTGTCCAAAGTTTTGTCCAGATCCATCATTGCTTGAATCCACAGTGCTCTCTGGATGTAGGTGAACTACAACTCCAAAACTCAATGTCAGTGCTCACCAAACCATTCCAGTATTTTCTGTTGGTCATGGGAGTTCTGTGTGCCAAGTTTGGTTCCATTCCATTGTTGGTGGAATTCAGAATGCTCTTTGATTGTAGGTGAACTATAAATCCTAACAACTACAACTCCCAAATGACACTCCTTCTCAACCCCATCAGTATTCAAATTTGAGCGTATCGGGTATTTGTGCCAAATTTGGTCCAGTGAATGAAAATACATCCTGCATATCAGATATTTACATTGCGATTCATAACAGTAGCAAAATTACAGTTATGAAGTAGCAGCAAAAATAATGGTATGGCTGGGGGTCACCACAACATGAGGAACTATATTAAGGGGTCGCTGCATTAGGAAGGTTGAGAAACACTGTATTATAGGTTTTTCAGGATGAAAGACAGGACGGGTGGCTCTACACTGTAGAACTAGTGCAGTTGAAAACCACTGCTCTAGTCATGTCACCTTATTTTTTCTGGAGGAAAAACCCCAAGGCATACAATTTTTTTGAAATCCAAACTGTTTTCCAAGTCAGTCCAAGTGGAATCGTATTAGCTTTCTCCTTCCGATCCTTGCTAGCCAGTCTTAGAGAATCTCGCCATTTCAGTCTTTCTGCAATTTGATGCTTGGCATTTGCCCTCTAGGCAGCTTCTCTAACAGAAAACTTTGGTGCATATTACTAATGCAGCTTTCCCACACAGATGAATGGAGCAGAGATGGATGAGATTGTCATGATCCTGTAACCAGAGGAGAATAGCCCTCGCTGGCATTTCCTCTCCTGCCTGTAAATATCACTGCTGCTTTATCTCATTTTGAAATTCTAATATCCCGCTTTATAGCCCCAAGAGACCCCTGGAGCATCTTCCAAAAGATTCTCACAATACGTTTATGTCTAGTATCAGGAAGGGAAATAACACAGTGGTCTTTTCCAGGCCTGTTGTTACAGAGTCAGAGATCGTTCATATCACAGAATTATAGTGCTGCTAATCCATTTTAAAGGTCATAGTTTCATTTTATGGAATATTTGGGTCCGTAGTCTCATGATGCTCTAGAGCAGGGGTAGCGAACCTATGGCTCGGGAGCCAGGTGTGGCTCTTTTGATGATTGCATCTGGCTCGCAGAGCCACTTCATTAGGCCCCGCCCCCTCCTGCCAGAGTCCCTCTCAGCTCCTGTCCCGTATTGATAGGCATGACTGTAGAATGCACCCTGAGCAAGCCTTGTGGCCTCTTCCCCTTTTGTTGTCCTTGCTCTTTGTCTGAGTGCCAGGGAATCAAGCTGTGCTGCCCCTTTAAGAGATTTCTCCTCCTCTTTCCCTCCTCCCTTTGCCTCGCTCGTGACGTCAGTGCGGGGCTGGGTCTGTTGCTGCTGCTGCCTGGGCTTCCATGGCTAATGGCGGGAGATCGGTGGGGCGATGCAGAGAGAGGGGAAGGGGAAATAATCCTGAGGGTGGAAAGAGGAAAAGGCCCCGGATTCCTCCCGTCCCCATTGCATGTGGCCTTTGATTTTTGGGGAGCCACATGGGAGGGGCTTGGGTTTGCAAAGGAAATGCAAAATAAATGTTTTGTATGGGATGGATGGGAAGGAGCTGTGCATGGGATACGATCCTGGGAGAATTTTTATTTGTTTACTTCATTTATATTCCACCCTTCTCACCCCGCAGGGGAGTCAGGGCGGATCACAATGCACATATACAGGCAAACATTCAATGCCATAAACATACAACATAGGCCGACAATGAGCTACACAATTGGTCGGGAGCTCACCCCAACCCAGGCAGGCCTCAAATTCATGACCTTCTGGTCAGTAGAGATCTTATGCAGCTGATTCCCAGCCAGCTGTGCCACATTCCCGGTGCAGAAGAGGCAGTGTCTTGGAAATTTGGAAGTGCAGTCAAGGAAGGAAGATTCCCCACTGTTCCCAGATTGCATTGAGGGAATCATAGAGTTGGAAGAGGGAACTGAAGAGCTATCCAGCCCAATCCCATTCCTGCACATGTGCACTTCACAAGCCCTCTTTCCCAGTGCGTTTACAAATGTGCGGGGAAAGAGGCCACCACTGGGGTGCTTCCTGCACATGGCCACACTATGGTGAGCCTCTCCTGAAGGCTGGGCCTGCATCCCTCTGGGGGCCAGCAAGGAGGCCTCTCCTATCAGCTGTCCAGGCAGTGAGAGAGAGTCCAGTGATTTTGATGTATAGCTGAAGCAATTGAAGGTACAGTAAATCCCATCATCTGTTCTACATCCTCCCCCAAACCCCTCCAGTATTATGTGGAGCACAGAATGCTCTTTGATGTCTGGTGAACTATAAATCCACGCAACTGCAACTCCAATATGTCAGGGTCTGTTTTCCACATGCTTCTCCAGTATTTTCTGTTGCTCCTGGGATTTGTGTATTTAGTTGAATTCAGTCTTAAAATATATTATATGGCTCTCACTGAAATAAATTTCCAAATATTTTCTTTTCATGGCTCTTTGAGTCAAAAATTTCCAAATATTTTGGTTCCCGACCCCCCTGCTCAAAGGTGAACATATTACAGGGTTTTATAGTACCGAGTGTCTGACTCACCCAAGGTCACCTAATGGATTTCCATGACTGAGAAAGGAATTGACGCATGGTCTCCAGGGCAATACGCAAACCTGACGCATGGTCTCCAGAGCAATACGCAAACTCATGATATGACCCCTTAATACAGTTCCTCATGTCATGGTGACCTCAACCATAAAATTATTTTTGTTGCTACTTCATAATTGTAATTTTCCTACTGTTATGAATTGAATTGTAAATATCTGATATGCAGGATGTATTTTCATTCACTGGATCAAATTTGGCCCAAATGCCCAATATGCCCAAATTTGAATACTGGTGGGGTTGGGGGCATTGATTTTTGTCATTTGGGAGTTGTAATTGTTGGGATTTATCGTTCGCCTACAATCAAAGAGCACTCTGAACCCAGCCCACAATGGATCTGCAACAAACTTGGCACACTACCTACATGGCTAGCATTACATACTGATGGGGTTAGGGGGAGCTGTTTTTGAATTATGGGAGTTGTAGTTCACCAACATTCAGAGAACACTGTGTACCAAACTGGTGATGGAATCAGTAAATTTGCCACACAGAACTTGTCTCAGAAACAGCTATCCCCTTGAACAAGAGGCCTGACAATCACAGAGGAGGAGGGCTTTTGGTAGGAGGGTTCTCTGTCTGTTTCCAAAAAGGAAGAGAAGGTCAGTCAGAGAGATATTCAGCCTTCTCTGCCAAAGAGGCACCTAAGACCATCAGAAATATGTTTTCTGATGGTCTTTAGTGACCCCTCTTAAACCTCTTTTTGACCCCCTCAGGGTCAACACTGTACTACACCATGCTGGCTTTTAGGAGATCTTATTATAGGTTCAGCATCCCTTATCCAGAATTCAAAAATGTAGAATATGCCAGAATCCAAAATTGTCCAAACTGGTTGAGATACTGACACCTTTGCTTTTAGAGGGTCCAGTGTGCACACACTTTGCTCCATTCACAAAATGTTTACAATATTGTGGATAAAATTATTTTTAGGAATTGTGTAAAGATGACATATGACCCATAAATAAATGTTGTGCTTAGACTTGGGTCCTATCTCCAAAATATCTTATTGTGCATATATAATGCCAATACAGGTAGAGTGGAGTCTCCCTTGTCCAACATATTGTCCCGGATATTGTAACTTGTCTACTGCTTTTGTCGTTGCATTTCTGCAACTTTTATCTTTGCTTTTTTATGATGCACTATTGTTTTATTGTGTATTCTGATATGTGTGTGAACCGCCCCGAGCCAGCTGGGAGGGGCGGAATATAAAATCGAACAAATAAATAAATAAACGGCCTGGCAGGACGCTGGATAAGTGAAAATGTTAGACAATAAGGATGGATTAAGGAAAATCCTATTAAATGTCAAATTCCATTATGATTTTACAAATTAAGCACCAAAACATCATGTTTTACAACAAATCAAAAGAAAAAGCAGTTCAATAAATGTATTTATTTATTTATTTATTTGCTATGCTTCTATACCGCCTCTCTCAGCCCGAAGGCGACTCGAGGCGGTGAACAAGTGGCAGCAAGTGCCCACATACAATACATCATAATAAGATAAAAAGTCATATAAAAACCATATAAATTAACTGTTAAAACTACAAAATACAAATCTCAGCTCCACCTTCTTAAAATCCTTTGATCTCGACTAATTAAAGTTCGTCTGCAAATGCCTGCTCGAACAGCCAAGTCTTGACTTTCTTACAAAATGTCAGGAGGGAGGGGGCTGATCTGATGTCACTAGGAAGGGAGTTCCAAAGCCGAGGAGCCACCCTGTCTCTCGTCCCCGCCAGATGCGCCTGCGAGCAACTTGATGGTTCATAGGGAGAGATGCGTTCGGACAGGTAAGTTGGACCAGAACCGTTTAGAGCTTTAAAGGCCAAAACCAGCACTTTGAATTGTGCCCGGTAGCAAACTGGTAGCCAGTGGAGCTGGCACAACAGGGGAGTCGTACGCTCCCTGAGTGCCGCTCCTGTTATCAACCTGACTGCTGTCTGTTGGACCAATTGAAGCTTCCGAGCAGTCTTCAAAGGCAGCCCCACATAGAGAGCGTTGCAGTAATCTATACTGGACTACCATGGCCATAAATGGTAACGTTATGTAGTCATTACTGTATTTACGAATTTAGCACCAAAACATTGCTATATATTGAAACAACTGTGGATCCGGATGGGAAGCAGACTGCGCTGGATAATACAGAACATTTTATGAGCAAAGGTTGAATAAGCCAGACTCTACTGTATTCTAACAATCCAAACAAATCCAAAATCCAAAACAATTCTCAGCCCAAGTATTTCAGATAAGGGATATTGAATCTACTATAATAGAAGTGGGTATTATGTTACTAAACCGTTTAGGGCATGGGACGTCATCAGAAGTGCTTTAAATTAAGACTGGAAATATTGCAGCAGCCAATGCTATACCTTTTCATAGGAGGATCATTTCTTTATGACCCAACAGATGAAGACTGAAGATCTTTTGCTGCTAAGCTATGACCTTTTGCTTCTCTTTCTTTTGCTTAAGCTCAGGATGTGATTACATGACCTTACCCCGCTGTCTTGCTTGGCCAGAGATCGCACAATTGCAATATAGATTTCCCCCCAGGTCATTCCTTCAGTCAAATAGTGCATATTCCCTGTTTGTATTTGTATATATGCCTCCTTTTCTCAGATTGGAGTAAGTGGCAAAATATGAGGACGGGAAAGGCGTATTTGTGAATTGTGCCGTAAGATGAGACTGCCAAGTGTCAGATGTGAGTGATTCCCCCCCTGTGGCCTTACATTGATGGATGGAAGAGAATTCATATCACATAGCACAGGGCAGCAGCCCTCTAGCTTCCTATCTCACCACCTCAGCCCATTATTAAAATCCTAGGAATAAGTGTGTTGCTGCAGGGAGACATCAGAGGCAGAAAAAAGAGGCCAAAGCCAGTCATCTCACCCTGTGGGAATTTTCCTTTGAAGCAGCCCTGTCAGAAAGACTATGGTTCAAATAGAATTCATCCCACACACCCCGCCCTTAGAAACAAGGACTACTCTCTCGCACTTTGAAATGAAAGCTTCCCAGCAAAGCTGACTCCATAAAACAAACTGGGGTCAGGCTTTGCAGTTTTAAGAATAGCAAACTGAAAAGGGAGATGGGGAATCACTTGGATCGCTCTTCACACAGACCTTGTTCAAAGGTACCCTGTTGATTTATGAACACAGTTGACCCTCCACATTTCCATATGCCAGATTTTGCAGATATGATTAATATGTTCTCTCTAGGAATTCCTAGGACTTCCAGCACCACTTACTGAAAGCAGACCAAAAGTTGAATACTTCTCTCGACCAACAGTTCTCAACCTGTGGGTCCACAGATGTTTTGGCTTTCAACTTTTCAGCTGGTAAAGTGGCCAGGATTTCTGGGAGTTGTTGGCCAAAACACCTTGGGATCTACAGGTTGAGAATCACTACTCTAGATATTAGCAGGTCATAGAATCATAGAGTTGGAAGAGACCTCACGGGCTATCAATTCCAACACCCTGCCCAGAAGCAGGAAAATCACATTCAAAGCACCCACGACAGATGGCGATCTAGCCTCTGCTTAAAGCAGGCCCGGATTAAGCAATTTTGGCGCCCTAGGCCACACTTTAAAATTATGCCCCCAAACCTCTACCGCACCCCCCCCCCCACCTCCTCGCGGCTCCGTGTGCCTCCTCCTTCCTCTGTGCGCCCTGGGGGCTAATGACATCAACGAGGAAATCTAAGAAGCAATGATAATGATATAATTTTGTATTTTTGTGTATATCACCAAACATACAAATGCAACATGCAATGCAATATTTAGAGCACAAGTAAATAACCTAATAGAGACCCTACATGGGTAAAGAGACGCCAACATTATCATAGTGCATAAAGAGCATTCATATCTCTGAATAGAGAGTCCCATGAGAGAGTTCCTACGCAAATAATATGATAAAGTCCACCTTCTTCAAGAAGAGAAAATATAAGGAATAATGTCCAATAGCAAGCGAAGTACTCTCACAGCGGCCGACGATCTCGTGGATGCGTGCGCTGAATCGTTTCGCCGTTTACAGGCTTTTTCTAGACCGGGGACGTCTTTCGGCGCTCCAATGTATTAGCAACAAATCTAGACAATATATACAATACAATACATCAGAATGGGTAAATTTTCCCCACATAGCGACCCCGTACGAGGAGAGAAAGAAGCAGTATTCGTACCTTAGTATATCAAGGGAAAATCACATAGAGGCATCAGGCCTTCTTTGGTCAGGTCATGGACAATGCAATGTGGAGCAGGGGGAAGTTTATAGTCAAGAAATTAACAGTAAATGTGAACAGCTGAGAACTACACAAGGAGCTCGCTAACAGATAAATGATCATTGAGGCCTTTTGGCGACTCGCAGGAAGGCGGATTATCAATCGCGTTCTAATTGTAATAATCTGCGTTTTACATCCATTGAGGGTTTGGGTTCTACCTTATCCAAAACCATCACAGTGAACGCCTCATGGTGATGTTGTTTGCTAACAAAGTGAGTACAGTCTGGAATTATCACATCCTGTTGTGATAATTATCACACCCTGGGGGCGAGCCATTCCTTCCTCCTCCTCCTCGCCACGCACCCGGCTTCCTTGACTCCTCGCCATGCGCCCGGTGTCGCGGAGGAGGAGGAAGCCGGGCCCATGGCGAGGAGGAGGAAGAAGGGATGGCTCGCCCCCGGAAGCGAGCAATCCCTTGCTTCTTCCTCCTGTTCGCCATGCACCTGGCTTCCTTCTCCTCCTCCTCGCCATGTGCCTGGCATCGCGGAGGAGGAGGAAGGGAAGCCCCGCCTCTGGGGTGGGTGGAGCCGCGAGGAGGTGCAGGGGGCGTCAAGGAGGAGTGCAGGAAAGGGGAGGGGGCGCGGGGCGGGTGTGGATGGCGCGCAGGCGCAGAAGCGCCCGAAGATAGAACTTTTTTTTTAAAAAAATTAAATTTTGGGGGGTCCAGACCTGCTGCCCCCCCATGGCTGCCACCCTAGGCCATGGCCTAGGGTGGCCTTATGGATAATCCGGGCATGGCTTAAAGGCCTCCAAAGAAGGAGACTCCACCACATTCCAAGGAAGAGAGTTCCACTGCTGAACAGCTCTCACAGCCAGGACGTTTTCATTTCTTGTAGTTTGAAACCATTGTTCCGCACCCTAGTTTCCAGGATAGCAGAAAGCAAGCCTACTCCCTCCTCCTTATTACTTCCTCTCACATGTTTATACATGGCCCTCATCATGTCTCCTCTCAGCCTTCTCTTCTGCAGGGTAAACATGTCCAGCTCTTTAAGCCACTCCTCATAGGGTTTATTCTCCAGACCCTTGATCATTTTAGTTGCCCTCCTCTGGACACATTGCAGCTTGTCAATGTTATTTATTTATTTATTAGGAACATTTCTATCCCGTCCTTCTCACCTCCAAGAGGGACTCAGGACGGCTACCAACAGGCACCATTCGGTGCCAAACAATCTCCCTTCAATTGCAGTGACCAGAATTGGAGACAGTATTCAGTATTGCAGGTGTTGTCTGACCAATGCAGAATAGAGGGTTATCATGACTTCTCTGGATCTAGTCACCATATTCCTATTGATGCAGGCCAAAATCCCATTGGCTTTTTTGGCCACTGCATGACAGTGTTGGCTCATGTTCACTTTCCTGTCAACAAGGACTCTAAGATCTTTTCCACACATACTGCTGTTGTGCCAGGCATCCCCCATTCTGTATCTTTGCTTTTCATTTTTTCCTACCTAAGTGGAGTATCTTGCTTTGTTCCTGTTGAACTTCATTTTCTTAATTTTGGCCCATCTCACTATGATCATTTGTTTGCCTGTGTTGTGATTCTATACCTATATAGAGCATCAAGTGCGGACCTAGAGAAATGTTCTCTTAAGGATTAAAAAAAATATCATGGTTTTCCCACTTTTGTGAGGG
Organism: Anolis apletophallus; assembly: GCA_030556195.1. Lineage (NCBI taxonomy): Eukaryota > Metazoa > Chordata > Lepidosauria > Squamata > Anolidae > Anolis > Anolis apletophallus. The sequence continues at coordinate 39,899,989 of JARBWK010000011.1, read as the reverse complement.
TCCAGAAAATGTGAAATGATGGTTGTATATTGGAATAACTCCTGACTTACCAGGAACGATTCAATAGCTGAAGCTTCCATTGCTTTGGGGTAGCAGATCCAAGCAAAGTCTCACAGGAACACCTTTCAGCACCATAGATAGTTCCCCAAAGCTGGGAATCATTCCCAGTGCTGAGCATAGATTCACTGCTCACAATAATGGCAACGCTGGGTCCTTGGAGTGAAGTGGCAAACACTGGGAATAGGGCATAGAAGAGCTAGGTTCAAGTCCAAACTGAGCCATCATATGATCTTGAGCCACCATCCTTTCTAAGTTTCATGTGGCTTCATTTACTTTATACTTTTTGAGACTGGCAGTCGAAAGAAAGGAAGGTACTTGGACTTGCTATAGTGGTAGTGATGATGATGATAATGATGATGATGATAGTAGTGGCATACAAAGGAGGCTGGAAGGGAAAGGTATCCCCTGGATCCTATGTTGTCACGCCCACCATTGCTTACAGCAGTGTTTCCCAACCAGTGTGCCGTGAGCGATCATCAGGTGTGCCGTGGGAAACTGGAACCTCCAATACCCTTTCTTCCCCCTCCTGCCGAACACTTTTTCTTCCCAACTCGGGCTCCCTTCTTCCCAGCCTCGCTCTGCTCGCTTTGCCTCGCTTTGTTCTGGGGCAATTCTGCGCAGTAGCGCCCGCACGGGTCACGTCTTCCTCCCTCCCCCTCCCCTCCTGAATACACTCACGCTGCCCCCTCGGATCAAAATGGCGGCAGAAGCGGCAGTGTAGAAGGAAAAGTAAGTGTTCAACAGGAGGGGGGAAGAAAGGGAAGAAAAGGGAAGGGGGAGGAAGAGGTCTCTGTTGAAAGCTGACATGGGTAAACTTGGACCTTCCAGGCATTTTGGACTCCAACTCCCACCATTCCTAGCAGCCTCAGGCTCTTTTCCTTCCCCCCTCAGCCATTTAAGCAGGAAAGGGCCTCAGGCCATTAGGAATGGTGGGAGTTGAAGTCTAAAGCACCCAGAGGGCCTAAGTTTTCCCATGCCTATTTTAGAGGTACATTAAAGTGGTGAGCCTCCTTCCAACATTGTGATTCTGGATAAAAAACAAACAACAACATAACATATCATTGTTTGAGTCCACAGTGCTCCCTGGGTGTAGGTGAACTACAACTTCCAAACTCAAGGTCAATTCCCAAGCAAGGCCTTTCAGTACTTTCTGTTGGTAATGAGAGTTCAATATGCCAAGTTTGGTTCAATTCCATTGTTGTAAGAGTTCAGGATGCTCTTTGATTGTGTGTTAACTATAAATCTCAGAAACTGTAACTCCCAAATGTCAAGGTCTATTTTCCCCAAACTCCATCTGTGTTCACATTTGGGCATATTGAGTATTCATGCCAAGTTTGGTCCTGATCCAACATTGTTTCAGGCTACAGTGCTCTCTGGATATAGGTGAACTACAACTCCAAAACTCAAGGTCAAACTCTTATAATATTGTCTCTTGGTTATGGGAGTTCTGGTTGGGAAGTTTGTGTCTTTCTGCCCTTCCTGCCAGGATATCTATGTTGTGTTCATCGAAACAGGTCCAGATTTCACACTGAGTGTATAAATACATTTAAAAACATATTAACTATATGTATTACTGTGTTAGAGTGTCATTTTGTGTCATTTTGGTTGGTGGTGTGCCCCAAGATTTTGTAAATGTAAAAAATGTGCCGCAGCTCAAAAAAGGTTGAAAAACACTGGCTTACAGTATAATTGAGTTGAGTGATTATTACTTTGCTTAAAGACCACAAGATCCTCCATATGAAAATCATGGGGTCACCATGAGTTGACAGGCAACCTGAAAACTCATACATACACAGAGTTGGGAGGAACCTATGAGATCAGTCTTCCAGTTGCTCATTCTTGAGTGATGCATACATACGCCTCAATGTATTCCATGTACCTCTTGATTCCTTGGACTGCAGAATCATTCTCTGCATTCACCATTGCATGGCAGAATAATCAGTGGCCACATCATGCAGCTTATGTATGTGGCAATGTTGGTTATCCAACAAAAGGGTAGTGTAGTGCAACTAAAAATTGAGCATCCCTTATCCAGAATTACAAAACCCGAAATATTCCAAAATTAGAAATAGCAACAGTGACACTTTTGCTTTCTGCTTGTTTGGTGTACACAAACTGTACACCATGCACTTTGTGCAATATTTTACTAAGAATATTGTATAATATTATCTTCAGGCTATGTGTACAGAGGACATACATGAATTCCGTGTGTAGACTTGGGTTCCATCTCCAAGATATCCTATTATGCAAAAACAGATAATTCCAAATTCCCCAAACAATCCAAAATGTAAAATACTTCTGATCTCAAGTATTTTGAATATAGGATATTCAACCTGTACTATGTGTAGCTGTGTGAATGTAGATTTCTCAACATGGGGGTTGAGACCCCTGGGGGGGGGGGTTACAGGGGGGGTTTCTGTGAGGTCACCAAAGATCATCAGAAAACATATAGTTCTGGTCTTAGGAACCCCTTTGGCAGAGAAGGCTGAAAATCTCTCCACCTGTCATTCTCTTTGTTTTGGAAACAGATGATAAATCCTCCCACCAAAAGCCCTCCTCCATTGTGATTGGTTGGCTTCTCAGCCAAGGGGAGGGCTGTTTCTGAGACTCCAAGCAGGGAGGGGAAAGCAGACGTGCTCAGTGCATGGCAGCATGATTCGCATGTGCTAGTGAAGGAGAGCTGTGAGACTGGAGAGAGGTTCACGTCAGCGAGTAGCTTCAAAGCATGGGGGTTCTGTGTGGGAAATTTGGCCCAATTTTATCATTGGTGGGGTTCAGAATGCTCTTTAATTGTAGATGAACTATTAATCCCAGCAACTACAACTCTCAAATGTCAATATCTATTTTCCCCAAACTCCATCAATGTTCACTTTTGGGCATATTGAGTATTCGTGCCAAGTTTGGTCCAGATCCTTCATTGCTTGAGTCCACAGTACTTTTTGGCTATAGGTGAACTACAACTCCAAAACTCAGTGTCAATGCCCACCAAACCCTTCCAGTATTTTCTGTTGGTCATGGCAGTTCTGTGTGCCAAGTTTGGTTCCATTCAATCATTAGTGGAGTTCAGAATGCTATTCCCCGAGCCTCCGGGGAAGGGCGGCAGATAAATATGAATAAATAAATAAATAATAAATAAATAAATATTTGATTGTAGGTGATCTATAAATCCCAGCAACTACAATTCTCAAATGACAAAATCAATACCCCCCAACCCCACCAGTATTCAAACTTCGGCATATTGGGTATTTGTGCCAAATTTGATCCAGTGAATGAAAATACATCGTGCATATCAGATATATACATTATGATTCATAACAGTAGCAACGAAAATAATTTTATGGTTAGGGGTCAGCACAACATGGAGGGGTTGTGGCATTAGGAAGGTTGAGAACCACTGAGCTATGTAAATGTAGATTTACTGTATATAAGAATTAAGGATGACCTCAATTGAGGTTAATATAATAAACTGAATTCATGAATTGATCCAACTGCTTTCCACATTCCGTGGCTTCTCTCAGTTTTTTGTGTCATGATACACTAGAAGTTATGGTGACCTTGAAATCTAATTCCATGCCTCCTCCGTTGTGCATTAACACATATAAATGTATGTCAAACACACATTATTCCAAAACGTTCTCTTCCCCTAACACAGGTCAAACCTCAAGGCAATTCAATTGTACGGGATAATGCTGCTTTTCTCCATTTGCACATCTTTTTTTTTCTCCTTTTTTTTCAACGGCTGGCATCTTTCTTCTCCTCTGGACGTCTCCAGTGTCCCCTGCGTCCCTTAGAGGCTCTTGCGAAGCAATCTGTCATTACTACCTGCTCACATTTGTTTTCCTTTCATTTCTTTTTAGTATCCTCCTGTCAAGTTGTGTTTGACTGAAAATAAAAACCTGGGTTAATGTTATCTTGCATCTCAATGTCACCACTCAAGGTTTTTTACTACATCAATTAAATCTCCAATCTCAACCTTGCTTTTCATTTCCTTGTCTTGTCTCGCTTTCTTTCTTTCTTTCTTTTTTTTACCCCTAAAGCCAGGCTCATAACTCAGAGCTTTTAAGTCCCAGTCTACTCTTTTCTCTTTCTTTCACTCACTGTAAGACAATACTTTTTTCCTCCATTCTTCTCCTCTCAGCTGCTGTTTGCGGAGATGAAAGATGGAATAAATGTAGCTCATACGGGACTCTGGATAGTAATCAAACTTAAAAAGCAATGGGACATGTGGAAACCAAAGGACTTCAGCTCATTTTAATACAGTGGTTCTCAACCTTCCTAATGCTGCGACTCCTTAATACAATTCCTCATGTTGTGGTGACCCCAAACTATAAAATTATTTTCGTTGCCACTTCATAACTGTAATTTTGCTACTGTTATGAATCTTAATGTAAGTATCTGATATGCAGGATGTATTTTCATTCACTGGATCAAACCTGTACTAGATAAAATGGCGCAGCTGACATTTTGTTCTCTATTTATGATATATGCCAAATGTACAATTTTGTTAAGTTTGCAATTCACATTTTGTGTCCTTGTATCAGTGAAACAATTGAAAGTGTCCCCAGAACTCACCTTAGAAGCCAGGCACCTATGGATAATATTTATAATAATAATAATACACTTAATTTATATTCCGCTTTTCTCACTCCGAAGGGGACTCAGAGCGGATTACATTACACATACGGCAGACAATCCCTGCCGGTTGACATACAATTTCAATAGAATTACAATACAACAAGTACAATTTAGAAGGATTTTTTTTCTTCTGGCTGCTTCACAGGGTGCGGTTGCTCCATTACGTCATTACGTCATTATGTCACAAGGGGGTGCTGTTGCTTCATCCTCATGACGGAGAGCCTCTGTTTCCGCATTCCACCTTCCAACAGCCGAACTTTCCTTTTATTCAGGCATTGTAAAGTCCTTTTTTTGTATAAAAAAAAACCCCTTCCCTGCTTAGCGGTCCCTAGTTCATCTATTTACATCTGGGCTGTTTTCGAACTGTTAGGTGAACAGTGGACAGGGCTCACAGCTGGGTGTCCAGACCAGCCCGGGAATTGAACATGCAACCTTCTGACTGCAAACACAGCTGTTGTTACCGCTGTGCTATTTATCCTCCCTATACTGTTGTTATGGAGTGTGTATACTACTTGTACCCTAATGAAGTACCCTAATGAAGTTGTGAGCTATGCTGGTGGTGGCATAATAGTCACCGGTAGGGCCTCCCATGCCAGACAGGTCACAACTGAAGGGTCTGACAAAGAGCGTCAATTGGCAGGATGAGCTCTCTAGTCTTTTGGCAACCATCCTAAGAGGAGGAAAACTCTGGTTTCAAACCCGGGCAGATGGTGCTCGTCTAACCCTGTAAGGTCAACCATCTAAGAGAAGGAAACTCAAATCAAACCTACAACCTGAGGACCTCGCTGCCACCGTCCAAGCTTGCTAGGCCCCGGCAGATGAACCTTTGGTTTAAAAAGTGAGGCCAGTTCTGTGCACGCTGCGCTCCACCAGAAAAATCAATTGCACAGCTCAAAGGACACATCCAACTTCTTTAGTCATCAACGCGCTTGTAGAAAGCGTGGGGTGAGTCCTTCCTAAGAATCTTCGTTCGCGTAGTAATGCCAGAGATACTACTCGCATATACTTCAGATGTCAGTTTTGTCCTTTCCTTTTCCTGGAATCTGCTGGTTGTTAAAGAAGAACCCAAGGAAAGAAAAGGTGTCTGACTTGTGGTGTATTTTCAGCCATCTTTTCCATTAGTAAATGGAAGCAGGCATTCGAAAATGGTTGATTTATAATCTGTTGTGATGGCGGTTTTATAGCTGTACCAATATCAACTGACTTGAACTGGTTTTGCCTCTGGTGGACAATATGTTTTAAATCCAGCAAAAAACATTTAAATTTGTGTTGTTTTCTACTTTGTTATTGTTACGTTAGTCTAGATTTTGAGATTGCCATTTATGTATTATGTTTCCATTTTTGCCTTAGTTTGCGTGTTGTGTTTTATTTTCAGTTAGGTTTTTGATTTGCCGCTTCTGTATTATGTTTTATTTTTGCTTTGGTTTTTATACTGCGTTTTATTTTTTGTAAACCTCCCTGAGTCCTTTTTGGAGCAAACAAGATCACTATGCTAGTTTTTGTATGTGATCACACGTCGGACACTTCCCAAACATCGGGTCTCTTATAAGATATTGGTCCTGACCTTTAAGGTCCTATACCAATGGTTCTCAACATGTGGGTCCCCAGATGTTTTGGCCTCCAACTCCCATAAATCCTAACAGCTGGTAAACTGGCTGGGATTTCTGGGAGTTGTAGGCCAAAACACCTGGGGACCCACAGGTTGAGAACCACTGTCCTATACGATCGGAGTCCATCGTACCTTAGGAACCGTCTTTCCCCCTTTCATTACCAGCGGTCACCACGACCTGCCCAAGAAAATCTTCTTTATATACGGGTCCCAGAGAGGTACACCTAGAATCCACTAGGCGTAGGGCTTTTTCCATCTCTGCCCCAACTCTGTGGAATTCACTGCCACCTTACAGAAGAGCCATGCCACGGTAGTCCACGCTCTGGTTACATCCCGTACAGATTACTGCAATGCCCTTTACGTGGGACTGCCTTTGAAGACTGTTCGGAAGCTTCAACTGGTCCAACGGACAGCAGCCAGGTTGATAACAGGAGCGGCACTCAGGGAGTGCACAACACCTCTGTTGCGCCAGCTCCACTGGCTGCCAGTTTGCTACCGGGCACAATTCAAAGTGCTGGCTTTAGCCTTTAAAGCCCTTACCAGTTCTGGTCCAACTTACATGTCCGAACGCATCTCTCCCTATGACCCTTCAAGATGTTTAAGATAATCCGGAGAGGCCCTGCTCTCGGTCCCGCCTGCTTCGCAAGCACGATTGGTGGAGACGAGAGACAGGGCCTTTTCAGTGGTGGCTCCTCGGCTTTGGAACGCCCTTCCTAGTGACATCAGATCAGCCCCCTCCCTCCTGACATTTCGCAAGAAGGTCAAGACCTGGCTGTTTGACCGGGCATTTGCAGATGTAGTGTGATTATTGAATTGAGACCTAAGGAACGACGATGACGCAACTGGAAATCGATTAAATAATGAGATGCTGATATTGTGTTTTTAACATTAAGTGTTAATTTGTATATGATGTGATTGTGTTGATAACTGTTGATATGTTTATCTTGGACAGTTCATGCCATTGTACACCGCCTCGAGTTGCCTTTGGGCTGAGAGGGGCGATATAGAAGCAAAGCAAATAAAATGCCTGACCTACGGTATTTTATGCAAGCACTTAAGACATGGCTCTTTGGTAGAGCATTTAAATTGTAACCAAGTTTTAATCTCATTGTTTGTATTCGTTTTTGTTTTATTCTATCTATGTAAGTCCCCCAGAGCACTTTGGGTGGGGGGCGACTAATGAAATAATAAACGATGATGATGATGATAAATGTCTAGGACTGAGTGATATAGTGGCAAATTATGTGGGCAGATCCAAGTAGGGTGGTCTTTTGCAGCTGACAGGTGGTAATTTTGTCAGCACTGATTATTTCTAAGTGCAGGGCAAGGTCTTTAGGCACTGCACCCAGTGTGCTGATGACCACTGGAACCACCTTGACCAACTTGTGCAAGAGTCTTTGCAGGTCTATCTTTAAATCTTCATATTGTGTAAGCTTGTCCAGTTGCTTTTCATCAATCAGGTGTCGTCTAGGATTGCAACATCGACGATCCATACTCCCCCCCCCCCCCCCATCCTGAGATCAGGACTCTTGTGTTCCAAAAATATATCAGTCCCAGAGTAGTTTGATGTGTTTATTTTCCATAAATTTTTCAAGCTTGTGATCCCACTAGATGGTATTTGTGGCACAAGTTCCAATGGATCATCTGAGCAATGGTGTTATGCCTCTGCTTGTCAAGAAGGAGGAGGAAGAATCATAGAATCATAGAGTTGGAAGAGACCTCGTGGGCCATCCAGTCCAACCTCCTGCCAAGAAGCAGGAAAATCGTATTCAAAGCACCCCCAACAGATGTCCATCCAGCCTCTGTTTAAAAGCCTCCAAAGAAGGAGCCTCCACCACAGGGCAGAGAGTTCCACTGCTGAACAGCTCTCACAGTCAGGAAGTTCTTGCTAATGTTCAGATGGAATCTCCTTTCTTGTAGTTTGAAGAAGAAGAAGAAGATGATATCACTATGAAAGCTGTAATGTTGCTGGACTCCAATTCAGTCACTCAATTCAAGTGACTGTGGATACTGTTTAAGGATGATTTCAGTTGTAAACCAAGAATATCTGTGGAGGCCAAAGTTCCATGCTTTTACAATAGTATCACTTTCTAGTCCCTTTTATCGTTTTATCCTATATTCAGCTCCTGAAATCAACTTCAGCTAAGAGAATGTCAAAAAGTGCAACCAGACATGAAATAAGAAAACTTTACAGATATTTCTGTGGCACTTCATTTGATTTTTTTCTCCCCACTTACGTTACAGTTGCCATTATTGTGCAGTATACAGGTAGTTCCCAAGTCACAACCATTTGACTTAGAATAGATTCATAATTAAGAATGAGAGACAACAGGAAGTGAGAGAAATCAACCCCTCGGAAGGGAAATTCAGTCACTCTCTGGGGAAAAGGTGTCTCCACTGAAGCTTTATTATGAACCTTTTTTCCACAACAAGCCAGATTTTCCAAAATCCAATTATAACGGGAAGAAAGTGAGAAGAAATCTTCTGAACACAGGCACAGATAGCAAAACAAACACCACAGGGGTGTTAACCTTTCTGGTACTGTTCCATTATCCAGACAGAGGCCACTAGAAGGCGATAGAGAGAGTAGGATAGTCCATTTTATGGGGGGTGAGTGACGATGGGGGGTTTGAAAGAGTAAAACCATGTTCCCCTGTTTCCCCCCTGGAATCCCCCACCCATGTCCTTGTCATGAAAACAACCCTTGTTGGTGATTATTCCCAATGAGTGTTCCCAGCAAAAACAGGGGAAATGGGTTTCCTCCATCAACTCCACTCTCCCATAAAATAGACCAGGGCTGTCCAACTTCTACCGGCCCAGGGGCCTGAATTCTGGTCACTGATGATCTGGGGGGCCGAAGGGTCTGCCCCCTCCCCCGGCTCTGCCCCCGCCCCGGCTCCACCCCCAGCTCCACCCCCTCCCCGGCTCCACCCCCTCCCCCTCATAAGAGGCATCCATACAATCAAATATAATCTTTTACTAAGGGGAAATGCAGGGAGGGAATACATAAGGGGCATCCATACACAATTACATAATAATAACATAAAGGTTAGCCTACCTTCCCAAACGCGCAGGATCCAGGAGTAGCCGGACCATGAGCAGAGGCGACGACCGACCGAGGCAGCAGCCGAGAAGGTCCAAATCGCGTCTGCGTGGGCCGCAGGGATTAAGTAGCCGAGATTTCGGCAACAGGAGTATCGCGAGACTACGGAAGCCACACGGGATTTCGCTCTCAACGCAGGCGTGATCCCGCGTTGAGAGCGAAATCCCGTGTGGCTTCCGTAGTCTCGCGATACTTGCTCCGGAACCCGGAAGTGGGTAATTTTTAAAATATTATTAATTTAGTTTTTGATTTTTATTTTTTATTAAAAAGCTTAGGGGGCCGCAGGGAAGGGGCTGGGGGGCCTTATACGGCCCCCGGGCCGCCAGTTGGACAGCCCTGAAATAGACTATCCTTCTCTCTCTCGCACCCCCTAGTGGCCCCTGCCCTGGTAATAGAACAGTACCACCTTTCCTTATGCTATCCAAAGCTCTCTCTCTCTCTATATATATATACACACACACACACACACACACACCACAAACACGGCTGGGGTTATACTTTAAAAGTACCTGTTCCGACTTACATACAAATTCAACTTAAGAACAAACCTACAGAACCTTTCTTGTTCATAACTTTGGGACTGCCTGTATTTTGATTAAACACACCTGTTTAGACTCAAATGTCAAAAGTACATAATTTTCATATAATAAAGTACTGAAAAAAGTATATTGACGTAATTGTATATTAAGGTAAATAAATTTGCTTGGTGTACTTTATACATGCATAAAGGTTCACACATGTAGAAGTAAAACACTGCACAAGAAAAGTCTTGGTGCAATCAGGCATATACCAATACAATTGATATTAAGATTCAGTACAGTGAGAAAAGGAATACATGACTGCAATGACGAAAAAAGACAATCGCAGAAGTACTGTGGACTATTCAGATTCCCCCCCCCAAAAAAAGTACAGTATAATTCCTATGTCCATGGAGGGTATGATCCTGGACTTCATGTGGAAATGAGAGACCATGGATAATAGTAAAGGACTTCTGGTCAAGGAATACCATAGAGTTGTGATGGGAGGCCACTAAAATGCCTGGAGAAGGCACATCATGTTGGACATGAATAAATGAAACCACTGACAACAACCAAGTAGCAAGAGTAAGAACAGATCATGGAACTGCAAGAAGATCAAACCAGTCCATACTCCAGGAAATAAAGCCCGACTGCTCACTGGAGGAAAGGACATTAGAGATAAAGATGTAGTACTTTGGGCACATAATGAGAAGACAGGAAAGATAAGAGAAGATAATGATGTTGGGCAGGCATGTAATGGGGCTAAGGAAAAAGGTCCGTGAAAAGGCCTTACTGGTACATTATTTAAACTGTTATGTTTATTCATATCATGATCTGATCACCATGCTCATTATATCCCACATTAATGATGGGATAACAATACAAAAGATTTGTTGGTAGACCCTCTTCCACCCAGTCTCAGCCCCCCGAACCAAACTTAGCCCCCTCCGAAACAAAAATCAGCCCTGATGTTGGGGAAAATGGAAGGAAAAAGGAGGAGAGGCCAACCAAGGACAAGATGGATGGTTGGTATCCTTGAAGTGACTAGCTTCAGCTTGAAGGAGCTGGGGGTGGCCACAGCCAACAGGGAGCTTTGGTATGGGCTGGTCCATGAGGTCATGAAGAGTCGTAAATTACTGAACAAATAAACAACAACAACTGACATTGGTCCGGCCGATATGGGAGTTGTAGTGTACAGCATAGAAATCTGTATGCATCTGCTCAACTTTGGGGGTATTTTTACTTTCCTATCTCTTGAGGTACTCTTCCTTATGAAGGTTGTCAAAGAACGAGAAGCTAAAATGCTGGAGGACTTGAGTTCTGTGTCTTCCCGCACAACTTTACTTTGTATTATTTTACTGAAGAAGTTAACAAAGAAAGGAGCAAAGCTTTCAAGAGAAGCGGCCAGTGCTTCTTTCGGGTCTTAGAGGATGGCGAAACCCAGCCCTTTCTGACCCCAGGTTCATTGATACAAAGTCATGGCCTAGTGGTGCTTTTGGCTTTGGTCGAGTTCCACAGTTACTTGGTAATGTGCTGGTCCAATTACACCGTTAACGGTAGTATATTAGAGTCAGGCGCCTTTCATCCCCAGCCCGCAGCTAGCCGCCTGCACTCCTTTCTCTTCCTACCCGTTATGATAAAGCAGAAGATGCTTTGTTCCTCCAGTCGCCGAGACCTCCAGATCCGGGGGCACATTATCAGTGGATACTGAGTGGCTGTCTTCCAGCAAACACCAATGAGTTAGAGACAATGGAGGGGGAGGAGGAATACTCCCATTTCCTTGACCCACACTAGAAAGTTTGACCCCCATCAAGGGATCAATTGCGGTTGTGTAGAAAATGAGGTCTTGGGTATCTGGCAAACATGGTAGGGCTGTAACTGAGCGAGAAAAGCCACTGCAGCAAACTCGCATAATGGAATCGTTCAACCTTCTAGCTCATAAACTTACGAGAAGTGCTCCCTTATATGATTTATTCCATTGCCTTGGTAGTATGAAAATCCAGTAGTTTTAGATCTGTTTGAAATTAAACAAGGGTATGTCCAGTGTGCTCCTGCCTATGTGTCTACCCCTCCGCAGTTATTGCAGAGGTTGGTATTGTCTTCCCCCTTGTACAATGAAAGAGCCCTCAGTTCAACTCATGGTTCAGCCACTGGACTAACTGGAGCTTAGCTGTGACCAGCAGTGCTACAGAATTCAAAGGGGCATGAATGAAGGGTGAAAGGGAGAAACGTATCAAGAGGAAGGTGTGTCAAGCCAAGCCTGACCGAGACCGTCTTTAACCTGAAAACCGATGTCCTCACTGTAGGAGAACACGCAGATCAAGAATAGGGCTCCATAGCCACCTACAGACCCACTGCCAAGACACTACACTTGGTGGGTCTCGGCCACTGGAATCCTTTCCATTCAATGGCTAGTGGAAAGTGGACTTGGAGTAACATAGCAAACAGGGGCGGTCCTACAGGTAGGCCAAGTAAGCGGCCGCATAGGGCGCCATCTGGGAAGGGGGCGCCATCCTGGCCCTGCCGATGTTCCTCAGGCAGCACCAGAGCTGCCTGCTTTTGGGCCCTGGCCTTGTGCGCTCCGACGCCACTTCTGGGCATGCGCGGAGGTTTTCGTGCAGGCACAGTTGCTCCGGAGCTGAAGTTGAGTGCAGGAGCAACTGCACATGTGCGAAAACCTCTGCGCATGCCCAGTAGCTCTCTTGCGCAGAAGCCTGTAAGCAAAGCACTCCCTATCGGGCAGGCAGGGAGTGCTTCCCCTCTCCCTTTGTCTCCGCCGCGCGCGCGTTTGCGGGGAAGGAGAAAATAATCAGTGAAGGAAGTGTAAGTGAAGGAATGAATGAAGGGCTTTCCTCCTCCTCCTCTGTGACCTCTTCTCTCCCTCCTTCCTTTCTTCGGCTCTATTTTTGTCTAGACCTGAGGGGCCTGAGGCTATGAGGAGTTGTGGGAGTTGGAGTCCAAAACACCTAGAGGGAGGGAGGGCCCAAGTTTGCCCAGGCCGCGCTGCCTGTATTCGACCTCATTTGAACATTTTGGCTGTTTTTCTATTTACATTTACATTGGGATCCTAATTTTGGACTTATGGGAGACTCCTATGAATTATGAGACGGGTGGTAGGTAATATATTCTGATTTTGATGCATTTACATTGCATTTCTTGTTGATTATATAACAGTTCTGCTTAATATTGTCATACAATATAATAAAAATACAATATAACAATAGAATAATGATATATTTTATATTACATGTAATATTACAAACAATATTGCAGTATAGTGGTATTGTACAAAATAGTAATATATAATATTTTATTTTACTTTATTTTGGGTTATTTGAGTTTTACAGGAGTAATGAAAATATTTAGTAGAGGATAATTTTATTTAAATAAATAATTTTATTTATTATTTTATAATAATAATAATATAATAGAATGTTATATTATATTATAATGTCAATATATTATAACTATATTGTAATGTAGTATAATATAATTATGATATAATATAGTATGAGTATGGTATAATATATTGTATATACATTGATACAATATAATACTACTAATGGTATTGTGATATTATAATTGTATATTTTTCATGGGGGCAAAACAATGTTTTTTTTTTTTTTTTTGGGGGCGCCAAAATAATGTTCGCTTACCATTTAAAATTACCTTAGACCGCCCCTGATAGCAAAGGTTATGCTTTTGTTTCTTCCATCATTTTGAACCCTGTTCTTCCATAGATCATCACAACTAGAGATGTCATGCAGGGCCATCTGAGGTTTTTCCAAAACTGATGAAAAGTATGTTTACAACTTTTTTGAATTCCCCAGCTACCATGGCCACTGGTTATACTGGCCAGGGCTCTTATAATCCCACAATAGGGCCAAGTGATTGAGAACATTTTCCGAACTTCTTTGTGAAAATCAACTCACGTGGATTTTGGTCTCGAATATCCTCCAGACAGTATCTGACCACTTGGACTTTTCACCATCTGATATTTTGCAATGTTTGAATGTCATTATTTGATGCATGATAGCATGTATTGCTTTTTAAGGGCCTTTCATAGATAATACACGTTGAATTTTAGCACCAATATGCATTTGAGAGATTCAAGTGTGGAAGGGTTCACACTGGATGTTTCCGTCACTAAAAGATCTCTGATTCCATATAGCAAAATAATATTTCATGCAAATTTGAATTTTGAATTAAAAGCTGACATTCAAAGTGTGAGTGGCCAAATTAGAAAAAAAATACTAACTTGTGTGCCTTTACGTCATTTCTGACTTATAGCAACCCTTTGTAAAATATATTCAAGGGGTATTCTGGGACTGAGAGTGTGTGATTCACTCAAGATCAACCAGTGGATTTCCTTGGCCAATTGAGGAATTGAACCTTTTTTTTTATTTTTTTATAAAGATCTTTATTTGATTTTGCAAATTAAAAAACAACATATACACAAATGAGACATAGACTAGCAATACAAATATTTCGAACCCCTCTCCCTCATCTCCCTTCCCCCCCCTCCACACCCCCCCCCCTTAAAACTGAGACACCGGACCATACCCACAAACAAAAAAAAAAACACAGAAAACATACGATGACTTCCTAACCCGGAGTGGACGACCCTCTCTTTCCCTTTCTAGGCAATCAGTGCCTACCGTCTTCTCTAAAGTTTACCCCTAGTGGCTTTGTCTGTCTAACCCGGCTGAGGTTCCCCCTTTCGGGGTAGGTAATTCACAGGCGCTGGAAGGAAGGAATTGAACCTTGAAGCTGTATGAAGTCCTGGAACACATCCTCTACAGGTACAGGGGTCATATTGGACTTTTAATGCAATTCAAAAGGCCACTCTCTTTTTAGTATCCTGAGTAGCTGTGGCTGCTTTCTTCCCTAATGCCTTCTGAGTCTTTGGGTCCAAGTCATCATTATTATGTTTCTTAAGCAAGAAGCTAATTAGGAATCCATTCCTTTGTGAGCTCAAAGAAAGCAAAAAATCTATCAAAGAAAATGATCTAATGCCCCAAAGCTTTCCGGCTTTGCTGTGCTTTTGCTTGGTTCAAAGCTGGTCAAGAAAGGTGAAGGCAACCTGAAAATAATTGCGGACCGGCTCCTTTTGTCAGACACTTCCACTGATACAAGATTTCTTCCCTCTCCTTTGAACTAGACATGAAAACAATTAATTATAAGTAAAGCACAGGTGGCCACCTATTTGATAAGAGCTGTTTGACAACATTTGTAAAATGGTTTATACATACACACACACACACACAGGTAAATATATAAAATTGTGCAATTTTTGTGGTTTACTGATGATAATAATATTAATAATAACTATAGCAATATAATAGTAACACTTTATTTATATTCCACCCTATCTCCCCAAAGGAACTCAGGGCGGATCACAGTACACATGCACGGCAAACATTCAATGCCATTTTGGACAGACAGGACGGAGACAAGCCAGAACAAAAAGGAGGTATGTTGTGTCAACATCCAGCTTTTTGGCGCCTTGGAGGTTGTGCTTGAATCCAGCCACAGGGGGTGCTATCACTTCATAATCTATGATGAAGGGCCATCAAGACTTCCTCCTTCCTTTCCTAATCTTTTTCTCTTATGGTGTCATAAAATACCTCCCCCACTTGTTTTAGCGGTAGCTAATTTCTCTACTTACAGCTGTAAGCTGTTTTCAAACTGCTTAGGTAAACAGTTAGCTGGGCTGACAGTCGGGAGCTCACGCCAATCCGGGGCTTCGAACTGGCAACCTTTTGGTTAGTAGATCTTATCATTGCTGGTAATTTACCATATGTGCTAAAGCCCGGCCCATAATACTAAAACTTTATTTGTGCCCCACCACCATCTCCCTAAAGAGACTCGGCGTGGCTAGCAAAGCACTCAAGGTGCCATACATAAAATAGAATTACATATCATCAAAACAATACACAATTTCACTGAATACAAACAATGGACAATGTCAATTAATAAATTTTTTAAAAAATAAACATTTTAAAACACAGTAATTCCTGTTTCTTCAAACACAAGCTAAAGTGCCGAATAACAAAGACTGACATCATCACATGACTATAGTACATTAGTCCAGATCAAAGGCCTGTGTAAATACCCTGTTTTTACACTCAAACTTAAGGTTTAGAGATCTGGGGCGAATCTAATCTCTCCAGGGAGGGCATTCCAGAGCCAGGGAGCCACCACTGAGAAGACCCTCTCTCTTGTCCTCACCAACTGCACCTGTGATGGGTCTGGTGGGTTTATGGACCATAATAAATATTATTGTTGTATTGTTGTGCAATAATTGCCCTCAACTTTGGCTTATAGCAGCCATATGAATGAGAGATCTTCATCATCCAACTAATGGCAGCCCTGCTCAGTCCTTGCAAACTACAGGCCATGGCTTCCTCAACTATTTACCTATAATATGCTCTTCTTTCCCTACTGCCGTCTATGTTACCTTATCAAGCATTATTGTCTTTTTTAAAAAATGGGACATGTTGCCTGATGGCAGTTTTTAGTGAGTATACAGGTATGATTTACTTTAATAGTATTTATTTGCCTAGTCCATTGTATGCAGAAGTCAGCCTGAAGAAAACGGTTCTCTACCAGCCCGCACCACAGGAAGAACACCATCATCCCCACGTCAGCATAGGCAAATCTGTGCTTAAGTCCGTTCAGCAGTTCACCTACCTGGGCAGCATCATCTCTTCAGACGCCAAGATTGATAAAGAGATAAATCACAGATTAGCAAAGGCATATAGTGCATTTGGAAGGCTTCACAAAAGAGTCTGGAGCAACAAGTACCTGAGGCAAAGCACCAAAATCAGTGTGTACAGAGCTATCGTACTGTCTATTCTCCTATATGGGTCTGAAACATGGGTCACCTATAGCCAACACCTAGGACTCCTCGAATGCTTTCATCAGCGCTGTCTTCGCACAATCCTAAATATACACTGGACTGACTATGTGACGAATGTTACTGTCCTTGAGCAGTAAAACAACAACTGGAAAGTGGGACTCGGTATACAAGAACTGGGAAAACACACTAAGCATGATCTGTGGCTTCAGTATATTAACAACAAATCTTAGTCAGAGTGGCGGTCATACCAATTAGTGATGTTAGTGATCACTCTAAGATTTGTTGTTAATATACTGAAGGCACAGATCATGCTGTGTAGACAATCACCCTGAGGAAGGACCCATGAGGTCCGAAATGGGTGCAACGCGGCGGTATTCCCGTAGGTGTTAGCTTCACCACACCCGAGTCCAGTCCCACTCCCACCCATACAGCCTGGAGTATCCCAGCCGCTTGCCGAAGTGTAGCGCATCCCTCAGCATTCTTACAGGACTGGAGGGCTTGACCTATCAGGTCCCATTCGCCACGCCATCCCAAACAGCACATTTACGGCTTTTTTCCTCATTCCGGTCCGAGTGGATTTGACGCAGTTCCAGTGCCCTCCTGATTCACAGTAGAGGACCCGCTTGCATGCCACATTGGCAATAATATTTTGGAGTTATTTTGAGGATTTATCACGGTTTATTTGGGTAATTCTACCCTTGGAGAACTACATTTCCCGGGTGGCGATCACTTCCGCATCACGTCAAGCATAACCACGCCCCCGCGTAGGCACGCACGACGGATAGCACGTGACCATGCCTCCGGACAGCCTCTGCTCCATGTTTCCCATACACAGCGGGCAACTGTGAACTGAACAGTGAGTTAAGCGTATATGCTGACTTCAGATGGAACTATTTCCCTATGTATTTTGATGTCATTACATTCGCCCATTCGGCCTTCATGAGTGATGGAATTATGTACCATGATTTTGTGATTTCTCTACATTTATGTATACTGTATTTGGAGATATGTACCTGATATTTGGATTTGGGACGACGGCCCTGTCCTTGAGCAAGCGGGGATCACCAGCATTGAGGCCATGCTATTGAGAACACAGCTGCACTGGGCAGGGCACGTCTCTAGGATGGAGGGCCACCGCCTCCCAAAGATACTACTCTACGGTGAACTCGACACGAGTCGGCGCAAAAGAGGTGCCCCCAAAAAGAGACATAAGGACTCCCTGAAACAACATCTCAGACTCAGCCAGATTGATCATCAACAATGGTCCACCCTGGCCTCACATCGGGAGGCATGGAGATGCACTATCCACAATGATGCGGCCTGTTTCGAGAAGACATGCCGAATGGGTCTCGAAGAGAAACGACAACACCCAAGGAGACTTTCTGCTGTGCTTTCTGCAACCAAACTTGCCTATCTCAGATTGGCCTTTTTAGTCATCAACGCGCTTGTAAAAAGCGTGGGATGAGTCCTTCCTAAGAATCTTCATTCGCGAAGTAATGCCGAGAGAGAGATATGTATGTAGAGAACTGTCTTCTAGCAACATTAAGTAATGCTTGAATTGCAGTGCAGAAAGAGAGAGGGGTGGTGGTGGTGGTGAAAGCAAGATGCCCAGGAATCAGAACTAATAGAAATGTTACCATAATTATCACTCCTGGAATCTCCCAGGTAGCATAACTACAATTCCAAAGTATGTGAAGAATGGGTCATATCCATTTTTCTGGTTTACTTAAAGACTAAGTAAACCAGGAGGTATCAATGGATTTAATCACATAAGCCCACCATTCCACTTCAGTCATATTATTGTTGATAGTGAAATATATATTGAATTCAGCCCCTTTGATATCTGACCTTTCGTGCATAGAGGGAAACCAGCAGTGGGATGTGGCATTCTGTGATAGGGACCATCGGCAAAGATGAAGGTCCATCTGAAATACCAGTTTTCCTGGCACATTTGAAAAAGTCCAGTGACTGTAGAAAAAGATGCACCTCAACAGCTCATAGTGGTACAGCAGGTCATGGGGATCGTGAATATCAACTAGTTATAGCACACCTATAAACATTATATGGAATGCCAACTATTGCCTTGATATTTCCTAGTGCTCAATCATTATCCAAATTGCCCAAGAAGGCTGATTGGCACAGGGATATTATTTATTTACTAGCTTGGGGACCTGCCCTGCCCGGGTTATTTGAGAAAGAAATTGTGTGGCAAGTTTGGTTCTTATTAGTTGTTGCAGTGGTCTCGGGAAGTGAGTGAAGGTACTTCAAGTCCCATAATCCATGGTTCATCCTCCTCCGTGGTCTTCCTCAATCACTGGATGAGGGTCGCAGCGGGCTCCAGAAGTGAGTGAGGTACTTGAAATCCCATCATCCATGGTGCGCCCTCCTCTAAACTGCAGTCGGATGGAGTGTGGGTCATGGGGGCATTGTGTGCCAAGTGTGGTCTTTATTGGTCTTGGTTCTGGGCCGCAGTGGTCTGTGGGGAATGGTTTGAAAGTACTACAAATCCCATAATCCATGGAGGTACATCAAATCCCATCATCCATGGTCCACCCTCCTCCAAACTGCAGTAGAATGTAGTGTGGGTCATAGGGGATCTGTGTGCCAAGGTAGGTTACTGTCAATTCAGGCCATACACAATGTCCCATGAGCTGAGGCCTAATCGGGAAAATCAAGTGAATGAAGCCTTACTGTCAATTCAGACCTTAAACAACATCCCATTAAGTGAGGCCTAGTCAGGAAAATCAAGTTAATGATGCCTTACTGTCAATTTTGGGCCTGGTCTATGATTTATAGGGGCTACAGTGTTGTTTGGGAAGTAAATTGGGTGAAGTTACTGCAAATCCCATCATTTGTGGACCATCCTGCCCTAAACCGCACCAGGTTGTGAAGTGGGCCATTGGGCCCCTGTGTGCAAGGTTTGATCCTGATCCATCATTACTGTGGGCCGCAGTGACTGACTGCCTGAGGCCTTTCCTTTTCCCTCTCCGTCACCTTAGAATGTTGGAATGTAGATGGCCAATCAGATTCCTTTATGGAAATACTCCCTCAGTGGCAACCAATCCCCTCTGTCTGGTGCCTTAGAATGTTGGAGTTCTGAGGCTGGCGAATCAGAGTCCTTTATGCAAATAATCCCACAGTGGCAACCAATCGAAATGCTGCCACATAGTCCTCTGCACCTTCGCACCTCCCGCTGCAAACACTGACTTTTATTATATAGATAGATAGATAGATAGATAGATAGATAGATAGATAGATAGACGGTATTTCTATCCTGCCTTTCTCGAACCCAAAGGTGACTCAAGGCAGCTTACAATCAGGCAGCACTTTGATGCCTAACAATATACAATTAACAGAATTAAAAATACATTCAATAAAACATGTAAAACCAATGTCTTCATTGTTAATCTCATTGTCCATAAATCGTCATCTGAGCCGTTCCAATGTTCACTTTCGTCTAATACTCTGTTTGACTGTTGCATTAGATTCCGAAGGCTTGTTCAAATAGCCATGTTTTCACTTTTTCCCAGAAGGTCAAGAGGGAGGGAGCTGATTTAATATCCTTGGGGAGGGCGTTCCACAACCGAGGGCCCCCCGAAGAAGGCCTCTCTAGATGATCTGAAACTCTTAGATGGTTCATAGGGAGAGTGTTGCTACTAGAGGTTTACAATAGGCTTTTTCTAAGTAACAGGGAGGATCAAAACCATTTCTGTTACAGCTGCTACAAGTTAATTGGGTGTGTTATCTGCTTCTGCATATAACAAGGCACTAGGTTTGTAAGCTTTGAGCTTTGCATTTGGCTCAGCTTGATGGCTCGTTAGAGCTGAAGAAGTTGGCTGTTGTGGGGAGCAGTTATGTTGCATCGTGGCGACTGGAGCCATTTGGAATGCCAAGGAAAACTGCTTATTTACGGCAAGATAAGGGCATTCTACTGATAACAAAGTAGAGAGACTGTGATATTTGCTATGTGTTTGCATGTCATTGTTTAAAGAAGAATCACCAGAGATACTGTCTCTTATACATTGGTGAGAACAACTCTTCTGTTTTGTTTGGTGTTATTAAACTACAGTGAATTGAACTATATTTTCTTTTCTACTTAAAGCAACAGACTCGTGTTTTTTAAGTTTTGAATCAGACTAAGAGTAAAAAAGGCTGAGATAACACTATCCTGACAAAGAGATACTTTTGGACAGGTAAGCTGGGCTGGAACCATTTAGAGCTTTATAGGGTAAAGCCAGCACTTTGAATTATGCCCGGTAGCACAGTGTTTCCCAACCAGTGTGCCGTGGCACACTAGTGTGCCGTGAGCGATCATCAGGTGTGCCGTGGGAAATTGGAACCTCCAATACCCTTTGTTCCCCCTCCTGCTGAACACTTTTTCTTCTCCACTCGGGCTCCCTTCTTTCCAACCTCACTCTGCTCGCTTTACCTCGCTTTGCTCACGCTGCTGCTTCTGCGGGAGGGGGGAGAGAGGAAGACGTGACCCGTGCGGGCGCTACTGCGCAGACTCGCCCCACGTCTTCCTCCCTCCCCTCCACAGTGCTCTCTGGATATAGGTGAACTACAACTCCAAAACTCAAGGTCAATACCCACCAAACTCTTATAGTATTTTCTCTTGGTTATGGTAGTTCTGGGTGGGAAGTTTGATTCCATTTCATCATTGGTGGGAGTTCAGAATGCTCTTTGATTGCGGGTGAACTATAACTCCCAGCTGTTGAGCAAGACCTTCGTGTGTGTCTTTCTGCAATTCATGCCAGGATATCTATGTTGTGTTCATCGAAGCAGGCCCAGGTTTCACACTGACTGTATAAATACATTTGAAAACATATTAACTATATGTATTACTGTGTTAGAGTGTCATTTTGGATGGTGGTGTGCCCCAGGAGTTTGTAAATGTAAAAAATGTGCCGCGGCTCAAAAAGGTTGAAAAACACTGCGGTAGCAAACTGGCAGACAGTGGAGTTGGTGTAACAGAGTGGTTGTATGCTCCCTGAACACCACTACAGTGAGCGATCTGGCTGCTGCCCATTGAACCATTTGAAACTTCTGGACAGTCTTCAAAGGCAACCCCAAATTTCTGGTCTTATGGGGGTGGGGGTTGTTGCTGGTGTCCCTCTCCATCCACACCTCCAATTCCAAGCTCCATGCTACAAAACACAATACATTTCTACACTCAGTAGTATTCTCTCTATAAGGCTTTACCAGCTGCATTTATGGGCCTGCCTGTACGCGAGAGGAAGACTGGGAGTGGGAGCGAGAAGATTGATTTGAATCGTGATTGCAGTCAAGCAGAAACTTTGGGCAAGGGGTGTTATGTAATTACCCATTTTGAGCAGTGCCAGCGATGCCAACAGCTGCTTTCCTCTCCATGAATCCAGTCTGCTTTAGCAGCTCTTTGAGGCAAGGAAGCATCCCCAGCACACAAAAAAAAGTTATAGACTTTCTCAGAGTAGCACATCTGTGAGCTCATACATTTTTAACTTTAAAAGGTAGATGGAGAGGGCAACGTCTATGATCCCAGACACATGCAAACTGCAACAGAGTTCTTGAAAAGTGGAAAGAGGGAGGGGAAAAAAACCAGGACGGTCTTTGCTCACATCCTTGTGTTTAAACTGTATAAAGGAAGAGTGAACCAATCGATGCAGAAGGCCAAGAGATGATAACCTCTCCCAGGACTGAATGAAAGCGCTCAAGGCTTTACTTATTCAGGAAAGCTTTGGAAGAGCTGCAACCGCATTGTCTTTTCTTCTATGGCTTGTTTTGGTGTTGCGTGTATAGCAATGAGACGGATGACAGGTTCTTGCATGAGGAAACACTTGAACGAATGGCCAGTGCTTCCCGCCTGTCTTAAATCCAGTTTAAAAGACAATAATGAAAGGGTTTAATTGGGAAGGTTGAAAATTTTGTTTCCATTTGCAATGAGAATTTACCCAGACTGTAAATTAAAGAAATAAAGTGTTGGTGTAATGAAAATCACAGCCCGAATAGATTACTGCAACACAGTCTACGTGGGGCTGCCTTTGAAGACAGTTCAGAAATTGCAGCTAGTCCAACGGGCGGCAGCCAGATTGTTAACCAGAGCTACATTCAGGGAGCATACCACCCGCCTGTTGTGTCAACTCCACTGGCTGCCTGTCCACTTCCGAGCTCAATTCAAAGTGCTGGTTTTGACCTTTAAAGCTCTATACGGTTCTGGCCCAGCTTACTTGTCCGAACGCATCTGCCGCTACGTCCCACCTCGTAATTTAAGATCAGCCGGGAAGGCCCTGCTCTCGCTCCCGCCAACTTCTCAAACGCAGTTGGTGGGGACGAGAGAGAGGGCCTTTTCGGTGGTGGCTCCCCGCCTGTGGAACGCGCTTCCAAGTGACATACGATCAACCCCATCCCTCCTGGCATTCAGGAAAAAAGTGAAATTGTGGCTGTGGGACCAGGTTTTTGCACATTAGCACAATGCAGCACTTTGGATTTGAATTGTAATTGGTAAGTTGATGGTTATGGCTCCATGTTTATGTGGTGGACGGAACTCTGTTTTTAACTTAAGTGTTTGTGTATTATGTGTCAATGCTAATTGTATTTTAATTCTGAATGTCAATGGTTTTATATTGTATTTCTTTTGTGTATCGGCATCGAATTGTTGCCTTTTGTTAGGCCGCTCTGAGTCCCCCCTCGGGGGTTGAGAAGAGCGGGGTAGAAATGATGTAAATAAATAAATAATAAATAAATCACGCATAGTTCACATTTTGTCAGTCCACACAATGTCTTGCCAGAGAAAGAAAATATGCCATGCAGATGATCAGTAAAGAACAAGTAGTTTACTCTTCGTAACGCAGAACAAAATATTTACAATCATGAGATCAGTTGCATTGACTCCAACAATGTTCTTTTAGAAAGATATAAATGGTATTTTGGTGTCCAAGTGGAAAACCTCCATCCAGCAGCTCATGAAGCAAGAGCTGTCTCTCTGCAAGCACCTGTATAGCTCAAGTCTGAATATGAAATTGTTGCTAAAATTCCCTGGCTCGGCTAGCTCCCTAGGCGTAACCCAACCAATCGGTTTTGTGCCTTGCATTTTACAGTTAACACTAACTGATTTCTTACATGCCCTAACAGAAAGGACTCACTTGCTGCCCCATACTCTTGGAATTGCCTCCCTAAGCATTTGAGGACTTCTTCCCGCACTGCCTTAAAATCTGAATTGAAAACCTTTTTTATTGTTTAAAGCTTTTAGGATTTTAGTTTGATATTGTTTTGTAGTCTTATATATCATGATGAAATGTTTTTTTCTGTTATATTTGTTATCTCTTTTTTTCAATAGAATTACAAGCTTGGTAGATGCAGGGAATGTTGTGGATGTAGCATGTCTTGATTTCAGTACGGCCTTCGATAAAGTCCCCCATGACCTTCTTGCAAGCAAACTAGTCAAATGTGGGCTAGGCAATATTACTATTAGGTGGATCTGTAATTGATTAGGTGACCAAACCCAAAGAATGTGAGTTTTTTTGCATGGCAGGGGGTTGGACTAGATCAGTAGTTCCCAAACTTTTTTTGGCCTATTATTTATTTTATTTATTTCCACCAGTTCTACCCTGCTTCTTCTCAACCCCCGAGGGGGGACTCAGAGTGGCCTAACGACGGCAGCAATTCGATGCCAAAAACACAGTATACATATAATAGAAAACCAAAAACAGTCAGAATTAAAATACATTAAAATACAGTTAGCATTAAAATACATTAAAATACAATTAGCATTAAAATACATCATATACATTCACATAAGTTAAAAACAGTATTCCGTCCATAATAAAAGCATTGGGCCATGTCCACCAGCTTGCCATTACAATCCAATCTAAAGTGCTGTATCGTGCTAATGTGCAAACGTCTGGTCCCATAGCCAAGATTTCACTTTTTTCCTGAATGCCAGGAGGGATGGGGTTGATCATATGTCACTTGGGAGTGCGTTCCACAGACGGGGAGCCACCACCGAGAAGGTCCTATCTCTCGTTCCCACCAGCTGCATTTGAGATTCGGCGGGAGCAAGAGCAGGGCCTCCCCAGATGATCTTAAATTACGAGGTGGGACGTAGAGGCTGATGTGTTCGGACAAGTAAGCTGGACCAGAACCGTATAGAGCTTTAAAGGTCACAACCAGCACTTTGAATTGAGCTCGGAATTGGACAGGCAGCCAGTGGAGCTGACACAACAGGGGGGCCTACGTCCTCCTTTCCAGAAAAAAAATTTACTCACTGCCCTGCAATTAAACAGAAAGATATATGTATCAATGCAGTGGTTCTCAACCTTTATAATGCCATGACCTCTAAATAAGGTTCCTCATGTTGTGGTGACCCCCAACCATATTTTCGTTGCTACTTCATAAATAATTTTGCTACTCTTACGAATTCTAATCCAAATATCTAATATGCAGGT
The DNA here is from genome assembly GCA_030556195.1 of Anolis apletophallus. NCBI lineage: Eukaryota > Metazoa > Chordata > Lepidosauria > Squamata > Anolidae > Anolis > Anolis apletophallus. Next base: position 39,874,779 of record JARBWK010000011.1, on the reverse strand, counting down.
CAAAGCAAAGGGGGCAGGGCCAAAGAGGGCTGCGCAACCCCTCCTAAATGGCCAATCGTTCACCGCCCCCTTAAAGGGGTTCACCCCCCCCAAATTCCCCTGAGCCTCCCACCTCCACCTTGGATCGCCTCACCACCCACCAGGGGGTGGTACCGCCCACTTTGAGAATCAGTGGACTAGATGGTCCATGTGGTCTCTTCCAACTCTATTATTCTATGATACTATTTTGTTTTTTTCTACTTACATTTTATTTGTACAGTTTGTTTTACTATTGTACCATATAGTTTTCCAGTTTGTTATTGGTCCTTCACTCTGTATGTGGGTGTACCCATGGTGCAGAATTAATACAGTTTGACACTACTTTAACTGCCATGGCTCATTGCTATTTATTTATTTATCACATCAATGCTATGAGATCATGGGAGTTGTAGTTTGGTGAGACACCAACAGCATTTGGCAGATATTGTAAACTTACAACTCTCAACACTCTATAGCCTTGAGCCATGGCAGCTAAAATGATGTCAAACTGCTTTCATTCTACAGTGTAAATTTACCCTGTGAATGTATATGCACATATACATATCTTCAATTGTATACATTTGGCAAGAGCCATTATTTTGTTTTGTCTCATTGTAAAGCACTATGTATGGTGGTGGTGGTGATGATGATGATCATCATCATCATAATTCTCAATGTGAGGAAAACCAGAACTGACAGATTCGACCATCCAGGCGTTCAGTGATTAACTATGACGATGTCTTGAAGTTTTCTACCAACTTTGACTGTATTACATTTGTGATAAAGAGAATGATCAATAGAGTGCTGGCCAGTTTCTTTCCTAAGATGATATGTCAGCTGTTCATCCCACATTCCGCTGTGATAAGCAATGAATGTTTGGATGTTTGTGGCAGCAATGCTGGAGTACTTACCACCTGCTATTTTGGACTCCTGGGCATGGACAGGTGGCAGTAGTTTGTGATCTCCTTTGTTCAGGTAGATGCACAGCTGTTTCCATGCTGTGATGTACAGCTGTGGCTTCAACGTCCACCTCCCTCGAAGCTTTTCCTCTTGCAAGGCATTCTTTGAAGCATCACTCCCAAGAAATCTACACAGTAGGAAGGCAATGCTTGGAGAATGAGCAACTTACAAGCTCAAAGGACTGCTGCTCTTATGGTTGCTGTCCAAGCTGATCATGTCTGAGCATTTCATTTCCCCCAGCAAACAGAACAAGAAAGAAAGCATGAATTGTAGCTACTTTCAAGTTTCTTCCAAGAGCTGGAGTAGAGATAGGAAAGATAGTAAAAATATATTAAAACTGATAGAAAAAATATATTTATTGAGTGTTGAGAAACCTAATGGGAAGAATACTGGACTGACAAAAGTCTTCAGAGCTGAGGACTATTTTATGCAAAATTTGCATGTGGTTGCTTTGCATAGGAAAGAACATTTTATTTGCAGAAATATTCTTGCGCAGAAAAATCATGCATAAATTTTTCACAAAATAGCCTGAAACTGCAAAGAGATTTCAAGAATTGAGCTGTTTTAGAAAATTGCTAAAATCACATGTTGCTATATACCTAAACTTGAGTTTAATCTAATCTTTCCCATGTGAATCCATGTAAAAAGGCTATACACTGCTGTACATGATTCTGATGGACAGGAAACTTCAGTCTAAGCAATGAAGGTTTTTCCGAGCTACATAGATATCTATGGGCAGTCTACTTTTGAATGGCAGGTTGGTGGCTTCCAAGTATTTATTTATTATATCAGAAGCGAATTGAGGGTACACTTGTAATGTATTTGAAAAACACAAAGTTTAAAAAACTTGGCATTATACTAAACGCCCTTTGACCAGTAGCTGGCCACTTGGAGTTCCTCTGTTGCGGCACCGGGACTTCCTCTCACATATTTATACATGGCTATCATGTCCCCTCTCAGCCTTCTCTTCTAAAGGCTAAACATGCCCAATTATTTAAGTCGCTCCTCATAGGGCTTGTTCTCCAGACCCTTGATCATTTTAGTCACACTTTTTTGGACACATTCCAGCTTGTCAACATCTCCCTTCCATTATGGAACCCAGAACTGGACGCAGTATTTCAGGTGTGGTCTAACCAAGACAGAATAATGGGGTAGCATGATTTCCCTGGATCTAGACACTGTATTCCTTTTGATGCAGGCCAAAATCTTTTTTTTGCTGCAGTATCACATTGTTGGCTCATGTTTAACTTGTTGTCCACGAGGACTTCAAGATCTTTTTCACACATACTGCTTTCAAGCCACGCATCCCCCATTCTCTATCTTTGCAGGAATATGGCGTAACCAATATAAGTAAATTTCCGGGAGAAACACCAGGATTGCCCGATTAACCAACCAGGACAAACTATTAAGGGAAATGAGTGAGAGGTCCATTGAGATGAGCCTCTTCCCATTCCAGGGCCATTTACTTTACCTCACCCAATAACTTGAACTTTAAGGTGAGTATTTAACTTAATGGCCCTCACCCCTGAAGGGGTGTCTAGGGTGTACACCAGGGCTGCTCAAGTAGTCGATCGCGGTCGACTAGTCGATCTTCGGCCCTCATCCAGTCGATATTCGAGCCTCACCATCTGGATGGGGTGCTCCTGCCATGCGCGTGCGCATGCGTGCACACCCTGCACGCACGCGCGCTCCTGCTGCTGGCTTCCGTTCTCGCAGTGCTTCTTCCACCTGTGGGGCATTGCAGGAAGGAGGAAGCATGAGGCGGGGCTTCCGGAGGGAGCACCCTGCCTCTCTCTCGTCCAGAAGCAGCTGTGCAGGCTCCACTGCCGGCGAGACAGGCAGGGCGGAGCGCTCCCTCCAGAGGCCCTGTCTCATGCCTCCTCCTTCCTGCAATGCCCCGCAGGCGGAAGAAGTGCTGCTGGGGCAGAAAACATCAACAGGAGCACGCGCGGCGGCGGGAGCGCGCGGTGGCAAGGGCAGGTAGATCTTTTCGACTTGATTGCTTTAAGAGTAGCTCACATGCTGAAAAAGGGTGAGCACCCCTGGTGTACACCAACTATAGGATTCCCCTCGCTATTTACCGCTAAGCCTGTTTATGAAAATCCACCGCCCCATCTAGCCCCTAAACAGTAAAGGGGTAGGTAAAAAAAACCCCTGCACACAAAAAGTAGCGTGAAAGGGTGAAAAATTCATACCTGGCTCCTATTGCGACCAATCAATACTGTTAATGGGCGGGAGTGGTGGGACGACGATCAGGCGCAGAATGGCCTGTAGGAGCTGGCCTTCAGTAAAAGGCCACGCCCCTTTGCTCGAAGGTTCCAAGGAACCTACCTCTTCCCCGTTGTGGTGGGGGGTGGGGTGGGCAAATTTCTCTCATCCCAGCTTCACTGGGATGAAAGGGTGTTGTCCCCATTGAACTTCATTTTGTTAGTTTTGGCCCATCTCTCTAATCTGTTAAGATTGTTTTGCATTCTATCCATGTGGCTTTTGCAATTCCACTGTTGATTTTAATGTTAGCCTTCTCCCCTTGTTCCTCGAGGTAGTATCGGACCTATCCAGGTTCTGAAATAAGGTTCAGAGCCTAGAGAATGACCATTACTTCTGTTACTTGGATAAAGGTGCTTCTGACTGGTCAAAACAGAGAAAATTGGGATACATGCACAAATAGCCTGATCTTCAAAGCAGTTTTCTGTGATCATCCTGTCACAACATGGTAACTGTAATGTTCATCGTGTACTGAAAAAGAATAATCAGCAATTGCTGGTTGACCGACTCGACAGTAAGAGTGAAGTATTTCTCGGGCCTTCCTCTTGAGCTGCCAGGTTGCAACCTCTTAATTTTAATGATGCATCTGGAGATTTTGTAGCTTGCATTTTGCCCTTTTCTCAGTACTTTCACTTGAGTTATTTCTCTCTTTCTCTTTCCCTTTATCTGGGCTATCAGTGCAAGTTGCAGTTGTGAAGGCTGCAGAGTGATGAGAAATGGAAGGAAAAGAATCATCTCATTTAAATTGTGGGTGCTGGGGGAAGGTTCTGGAGACACCATGGATGCAGAAAAACACAAATAAGTGGGTCAAAGATCAAATCAGTCTTGACTTTGCACTAGAAGTCAAGATAACTAAACTTTAGTCTGCCATGCTTTGGCTATATGAGATGGTATTATTCATTGGAAAACACAAAAATGCCCACAAAAGGCAAAAAGCAGTAAAAAAAAAAAGAAGAAGAGAGGAAGGCTGTAATGTTCATGGGTCATGAAGGAGACTAGAGCCCTTGGTATCCACTGGGGTTCTACTTCAGGATTTCCTGTGGAAAGCAAAATCCTTGAATGGTCAAGTCCCACGATATACAGTGTCATGGTAAAATGATGTTCCCTATATACAATGGCAAAATCAAAGTTTGCTTTTGGATTTTTAAATAATATTTTTGTGTCATTGAATCCATAGATGAAGAATCCATTGATTGATTGATTATTAGTTTGCCTTTTCCCCATCATACATTTGAGAGCTTTGAAAGTGTTTGTTGTAGATCAACCAGAGGCTGATGGTTTAACTGATGATTTAGAGAGGATTGTGAGCTTTCCTGTGGTGCAACGTGATAGGCTCTCAAGTCTGGGAAATTCAAGTCTGGGAAATAATGGTTCTCTCTGTGAGAAAATTGGCTTGGAAAGTGCAGGGCCTCAAGGTCATTCAAGGGAGTCAGTAGTAGCAACAGCAGATAAGAAATCAAGTGAAGAGCTGAATAATAATGAGGGTTTCCATAAGAACCCACCTGTAGCTGCAGAGATCAACAAAAGCCTTTGTTTACTATTCAGAGCTGAAACTAGATTGCGTCATTCAGAGAGCTTACATGGGAAAATTGTGAAGGAAATTCACATGAAATGAAATGATTTCATTAAACAACAAGTTGTTTACCTTAAGGTCAGTTCAGGCAATGCTGTGTTAGAGTGGGAAGCTAAGCCTGAGTTCTCTTGTTCCTGATTCAAGTCAAGCTTTGATTTTGGATTTGATATATCCTGGAAGTTTTCTATGTTCCAGTTCATGATCTCCTGTTCAAGTTTTACTAGTTATATCTTTTAGATTGTGGGCTTACACTGTATCTGTGTTTTCTGGCTGTTTCTGGGCTTTGTAACCTCTGGAACTTTATGAGACATTTGGATTATTACCTGGTTATCTCTTGTTGCTAAACCTTTTTGGATTATATATCTTCTTTTCTTATTCTTGATTTTATATGCCTTTTATATGTTTTTACAATAAACTGTTTGCTTATATTTCTGGACTTGTGTGGTGTAGTGGTCATAGGTGTTTCCAGTTCTGGAGTGCAACAGTGTTCTGTAGAAGCCTTGGGGAATACAGAAATGTTTGGCCCAAAGGCTACCCCTTCCCTACTTCTGTTCCACAACTTATAACTATAAATGAATGGATCAGTCTGTTTCTACTTCATGCCATTTTTACACATATTCACACATCGAATTCTGGTTTGCAATTCTTATTTTAAAAACTGGCATGGAAACTCATATTTAAGAACATATTGGCAAGCAGACATTTCTCAAAATACTCCTTTCTAAATCTACTTCCTCTCAAAATATGATTGCTTTTAATGGAAAGGAAGGACATTAGGATGTTTGGAAAGTACAGTATCCAGTGGACAAGTCAGTCTTGATTCAAACAAGACCTGATCTATGTACTGCTCCCAATTCTATATCACAAAATCAGCTGTATCCATTTAATTTACAGCAAAATCAATACAATACAATGCAATACACTTTATTTATATTCTCCCCTTCTCCCCTAGGAGACTCAGAGTGGATTACAGCATTTACATACACAGGCAAACATTAAATGCTTTTATAATCATATACAAAAACACACAAATACAAACAAAGGTAGAGGCTTCTCCTTTGATTTCTGGCTTCTGGAGGCGGTGCTCATCTCTCACTCTGGAGAGGTACTTTCCTCCATTTTCAAGCCGAGGAGCCTGCGTTGTCATTTCTTGATTGTGTGGCTGGTAAGATTGCTTGGAGCATCGCTTTGCCTTTTCCCACCAAATTGATACCTATTTACTCACATTACATGTTATTGAACTGCTGGGTTGGCAGGAACTGAAGCTGACAGGCATGAGCTCACCCCTCTCACAGATTGAACTGCCGACATTTAGGTCAGCAGTTCAGCAGCACAAGGGTTTAACCCATTGCACCACCGCAGTTCCATGTCAACTCACCGGGAATGTGGCGCAGCTGGCTAAGTGTCAGCTGCATAAGAGCTCTCTGACCAGTAGGTCATGAGTTTGAGGCCTGCCCGGGTCGAGGTGGGTGCTCAACCTTTAAGTGTAGCCTGCTGCCGACCTTTGCAGCCTGAAAGACAGTTGCATCTGTCAAGTAGGAGATAAAAGTACCACATTAAGTGGGGAGACACATTTTGACTGAATTATGAGGCCATTAAAAAAAACTCCAGGAATGCGGAAGGAACAATGAGGGACGCTGGAAAACACTGAGAGATGAGAAGTGCGTCAGCTCCCCTGGTGGCCAGATTTGCCTCTGTTCATTTATATGTTCGTTTATATGTGTGTAATATGTCAAAGTGTATGTACTGTACTGTGATAAATGGCAGGGATTGCCTGCTTGTATGTGTACCTATAATTCACCCTGAGTCCCCTTAGGGGTGAGAAGGGCGGAATATAAATAAAGTAAATAAATAAATAAACTCATAAACCAAGAATTCTAGTTGACTCTTTTCACTCAAAATACTCATTCAGAAATGGATTTTCTCTCCAAATATGATTTTTTGGGGGAAGGGGGCTTAAAAAGCAGCGCGGGAACATGCAACATACAAAAGAAATCTGTTGAAGTTTATATCCATATGAAATTTGACCTATGCTGTACTCTCTACATCAGAAAGTCAGTCAGGTCCACTTTCAGTTATAGCTAATTCAGTTCATATATCCCCTTAGCTTTATTTGATCTAAGCACATAATTAATAAGCAAAAAGGAACCAAGCTAAATATTTCAAATTAGACAGTATATTCAAAGGCATATATTGTAACATATAAGAGCTGAATAACACTTGAGCAAAAGAGGGGAAAAGTTGAATTTATGAACGATGAAATATCAGATAAAAGAAAATCCTTCAGGTGGCAGAAGTTCAAGTTGCTGCAAATCCACCAACATCGTTACATGCTGCAAAGTTTAGTATAATCTAACAGGGATGTGATCCAGAGGGGAACATTATCCACAAAGCACAGACATCAGCCTCAAGAAACATCTCCACACTTTTTCTGTCCTTGGTTGTATCTGCATTCTGCAGTTCTATGAGTTTCCTGTCATCCTCATTGTCTCAGGTCAGTCCTGGGATTTGTAGGTATTTTTAAAAAATTGATCTCTCCTAAACACGAGTATTGTAGTTTTCAAGAAGAGAATTCAAAATCCTTCATCCAAACACAAAGCCCGGGATTCTCTAAGGTGAAGATGGGGCAGTTAAAAGTGACATGAAAATTATATAATTGTGGAGTGCAAAAACACACTCAATGGTCCCAATCTCCAAAGTTCACCCCAACAGCAAATTGTAATTCCCATTTCCAAAAATCCATGCTCGCCTTTCCCATTCAGAAAGAGTGTTCGCAGAAATGAGCACCGATATTGGACTGCCAAGTGCTGATATTTTATATTGAAATGCACAAGCAGTGGATTCCGCAGCATCCCTACTTCCATCTCAACATCTCTACTTCCATCCAGTTTAAGTCTCAGTGTTTGAAAAGCTTTCCGGTCTTATACTCTGTAGTCAGAACACTTCATTGGAATAAATGTTTCCAAGAAAACTCCATGGGGTTCAGCAACCATTAGTGAGAGTCAACTTAAAGGCTGCTGAACCCTATGCTGAACACACCAACAAGACATATTATTCTCAAAATCAAAGTGTTATGGAGGAATGGTTGCGTGTGCAAGGTGACACACCTCGCGCCAAGAACAATACGCAGACACAAGTGGTTGGATGAAAATGGCCACAACTCATTTATTGAAAACAGAAACAAAGGGTTGGCGGCCATGCATGGATCCTGGATCAGGGTCAAACAGCCCCCACGAATGTCCAAAGGCGTTTGCAAGCCCAATGCCACACTCCAGAGGGGCCTGGGCGTTATCCCCCCTAACAAACAGGGGTGGGGGCGATAAGCCAGCCTGATCCAGGGGCCATGCCACATGCCAAACATGGAGTTGTGACAAAGAACGCATAACCAAAAACAGAGCAACAATGAAGTGCAGTAAAACAAAAGGACACCAACAAGCAATGCGAAAAGTAGGGAGGGTGGGAGGAAAAAAAGACTGGCTCCACATGTGGCCATGCAGTCCCGGGCAGCCTTCAGGTCGGCCGGAAGCAAGGAGGGGGCAGGGCCAGCCCCCTCATTGGCCGGCCGGCGTTGGTGGCGGGAAGCCACCCCGCCACCCTCAGGGGCCTCTGGGAGAAAGAAGCCCCTAACAAAGCCAAGATGGTGCGAGGGCAACGCTGCCCCGGAACCCGCTCGGCCGGTAAGTCGGCCAAGCCCATTCTGCAGAGAAGAACCCATTTTCCTCTTTTTCCTGTGCAGAAAAACATATTCCCTCCACAGGTAGCAGTACTGTGCAGGAAATAAACAAAAAACAGTTTTTTGTGTATGTGTTTGCAAAGATCTGTTTGCAGAATCACCCCACTGCAACATTTTGGGACATTTAAGTAGCAGGAGAAAATTACACAGACTCTGCTAGCTGTCAGGAAGTGTGTTTTTCAACTCGGGAATGAGCAATTCTGAATATTTTTCCCATCTCTGCTCCATTTTGTGCGTGTGCATTCTTGGATGGTGTGTAACAATTTGTCAGTGTCTTCAGTGCACCACCCTCTCCATATTGGCTTTGCATATTCATCCAGAAGAGCAAATAGGGAAAGTTCACACGAAAATGTAATTGAAACAAACTGTTTTCTATATCTCCAGTGGAGAAATGGCCAGTCTTACTGGTCTTCTTCGGCATGGTATATGGTTAGAAAGCATACTACGTTAACATATATATTGAAAAATATAGCACTTGCAGTAAGGAAAGGGAGGTTAATTCATGGTGTCAGAAAAAAATGGCTAGCATAAATTAGCACCTAGTGTAAGGTGATATCTCCAGGAAGCCAATGCACACCCCTAAGCAGTTCCTGGATGCTGTAGATCAGGGGGTCTCAAACTTTTTCAGCAGCAGAGCCCTTTTTGAGGCAAAGGTTTCTCATGGAGCCTCAAGAAATGCATATATATATATATATATATATAGAGAGAGAGAGAGAGAGAGAGAGAGAGAGAGAGAGAGAGAGTGTGTATACAGTAGGGTCTCACTTATTCAACATAAACAGGCTGGCAGAACGTTGGAAAGTGAAAATGTTGGATAATAAGGAAGGATTAAGGAAAAGCCTATTAAATGACAAATTACATTATGCTTTTACAAATTAAGCACCAAAACATAATGTTTTACAAGAAATTGACTGAAAATGCAGTTCAATACATGGTAACATTATGTAGTAATTACTGTATTTACGAATTTAGCACCAAAAATTGCAATGTATTGAAAACATTGACTACAGCAATGCACTGTTTGTGTTTCTAGGCAGCAATGCACCCGCCAGGAGGGGTGAGATGCAGCCAGTGCAGGCCGGACACTGTGGCTGATGGGAAAAGTCTGTGCCCGTCACATCTCACCCCTCCCGGCACGTGGCCAGTGCACAGAAACGCCCATTGCATGTTGCTGCCTAGGAAAACTGCTGTGGATTTGGGTGGGAGGGAGACTACATCGGATAATACAGAATGTTGGATGAGCAAAGGTTAGATGAGTGAAACTCAACTATGTATACACATACATACACACACACACGGTATGGGCCAGGCCAGTGGCTGATTGATGGAGAGTATTTGTGTGAACTAATTCACACAGTGCAAAAAAGTGAAAGAAAGAACAATACAATATTTAAAATGAGGAATAATTTCCGATGAAACCAGATTTTTACTTACTAGGTATGCTGGACGATGAAAGTTTTAAGGACTTAAACACAGAAAAACTGTTTATATTCTTTACCACGGCGGCAAGAATTACACTTGCAAGATATTGGAAAGAAGATCAAATTCCCACAAAAATACAGTAGGTTCAGAAAATAATGGACATTAAAGATATGGATGAATTGACATATTGGCTTAAACAGAATAATGGAAGAGGTGTGAAAAAGAACAAATTGGAAAGTAATAGAGGCATACTTGGAAACAGAACTATACAATCTATGCATCTTTTTCTTCTTTCCTATTCTATATAAAAATAGAGATGGACAAATAAACAGTAAGTATGGAGGAAGAACATGTAAAATTACTAAAAAGATTAAGGAATAAATTTGATTAATAGATTATATATAATAATGGACATTAAGAACTTAAGTGGAACGGAAGAAGAATGGAAGTCACAGAAATTTTTATTTCCATTTTTTATTTCCATTTTTTTATTTTTGCATATATTTCCCCCCTTCCTCTCTTTTTATTTTTATCTTCTCCCATTTTTTCCCTTCTCCAAATTTTTCTATTTGACTACTTTTATATAATCCTATATTGTTCCCCCTCTTTCATTGTATTTTATTAAAACAATAAAATTAATAATTTAAAAATGATGGTTATGTGGAAAAAGAATGTAATACCTATGCTACAATCCATGTAAGTTTTATTAAAATATACTCATTCTTTGTTTTGTTTTAAAAAAATAAATAAATCTTGTAACTTTACTTTCCGGATAACTCTCATATCTGTTGCAGGCAATGTAGTAACCGTGCTTGGAAAATGCATTGCATTTTGAAGAAGCCAATTTCAGTCCTTGCCTCTCTGGGTAGAGTTGGATAGACAGCTGGTACCAGTCAGCATTAACCATACAGACCAGAGCCATGTGTTGTTAGAAGGCAGCTTCTTCTGTTCCAAAGACTTCATCTATGATTTAGATTAAAGTCTGAACTAAAGATGAACTTTATTCCCAGTGCATTTTGGGTCTTGTACTTGATCAGTGTTTTCAGCAGCTCAGATATGTATTTACAAGCCTAGAAATATGACTTTTGGTGCCATTGCAAGGGGATGACTGATAGCAAGAAGTAAATTGCCTTGTGGGGAAGCTCAAATGCCATCACAGATCATCTTCTCATAGAATCCCCCAAAGGCCTCTCCAGGCTCCTCAGAACTGAACTGCTCTACATGATCTCTGTCTCCGTGGCATGAGATTTGTGTTTCCGCTGGTATCAGCAGGACCAGCACAGTTTAAGAAGGCTGTCGATGCTGTGACAAACAAATTTATGGTGGCAGACTTACGAAGACATCCATCAGTTGGGAATTGCCGGAAACTTCAGAGAGCAACATCTGCCTGGTCTTTAAATGCCTTTATTCCTTCCAAATCAGGTGTCCACCCCTGATGAGCTCACAGCTGTCAGATGTAGCTTATTGGGCTACTGCTGGGGCTGGTTTTGACTGCAGCTTATTAAACAGATGAAGATATACGTGTACGAATGCAAAAAGCAGAAGGCACAAGCTGCTTGCAAACCAGATGAGGAATGGCCCCTGCAGGGAAAGAGGGAAGGGCGACAATGAACAGGAGAGAAGATAGATGACTGCATGTCTTCCCAGCCAACCAGGAGGAGGACTGGGTTATTTCATATGGTAACGGAGAACTTGATTTTACCATGAGATGTAAGCAAGGAACATTGCACATGCCTAACAACTACTTGGTTACAGGACCAAAGTAAGTTCTGTATCAGAAGTGAACTGAGGGCACAGTTGTAATGTATTTAAAAACACAAAAGTTTAGAAACTTGGCATTATACTAAATGTCCTTTGAGCAGTAGCTGGGAACTTGGAAGTTTCTCAGGTGTTTCTATAAGAAGGTCCTCCATTATGCATCTGGCAGGGCTCAGACTGCATTGTAATAGGTGGCCTGTGGTTTACTCTTCTCCACACTTGCATGTCATGGACTCCACTTTGTGGCCCTATTTCTTAAGGTTGGCTCTGCATCTTGTGGTGCCAGAGTGCAGTCCGTTCAGTGTCTTCGAAGTCACCCATTCTTCTGTGTACCGAGGAGAGAGTCCCTCATTGGATAGCAGCCATGGTTGAGGTTCCAGGTTTTAGCCTGCCACTTTTGGGCTCTCCCTTGCTGAGATGTTTCTGCAAGTATCTCTGTAGATCTTAGAAAACTATTTCTTGATTTAAGGCATTGGCGTGCTGGCTGATATTAGAACAGGGGGTGGGCTGCCTTGGTCCTTTCATTATTGGCTGCTACCTCCCAGCAAGGGAAGGTCATGTCACCATCTCGTGAGTACAGTGGATTACTGAATTTGCATGGCTTATTCAAGCTGTCAAGGCAAAAGATGCAACCACTTTCTGGCATACCACTTCTAATATTCAAAGTTGGGATCGTCCCTTGGTTGACTCTCAAATACCCCCAGCAATCTGGGAGGCACATTTTCAGGAACTTTACAGGGATACCTCATTGGACATCGTGGGTGGAGATGCCTGCCCAATCTCATCAATGGAAGATCTCCCCATGTGGCCTCCAGTGACGCCTTCCGAAATTAAAAGACTTGTTGCTCAATTAACATCAGGAAAGGCACCAGGAGAAGATTTGATCCCCCCTGAGGTCATTAAGAACAATCTGGACTTCTGGTCCCCCATTTTAGCGTCATTGTTTACCTGCATAGATAAATATGGACAGGTACCAAAGGACTGGGGGCTGGCAATTATTGTCCCCATATATAAAAGGAAAGGGAAACAGGATGACCCTGCAAGCTATAGGCCCATTAGCCTCCTCAATACCATCAGCAAAATATACGCAAGGCACCTTCAATGGAAACTGCTGGACTGGATGGAGCAAGAGAACATACTGGCAGAGGAGCAAGCTGGTTTCAGGGAAGGATGATCCACCATCAATCAATGTATAGTATTGCAACATCTCATAGAAAAATACTCCTCCCACAAGCCATCCTCCCTCTATGCTGCGTTTATAGACTTCAGAGCAGCTTTTGCTTCCATTTCCCGTACCAAGCTATGGGAAAAGCTTGGGTCCAATTCAATAGACAGGCGACTTCTACAGCTATTACTAACACTCCTTGAAGGAACGACTCTGAAAGTAAGATGCAGTTCCCAGGGCCATCTTACCAAAGCAGTCAAAACTGAGAAGGGTGTCAAGCAAGGGTGCATTTTGGCTCCACTTCTATTCAATTTCTACATTAACTCTATGGTGGAACACCTATACAGCTTAGTTTCCATCCTCCAAAACTAGCTGGAAGGCATCTATCCACCCTGCTCTATGCTGATGATGCAGTTCTTCTTTCCAGAACTCAAGTTGGACTGAAAAGAGCCCTGAGAGCATTAACAAATTACTGCCAGGAAGAACAGCTGCACCTCAACTTTCAGGAAACTAAAATTATGGTGTTTGGTAAATGACCCAAGAGGCACAACTGGAGAATAGATGGAAACAAAATAGAGCAGGTCTCAAGCTTTAAATATCTTGGTGTTATCCTCCATAGCAGCAACAGCAGGAAAGCCCACGCAGAGTGTGCAGCAGACAACACAAAGAGTTCATCCGCTATCTTAAGATATCTCAGGACGGGAGGAGGTCACTTTATACCGGCGGCACTTAAACTTTTTGAAGTAAAATCAGTCGCACAAATGCTGTATGGAGCCCAGCTTGGACCCTTCTCAAATTATGCCCCACTAGAGCGTGTCCAATCGAAATTCCTAAGAGCGGCTCTACAGGCTCCCAGATGTGTCCCCTAACGCTACCCTGCAATTGGAGACAGGCTTCGTGAAAGTAGAAGCAAGAATATGGACAGCTATTCTCAATTACTGGCTACACCTATGCTTCTCCCCATGTGGTCTTGCCCCCTCATCATGAGAGACGACTTCCAGTCCGCATGGATTAAAACAGTAGCAGCAAAGATCGCAACGCTAGGTTTCTCCCAAGGACAATTGCTAAGCATGAGATGGGACCAAGCCAAGGATCTCATTAAGCAACAGATCCTGGACATAGAGCGCCAATCCGACTTAGCCTGTTCCCCAGCCTTCATTGTTAGAGAAGCCACTAGATACCTCACTGTCCCCATGGCATACCTAACAGACCTGGAGGTGCCCAAACACCGAAGGGCTTTTACCCTGGCAAGATGCCATGCCCTCCCATCGGCTGTATTGGAGGGGAAGGTATCAAAAGACCCCCTCCAAGCAGAGACTATGCCCCTGTGGGTCTGGTGATGTGGAAACAACTGAGCACGTGCTTCTTCAATGCATGTTCTACAGAGATCTTAGATCCAATCTCATTGGACCATGGCTTTTAAAGTACCCGGGGCGCAGTGAAAGATGTTATTCCACCCTGCTGCTTTCGGACTCTAACACTGCAATGACTTACAGTGTTGCTAAGTTCTGTGCTGCTGCCCTTAATATCAGACGGGTGATGATAGACATCGTAAGGCAACAATATTCTGTCTTTTAAAATATATTTTTATACTGATTTCTAGTCTGATTTTAAATAACTGTTTACTGGGGAGCTGTCCTTCTCCTCTTGGGGCGCTTGTGCCCGCTTTGTGCTGGTCTGTGACCGTAATAAAGTTTTGATTGAAACTGAATTTGTGATTTATATCGGTGATTACTGAAATGAATGGAAGACGACATTGCCTTATGACACGCCTCTGTAAATCATCACAGCCTTGAAAAAGGTCAGCAATGACCGAAACGGGCGGATCCTAGACACTTCCGTGATCCCGTCGGCTGAAATACATGCGATTTAGCATGTTTGCCTTATGAGGCTTTTAATATTTGGGGACGCCAAACCGCCAATTTGGCAGCATATGGAAGAAGAGGTTCCTTAAAGGAATATTCCCTTTACTCATCCCATTCCCAGGCGCGAGGTTTGCCCCAATCTCACGGGAAGCATTCCGCTTCCGGGTTCTTTGCTCCCGTGAGACTTTGTACGGTACCAGAGACACTTCTGGGATACGTAGTCCCATTGAACTTCCTGCTCCACGAGCCGCCGCTTCCATCTGGTGACTGTAAAATTCCATCTCTTACTTGTATGTATTTACTACACAGAGACTTTTGAATGTGCCACTAGCACATGTTGTGCAAAATATTGCTATATGTATGTGTATTGCGTCTGTGTACTTTACACTATATTTATTGTTAATAATTATTGCCCATAGGGCTTCTCAGGCACACCTCCCGTGTCCTACATAAAGAAATTTGATATTGATATTTGTATTTCATGTATTGTATTGCGACACATGCTTCTACTTCCCAGCAAACGTCAGGTGGTGCAATACCTGAGAACAGGCATGTAGCCAAGGGGGGGCTAAGGGGGCTTCAGCCCCCCCCCCCCCGAAATTCTCAGGGTGGTCCGCGAAAAGGCCTTACTGGTACATTATTTAAACTGTTATGTTTATTCATATCATGATCTGATCACCATGCTCATTATATCCCACATTAATGGGGTTATTGGGATAACAATACAAAAGATTTGCTAGAGTAGACCCTCTTCCACCCAGTCTCAGCCCCGAACCAAACTCAGCCCCCCTCCGAAACAAAATCCTGGCTACGGCCCTGCCTGAGAACGTTAGTGACCAACATCAAGAGACGATGTTTGATCATAGAGCAAACATTCGGGAATATAGACAGGCCTCCCATGACCTTCGCCGCAGCTGCAGGCTCCGTTCAGGGGATTCAAAGTGAAACTGGGTTTTCTGTATTTAAGATTGTAAGAAAGACCCAAGCTTCAGTTTCCAGGCTTCCTTTAGAATAGACCACGTCAAGAATAGACCACGTCAAGGACATTCAAGTGCCACCTCGGAGTTGGTTGAGGTAGGCAGGATATCCCTGGGTACTGGTTGTGGGGGGTCGGGAGCAGGTTAGGGTTTTGCCCTCCCTTCTGCTCGAGATCCCTGTGTACAACTGGGGGCCACTGTGTGATACAGAATGCTGGACTAGATGGGCTGAGGTCCGATTCAGCATGGCTCTTCTTATGTTCTTATGTTCCCTGTCTCCAAGTTCATGTTTTTGCCTAGGCCTTTTTTTCATGGATTGTTTTCTATTGCTGCATTGAACTGTACTAGAATCCAGTATCAAGCTTTTAACTTTTGCCTTCTGGAGCCTGATGTTTTAAACTGTGTGCTTACCTTGGATATACTTCAGGCCCGGATTACCCATAAGGCCACCCTAGGCCATGGCCTAGGGTGGCAGCTTTGGGGAGGCAGCAGATCCAAAACCCCCCAAAATTGATTTTTTTTAAAAAAAAATCATCCCATCTTTGGGCACTTGCTTCTGCGCCTGCGCACTGAGGAGCAAGGCAGAAGGAGCCGGGGGAAGTCCCGCCGCCCCTAGGGCGTCTGACGTGGCGTCCCCCGCTGCCTCCTTGCTTGCGCGGTGGGCGCTGCTCCTTCCTTCAGTGAAGGGAGGAGGGCGCCGTGCGGCAGGCGGCGGTGGGGGAAGCCGTCAGGCGCCCCCCAAGCGAGACTTCCCTGGCTCCTTTTCCCTCACGCCGGCTCCGCCCCGCAGTGGCCCCCCCCGCAGAGGCCCCGCCCCCAGGGGCGGCATTTAGAGAGTGTGGCCTAGGGTGCCACAAAGATTAATCTGGGCCTGCCCTCGCATCTTCCAGGCAGAATCAGGCCAGAATACTTATGAGGGCTCTAATTCCCTCCATAAAACTCCTTTAAAATGGGGGAAGTAAAAAAAAACCTTACTTGGCCACCATTAAACTACTGCCAGAGCTCCCTTGGTGTGTAGAAATGGCACGCCATCTTCATCCCCGGGGGCGGCATTTAGAGAGTGTGGCCTAGGGTGCCACAAAAGATTAATCCGGGCCTGATATACTTTGTTTTATCTTCTTTAACCCTTTTGTTGGACACTATATTTTGTTTCAATAAAAGCCTGTTATTCAGAGACTATCTGATGTGTGTGTGAACTAGGGGGATTCAGTCTGTCTGAAGTGGCAACAGTTATACACTATTTTAAGTCTTTATAAACTTAAAACAAAGTGAAGGAAAGGAAAGGAAAGGAAAGGAAGGAAAGGCCCTTCAAGGCTGGAGGGAGGGAAGGAGGGAGGTAGGACTGAGGAGGGAAAGCGCCTTGGAGAGGGGCAGCAGCAAAACCCCTCAAAACAGTCAAAATACTATGATATATATTTTAAATTAATATTTTTTGAAATCCGCGAAACAGCAAGTCTGCAATAAGCGAACCACAAAGTAGCGAGGGAACAGTGTATATGCCAGAGTAGATACGGCCACAGTTTCATTTGTATGTAGCACATACCATGTTTTAGTGTATCGGTTTAAATTGTTTTATTTGTATATCCTTCTTTAGACACACATCTAAATTTCATAAACAAGTTATTTGTAAATACTTGGTATTTGTGGCCTGAGTTCTCTGTAGAAATAATTTCATGCACAAAAAAAGACATCGCATCCCAAGCAGAAAATGCAGAAATTGGGTATTTTATGATTAGTATGCATAGAAAATGACATTTTTTGCTTTTGAAGCAACATTTTTTGTGTGTGCAGGAATTCACATTTTGCTGTTTTGGGAGGGCAAAACATATCAATCTGATCAGATTAATTCCTGAATTGCAAGTCGGCTTTGCAACCTGTGTAGGTTTTGCAGGTTTTCTCACAGCAGGGTTAAAGTTCTTCATTGCATCTTTCCGGGAGATACTTACAGAAGACTTATATTCCTTTTCCAATGTTAGCTGGTTGTTTCCATATTCATGAGCTGGTAAATCCACTCTGGGTTTTAGACTGGACTTTAAAGTGTCTATCCGGGACACTGAACCTTTTTGGGGGAGTAGATTTCAGCACTTTCTTTAAAGTTTGATTAAAACCTTTGGCTAATTCACTGCCCACGGACAAGGGAGCTCCGGGCAAGCATTTCCCCATTTTTCTCCTATGTTATTTTCATTTTCTCATGCATCTATTAAATAGTAAGCCATTTCTTTTCCTGGGCTGAAGTTCCTTTTACTACAGTGCGGGACGTAAGTATATGCACATAGCAAACAAGCCCATAAACCAAAAGCTAGGCTCAGACTCTCAAAAGCCTTATTAATGCAATATTTGATCTAACAAAAGAGTAATATTTATTGATTTAGGAATGAGATTTATAAACTCCCCATATGAAAAGAAATCAGCGCAGTGTACAGTAAATTAAAACAACCCAATACAAGGGAAAATACTATAAAAATAAAGGCATTAACAAAACTAGATGGAAGAAATCTAGGCCACAATCGGAAGTGTTCACAATATTTCAGGTCATGTGTTGTAGAGGCCTTTAACGAATACAGCAATGAGCAGGTGAGTTCACATTGAGTTGTAGTCTGAATCCTTTTCTCATAATATGTACGTATATACTCACATTTAGTTGAATTCAGTGCCAGCTCTCATGCTATTTTCCACCCATGCAACTGTTTGATTCGCACATATCCACTACTCCAAAATATGAAGTTCTGGCTTGAAAAATAAGGAAATAAGGCATCCTGGAATAATTCATGACCTTTCAGTGAAGGTTTCTGGAAACCCTGGTGGCACAATGGATTAAAACCTTGAGCCCGCAGGACTGAAGACCAACAGGTCGGAGGTTCGTATCCAAGATTACCTCCCTCTGTCAGCTCCAGCTGCCCATGAAAGAAGCCTCCCACAAGGATGGTCATACATCAAAATATCTGGGTGTCCTTGCAGACGGCCAATTCTCTCACACCAGAAATGACTTGCAGTTTCTCAAGTTGCTCCTGACACAAAAAAGTGAAGGTTTCTGAACATGTGAGCTTCCATTTTGGGTGTAAATAGATATTGCAAACCCATCACGTATGTATTTCAATACCAAAAAAAATGTTTTTCTTTTTTAAAAAAGGGAATGATGGTGATGGTGAAAATTAGAAATTTCACGAGAGATGGGGGATCTTATACATACTATGATTGGTGATTAAAATCCAGGGAGTGGGGTGAGTTCCCACTGTTAACCCCAGCTTCTGCCACCCTAGCAGTTTGAAAGCATGCAAATGTGAGTAGATGAATAGATACTGCGTCGGTGGGAAGGTAACAGCACTCCATGAAGTCATGCTGACCACAACGCCAGCTCATTCGTTTAGAAATAGAGATGAGCACCACCCCCAGAGTCAGACATGACTAGACTTAATGTCAAGGGGAAACCTTTACCATTACCTTGTTATGGGCTGGAAACAGAACTGTGTGATGCTTTTGTGCCTTCAAGTCATTTCTGACTTATCGTGACCCCAATGTAATCCCACCACCGGGTTTCTTGGCGAGATTTGTTCAGAAGAGGTTTGCCATGGCCATCCTCTGGGGCTGAGAGAATGTGACTTTCCCAAGGTCTCCCAGTGGGTTTCTATGTCCATGTGAGGATTTGAACCCTGGTCTCCAAAGACATAGTCCAATACCCAAGCTACTACACTACATGAGATCATACAATATGGATTCTCCAACCCAAGTTTTATGGATCAGTCCAAGTTCTCCTTCATTCTCATTCCCTGCTTGTCTGCACTGGATAGCTTGATTAGCATTAACAAGGTGAAATTGCATCAAAAAGTAGATTACCAGATTAATTTTCAGGAGTGTATAGAGGGAGGATTGTATGGGAGGCAGTGGAGCAGAATTGAGTTGTGTTAAACATCCAATGTGACAAACGATTAAGTTGAAAGAGAAGGGCTTTGGGGATTGTGACAATTACTCTCTTTAATTTTTTTCCCTCTGCTTCCCCTTCTCCTGCTAAGAGCCAAATGGAAGCCTGGGTTTAATTCATTAAAACTGCCAGAAATGATGCCTTTTAATCAAGGCTCTATAGAAAATAAAAGGGGGGTATGAAGGCCACCTAATGAATGGGTCTCCGAAAGGTCAACTCACTGCAGGTTAGCGCATACGGGAGCTATTTGTTTTGCAAATTGCTCATTCAGTTGGAATGGCTACCTGCTAATTTTCTCAGTAGGGATGGTTGTGGGCAAGAGAAAGGCAGAAGGGGCTGTTTATGAAGGCCATAGTCCATCTTGGAGCACATTTCTGGAAAATGAGATCTCCCAACATCTGCAGCACCAAATTTGGAAACTACTGCCTTAGAGGCCCCCCTGCATAGCCCCTCTGCAACCTTTAAAGCCCCTGAATCTCCTCGTTACTCTCGATGCTGAACACAATGGCATTAAAATGGCCAATCGGGTCACTCCTGATTATTTTAAAGTCTATTTTTGGCCTTAAATATCTCACCGCAGGAGCAAAATAGCCTTTAAATGGAAAATCATATCTCTCCTCTCAGCCCAGTTAGTTTTGCTCAATTTGCTTCCAATGTTGTAGTGAGTTGGGGCAAGTCTCAGAGTTTTTAGTAGTACCATCCGAATACAAATAGGTTTGGCACAGTGGATAGATTCTTAAAAAGCTCAGAATAATAATAATAATACTTTTATTTATATTCCGCTCTTCTCACGCCGAAGGGGACTCTGAGCGGATTACATCACACATGCGGCAGACAATCCCTGCCGGAAGACATACAGTTACAATACAACACATTCAATTTTTTGAAGGATTTTCTTCTGGCTGTGTCACAGGGTGCGTCATTTCTTGGTGAGATTTGTTCAGAAGAGGGGGTGCTGTTGCTTCATCCTCATGACGGAAGGCCTCTGTTCTTCTTATTCCGCATTCCACCTTCCGACAGCCGATCTTTATTTATTCAGGCATTGTAAAGTCCTTACTGAAAAGAATCCTCCCCCATTTTTGGCCATTCCCAGTTCATGTATTTACAGCTGGGCTGTTTTTGAACTGCTGGGTGAATAGTGGACAGGGCTCACAGCTGGTTGTCCAAGCCAGCTCGGGAATCGAACTTGCAACCTTCAGATTGCAAGCACAGCTGTTCTACCACTGTGCTATCTCTCCGGCCCTTATAAAGTCTATAATGGATTGATTACCCAACTAAAACGGAAGTGAGTAGCTACCATGCATTTGTTGTAAAAAAAATCACCCCCTCTCGAAAGATTGAATTAAATCCAACATTTCATATAGATAGAGAGGTAGTTTGAATAATCTGAGCTCTTAGGCTCAAAATAACCCTCAGTTGTGGTGATCCCACCATAAATATAGTAGAGTACAAGAAGCAAACTTCACAACCAGCAGAAACTTACGTGTGGCAAGCTAGGATAAGCTTTCTCCCCATAGGATGGCACAGGATTGCAGAGTCAGACTTTAGGTTCAAAAGTGTTTCTTGAAATAAAAGAAATACATTCTTGATAGAAAAGTTCTTGGAGCCAACTAACTTACCATTCGGCATTGTTAGGCGAACAATGCCGAATGTATCCATCTCTTGACTAATTACCCCAACACTGAAATACCATGGCTTGACACAATTGTTAATCTCGGGACCAATGTGTATCTTTTTATGTATTATGCTTTTATTGTACGGCGACGTGAATGCCACATGTTAGCCGGGTTTTTATGTTGTGATCCGCCCCGAGCCTGCTGGGAGGAGCGGAATATAAGAAGGAATAAATAAATAAATAAATAAATAAATACCAAGTATCATCTTCTAAGAAAGTAAAAAAGGATAAAAAGTTTTTTAAAAATCCATGCAGCTACATTTTGCCTAAAGAGAGAGGCAAAATGTGCATCCTCACTGAAAGGAAGAAAAAGCAGAAGAGAGAAAATGGCGAATGGCCACATGGACAAGTCCAGGGGAATAAAAATACCTTTTTTAAAAAAAGGAAGTTACCTCACAGACATTCCATTCTTACATTTTCAAAGGGGGAGGATATAGTGGCAAGGAGGAAGAGTAAAGACAAAGCCCTTTCTGGGAAAGCATGCATAGGAATGTGGAGATAGGAATCCCTCAATCTAATCCTATCTCTAGTCTAGCTACTAGGCATGGGTAGGTTCAGTCGGAATCTTTGTAATTTGGAATAAATTCGGATCAAGTGCCTTTTTGAAGCGATTTCGAAGCAATTTGGGAACCGGAAGTATCCTTGCCATTTTGAAGCTTTTTCTGCCATTTCTCTTATGAATTGATAAGTGAGTCGGAAATTATTCAGCTTTTCAAACCAGTGTGGATGGATTCCCTTTGTTTCCTTTCTCTCCTGTGTCAGTCCCGGGCGGGAGCCGCTGTTTAACCCAGTTGGGATGGCTTTCCTTCGGTTTCCTTTCTCTCCCGTGTCAGTCCCGGGTGAGAGAAGCAGTTTAACCCAGTGTGAATGGATTTCTTCCCTTTGCTCCACCCCTTTTTCTGGAATAAAACTACTTTCAAAGTAAAGACCACCCAATGAAACAGGAAATAACACTTTGAAACCATTAATGAAGGATTCGGAAGTCGTGGAAGTTTTGAAAAGTTTTGAACTTTTTTTGGTGAAAATTGGAATTGATTTTAAGTGTAAACCAACAGAACCAACCCTACATCCAAAACAGGTTTTGAACCATTTTTTAAAATCAAACAAGTCTACTAGCTACTCATTGAAGTCTGGAAACTTGATGACACAAGAGACTTGTGTAGTCTAGGGATGAAACAACCATACACACACACACACACACATACAATTCAACTTCCACTGCTGTGAAAATTGAATGGTTGATGGTTCCTGCCGAAACCACCTGGAATCCAGAGGTGCCAGAGAAGATCTAATCAGTCGTTTACCCATCATAAAGCTCTGGGGTGGTGGAAAGGAAATGCGTCTGAGACAATGAGATAATCCCCAGGCCCTCACCCAGCGAGTTTCAACATACCTTAAACAACCCTCTACCCCAGTGGTTCTCAACCTTCCTAATGTCATGGCCCCTTAATACAGTTCCTCATGTTTTGTGACCCCCAACCATAAAATTATTTTCATTGCTACTTCATAACTGTAATTTAGCTACTGTTATGAATCATAATGTAAATATCTGATGTGCAGGATGCATTTTCATTCACTTGACCAAATTTGGAACAAACACCCAATATGAATAAAATTGAATTGGGGGTGGGGGTGGGGTGGAGGATTGATTTTGTCATTTGGGAGTTGTAGTTGCTGGGATTTATATTCAACGTACAATCAAAGAGCATAGCTGAATTCCACCAACGATGAATTGAACCAAACTTGACACACAGAACTGCCATGACCAACAGATAATACTGGAAGAGTTTAGTGGATTTAGAGATTTGGAGTTGTAGTTTATTTATTGATTTACTATATTTATACCCCACTCTTTGCACCCCGAAGGGGACTCAGAGTGGCTTACAGATTATGGCAAAATTTGATGCTGCATTATACATACAAATAATAAATATAACATTTCAAATTATAAAACAGTTAAAACATATAAATGCAATAAAACTGATTAAAACCATTGTTCACCTATATCCAGAGAGCAATGTGGACTCAAACAATGATGGATCTGGACCAAACTTGCCACTCAATACGCCCAAATTAGAACACTGGTGTAGTTTGGAGAGAAATAGACCTTGACATTTCAGAGTTGTAGTTGCTAGGATTTATAGTTCACTTACAATCAAAGAGCATTCTGAATCCCACCAACAAAAGAATTGGGCCAGAACCCCCATGACTATCAGAAAATACTGTATTTTCTGATGGTCTTTGATGACCCCTCTGGCACTCCCCTCATGACCCCTTCAGGGGTCCTTTTCTCCAGGTTGAGAAACGCTGCTCTAAGTTGTCCCTTATGTTTTGGATCCACATATATGATTTAGTGGAAATAAATATACAATGGGGGAACTCATGTATTGAGGCGCACTGGCTAGGATAGCACAATATATGATCCAGTGTACCTTGGGGAACTTCTTATAGTGATATGTGTATGTTTGTGACACTGGGAAACTGGTCCAGTGTCCTGCTGAGAGGGAATCCACTCAGAGAGGCAAAGCAAACAGGAGGAGATTATCACTTAAAATGCAATTAGGATCACGATCCGGTGTAAAATCGAGATGTTTCAGAAAAATCAGATATAAACTGCACCTCAATAGGATATGCATTGTTCTGTATGCTTTCAGTTAGGCTGTCTATATTTACATAAGCCTTCCCACTGTATCAGAAACTGGAAACTTTTGTGGGCTCATATAATCTCATCATGGACTCTTTGTATTGCCTCAAACCACATGATTAAGCCACATTCTGGGCAGTGCTCTGAATGGCTACGGCTTCAAATGGACAAATACCAGCTCTTCATTTTTTCCCCACTACGAAGGAGACTCCATCCAACTCTCACATCACATGGAGTCCCGAGCCAAGATGGGGGGGGGGGGAGAGAAAGAACCCTTGTCTGCTTGAGGCCAGTGTGAATATTGCAATCGGCACGTCTACACTGCTGAATGAATGAATGCAGCCTGCCCTTGCTTAACTACCACGGGGTCCTGGGAGTTGTAGTTTGGAGAGGCACCTGCCATAGCCTAAGGACCTTATTGGGGGGGGGGAGAGAGAACAAACTCCCTGGGACCCCTGAGTCTCGAGAAGGGGAGAAAGGCCCGCCCGCCCCATCCATCCATCCCTTTGCTGCTGCTCTTCCAAGAGAGAAGGGGGTCCTGGAGGGAGCCAAGGAAGGGAAAGAAAGAAAGGCAAGGGAAGGGAAGAGAGGAAAGCCCCGCCTGGCCTCACCTGGCCTCACCTTCTCGCGGGTGCCCTTCGATGCCTCTGCCTCCTCCTGAGGCACCGAGGTGTTGCTGCCTCTCTCGCTGCTGTTGTTGGGTAGGGCGGCCGCCAAGGCTGGGGAGGGACATGATGGATGTGGCGGCAGCGGCAGCAGCAACTCAAGGCCTCTCAGGTCCACATCTCTCATTATTATGACTAGGAGCGAGGAGCCGCCTTTGCCGCCCTCATGCCATGGGCCCCGCAGTCTGAGCGGGTGGCTTCGCGCCTTCGCCCGGCTGGTGGCTTCGCACCGAGGGGCCGCTCTGGTGGAGACGGCTGGCCGTGCGCACAGCCCAGGGACAGCGAGGGGGCGGTGGTTGTGCGCATGCTCCGGGAGAGGGAGAAAGGAAGAGGGTGGGGCGCCATCTGGCGGGCGGGGGAATGCGCCCTTACCCAGATGGCGCCCCACGCGGCCACGTCCTTGGCCTACCTGTAGGACCGTCCCTGATTAAACCTCTGTTATTGCCTTCAAAACTGTTGAGTAGATCTTGCTGGTAAAATACTCAAGATCTACCAGCATAAAGGAGAACTGGTACAAGATGATTTTCCACTGGCACTTAACACCAACAATTATCTAAATATTAAAAGAATCTGAATAATAGCTGTTGGAAATACGGAGAACATATAGGACCATATTTTCACACCTGGTGGTCCTGCAAAGTAGTAAAGAAATTCTGGAAAGAAATACATGCCCACATATAAAAAAATATTTAAAACAAAGTTTGACCTAAAGCCAGAATACTACTTATTAAATCTAATGGACTTTGATTTAGGGAAAAAATAATGATAAGCTATTATTTTATTTGATAGCAGCTGCTAGAACTATACTAGCACATAGATGGAAGGACAAAGAATGAATGACTTCAGAGAAATGGTTCATAAAAATAAGGGATTATATGGACATGGACTCTTTATTGTTCCTGACCCAAGATCAGAATAAAGGGAGCAAAACTGATTGGTTCCCATTAAGAAGATACTTCAAGGAAAAAAAATGCAGATGGATTAAAGGACTTTTAATGGCACAACAGAATTTTTTTTGCAATAATCGTGTAGTTAATCCCCGTGGATTGAACCGGAGGTCTTTTATCCCCCTTCACAAAACTTCACCCCCTTTTCTTCTATTTCCTTCTTTCCTCCCCCATCATTACCTTATTGTAAAAAAATCTCTAAAATAAAAATGATTTAAAAAAAACAAAACAAAACTGGTCTATGTTTTTTTTCTGGCTGTCAAGGTAGAATGGCTTGCTGGGCAATGTATTCAACCACTCCATAAGCAGCTAGCTGATTTCAAAATCACCCTTAGGATTATTTGAGAACGAAGGAGAGGGGATTGAGATATTCCGTGCCTGATGATTTCGGCCTCCTTTTCATAGGCATTCATTCATCTGTTTCTAATCAAAGGCACATAACAAAATTAGATGCAATTACATATTATTGCAGTGAATTAATCACTGCCATACTGGAAAAAATGCAAGAGGTCTGAAAATATGTGATCAAACTTGTAGTACTTTTACACAATACACTTTTACACAGTTTCCTTTGATCACAATTACAGTCTTTGCAGGCTGCTGCTGGTATTCCTGTAAAGTTCTGGGGATTCATGTACGTATTTACATGAAATCCATACCATACAATCATTAATAATTTTCAATATGTAGTCAAAGGCTTTTGCCTGCCCATCCCTGAAATAACGAGACCACTCAAGTAAGTTTGGGTTCAAATTTGGGCAACTTTTATTTAAATGTTACCTATTTAATTTTGCCTTAACCTAAACTAATAGGTGTCAAGAACCTGGTGAAGAAAGCCAAGGAGGTATCCCAGCCGGCTATACCCCTCGGCTAACTGGGGCAAAAACTTAGTTTCCCTGGTAACCAAAACCGGGCAACGGTTAAGGAAAATGGACAGAAGTCTTTTCGAACATGTCGATATCAGACTCTGCCATTCCTGGGCCATCAAATCTTACCTCACCAATTATTTAACTTTCCGGTGAGTGTTTTTGCAAATGACCCACCCCCCAAAAGGTATTTTCCTATCTTTGTATTTTCCCATCTATTTTCCGCTAAACCTATTAATATAAACCCACCATACTATCTAACCCCTAAACAGTATAGGGTTAGGCAAAAAACCTCTGAACATGAGAAGGAGAAAATTCCTCAACCAGTTCCGAGGCAACCATACTATACTGTTAAATGGGTGGGTGTGGTGGACTGAAGCTCAGTTCCGAATGAGGACCTAAGGGGCTGGCCAGCCCTGTGCTGGCCATGCCCCCTGCTCTGGATGGTTCCATTCTCTCCTTCAGGGGGGGGGGGAGGCAAACTGCTCTCTTCCCCCAACTTTGTTTAATGGCCAGAATCACTGGGTTGCTGGGTGAGTTTTCTGGGCTGTATGGCCATGTTCCAGAAGCATTATCTCATGATGTTTCACTCACACCTCCCAACAATTGATTCCCCCAGGCAAACATTAAGCAAGCCTTTGAAGCTGCAAGGCCATTCAATGCTAATCAAGGTGGCCAACTGCAACATTCACACTTGCCTAAAGCAGCCAAAAGTTCTTTCTCCCACTCTGAACATTCCACAGATATATAAATTTCACTTGCCTAGTTTCCAACAGATGACCAGTCACAAAGTCAGGAGAGAATGTTTCTGGGACATGGCCACACAGCCTGGAAAACTCACAGCAATCCATTAATAATGTTGTCTACTTTTTGTATTACTATGAAACAAATACACCAGTTTTTGTATGGGACTTTCCTCGACATGCACCCAGGCTTCTGGGACCCTGTAAAGTAACTTTTAAAAACAAAAACTGATTAGTTACAGTGCCAAACTGTAGGACTGTATGAGAGAAGCACAGCTGAGCAGATGTGGTCATCTTTCGTTTACACTGGTCTGGACCTGCTCCAGTATCATTTGGATCCAGGTCTGAACTGAAGATGAGAAATCCAAATGAATCTGTCTTTATTAATCAATCTTTCTTTTTCCACTCCTTAGCCGACAATCAAGAAAGCATTATGTAACATATTATGCTGGTATATGATGTGAAGCAATCTAAAATGGGATGCCGTATAATAAAATGGGTCATAACATTAACGTCGTTCTCAAAAAAAAGGTCACAGTTTGTTAAAATGAATTCCTGGCCTGTTTTATATTGTTGCAGTATAAAATATAGCCACTATGGGGGGGGGGGGGGGGTAGCAGCACTTTGGTTTGAAAGGAATAAAGAGAGCTAAAATAAAATAATACAATCTTGTTGCTGTTATTGTTTTTTCATTCAGTCTCTTCCAACTCTACATTACCTCATGGACCAGCCACGCCAGAGCTCCCTGTTGGCCATGGCCACCCTCAGCTCCTTCACCCGAATATTAGGGAGAACTTCCTAACTGTGAGAGCTGTTCAGCAGTGGAACTCTCTGCCTCTCTGCTCCAGAGTGTGGCGGAGGCTCCTTCATTGGAGGCTTTGAAACAGAGGCTGGATGGTCATCTGTTGGGGGTGCTTTGAACGCTATTTTCCTGCTTCTTGGCAAGGGGTTGGACTGCATGGCCCACAAAATCTCTTCCACTCTATGATTCTAAGATTCGATTTATTTCTTGAGAGGAGAGCAATGACCAATCTCAATAAAATAGTGAAGAGTAGAGACATCACACTGGCAATGGAGATCCGCAAAGTTAAAGCAATTGTATTCCCTGTAGTAACCTATGGACGCGAGAGCTGGAGCATAAGGAGGGCTGAGCGAAGGAAGAGCAATGCTTTTGAACTGTGGTGTTGGAGGAAAATTCTGAGAGTGCCTTGGAGTGTGAGAAGGTCAAACCAGTCTATACTCCAGGAAATAATGCCCGGCTGCTCATTGGAGGGAAGAATATTAGACACAAAGATGAAGAACTTTGGCCACATAATGAGAAGACAGGAAAGCTTGGAGAAGATAATGAAGCTGGAGAAAAAGGAAGGAAAAAGGAAGAGGGGCCGACCAAGGGCAAGGTGGATGGATGTCATACTTGAAGTGACTGGCTTGACCTCAAAGCTGGGGTGGTGATGGCCAACAGGGAGCTCTGACGTGGGCTGGGCCATGAGGACATGAAGAGTCAGAAGCGGCTGAACAAATAAACAACAACATTCCAGGTGTGGTCCCATCAAGGCAGAATAGAAGGGTAGCATGACTTCCCTGGATCTAGACACTATACTCCTATTTGTACAGACCAAAATCTCATTGGCTTTTTTTGCCACCTCATGACATTGTTGGCTCATGTTCACCTTCCTGTCCACGAGGACTCTTTTTCACATGCCCTGCTGTCGAGCCAGACAGTGTCCTCCATTCTGTATCTTGGCGTTTCATTTTTTCTTCCTAAGTGAAGTTTCTTGCATTTGTCCCTGTTGAACTTCATTTTGTTGATGTTGGCCAATCATCTCTCTAATCTGTTAAGATTGCTGCATGCAAATAATATTCAATAGTTTTGTGGATGAGATCCAATATTTTTTTCCAGCCAATATATGATGATAAATTTAAAGGTAAAGATTTTCCTTGCCGTTAAGTCTAGTTATTAGGGGTGGTTGATCCATAAAAAATGTGATTCTAAACTCGGTCCGGGGGGGGGGGGGGGTGTGTCAGATTTTGATTAATTATAGAAATTTTTACAAATTTTTAAAAATAAATTTCATGATTGAAATGTAATTAATAACGAATTTTTGTTATTATTCGTTACGCCATCTGGTAGGGAAGAATGGAGGGCAAGCCCTGCACTCTTCCCTCCCTCTCCCCCAGCCATGCATGCACACACCGCTCTTCCTTTCCCCGCTATCTCAGAGGCAGCGGGGAAAGGAAGGGAGGTGTGTGGATGCCATGCATGCACACATCGCTCAGCCTTTCCCTGCTATCTCAGAAGCAGAGGGGAAAGGAAGGGAGGTGTGTGGGCCTCAGCTCCTCAGCTGGCGAGAGTTGAAAGGAGGCTGCTGCTGCCCTCCAGTCTCCTCTTGCGAGTTGAGAACTGAGGAGGGGAAAAAACGACCTAATAATGTGACCTTTACAAAAATGGCGATCCCGGGTTCGGTATAGAAATTACACTTCCGGGTTAGGCCCCGAGGGTCAAAAAACTATGAAATTAATTTTATATACTAAATTAAACCGATTTCAAAGAATTTAAAATGGGAGATAAATACTAGTTATGTTCTGGGGTGGTGCTCATCTCAATTTCAAGACTAGACCAGCATTGTCTGTAGACACTTCATGTGGCTGGCATGACTGCATGGGGTGCCGTTATCTTCCCACAGAAGCGATACCTATTGATCTATTCACATTTGCATGTTTCCAAGATTGGATTCAAACTGCTCCTCGGATTCAAACTGCTAGCCTTTTGGTCAGCAAGTTCAGCAGCTCAGTGCTTCAACCCGCTGATAATGAAGGGCATTTATAAAATAGGAGTGACTGATTTGATATCTCCGAAAGAATAAAGACATTTGAGGAATTTTCTGATTTTTCCCATCTCAAAACCTGAGGCAATCTTGCGAAGAAACCAGTCATCCATTTCTGGTTCCATTTCCAATCACAGTGGCATAAAACAAAGAGAGGCGCCAAAGAACTTCCTTGAATGTGGGAGAGTAATCTTGGGGGAATTAGAAAGCAATCTCTGCAAATTAGAATTTGATGAAACAATAAATCTTTTTATTAAGCTGTTCTAGAGTTCTGGGCTAGCGGTGAAAGAATTCTCCTCTGGATTTCACTTTTTAGAAAAGGCTTCATTTTCTTTTAAAACATAGCATTGCTTTCTTACCTTTAGGACATAATTCTGGAATCTCTATCTCTTGCTGGATAGAGGATTTGGGAGTGTTTTAATCCCCAAAGAAACTTTCCCAAGCGTTGATTTTGATTCCTTATCTGTGGCAAGAAGCAACAATGACAGTTTTTGCTTCTAGGCAGCTGCTGAGTTGGGAATGATCTTCGTCAAACACTTTGGGGAACTGCTGTCAGTCAGAATGGGCAGAGATGATGCCCGATGAAGAAAAAACCCTATCTTACTTCCCTTCTTCTCCCCAACTGGGAGAGTCAGCCTTTGATAAAAAATAAAGTCATCCCAGATCTCCAAGAGAAAAAACACCTTCCTTACCCCCTCTTCCATGGAACCAAGTACATTGTATGTTACAAGAAATGTCGAAATGTAATTTTCAAATGTTAGAAATGGTAAAGGACCATGTGGAGAACAGATGTGGAAGACTACTTTGATAAACAACTATGGCTACAAGGCTGTTGCATTCACAGAAGTGGGAATACTCAACTATAGCAATGCATGAAGAGTGTGTGCCAAAATGGTCAGACTTAGCCAAAAATAGATACATTATCCATTTCTCATTAGAGCAGTGTTTCTCAACCGTCATAATGCTGCAACCATTTAATACAGTTCCTCATGTTGTGGTGACCCCCAACTGTAGTGTTATTTTCATTGCTACTTCATAAATGCAATTTTGCTACTGTTATGGATCATAATTTTAATATCTGACATGCAGGATGCATTTTCATTCACTGGACCAAATTTGGCACAAATATCCGATACACCCAAATTTGAATACTGGTGGGGTTGGAGGGATTGATTTTGTCATTTGGAGTTGTAGTTGCTGGGATTTATAGTTAACCTACAATCAAAGAGCATTCTGAACTCCACCAATGATGGGATTGAACCAAACTTGGCACACAGATCTCCCATGACCAACAGAAAGTACTGGACAGGTCTGGTGGTCATTGACCTTGAGTTTTGGAGTTGTAGTTCACCTACATCTAGAGAGCACTGTGGACTCAAACAATGATGGATCTAGACCAAACTTGGCACAAATACTCAATATGCCCAAATGTGAATACTGGTGGCATTTGTGGGAAAATAGACCTTGACATTTGGGAGTTGAAGTTGCTGAGATTTATAGTTCACCTACAATCAAAGAGCATTCTGAACCCCACCAATGATAGAATGGGACAAACTTCCCACACTGAACCCCCATGACCCACAGAAAATACTGTGTTTTCTGATAGTCTTTGGTGACCCCTCTGACACCCCCCTTGCAACTAGACAGCCTCCAGAAAGAGTAATCTGGCCACTTACCCTGACTCCTCAAAACAGAACTTACACATCCATTGTGAAAAAATATTGGCCGCTCATTTCCAATATTAAAGGCCTGGAATGCCCTCCAATTATTGCACACAAGCGGACCAGGAACCTGGGCCAAATCCTTACCCATGCCAACCATATCAGACCACCAAAATCGAATTTTTCTCCAGGCAGTAGACCTTGTGGAAATTGCTCCATTTGTTCTAACATATGCACTGACAAGACTATTCACAGTCTTCAAAAAAAATACAGACTTTCCCGTAAAATCCTTCGCAACATGCGCCTCCTCCGGGGTCGTGTACGCGATTTTTGTGGGTGTCCAAAAATTTACGTGGGGATGACCAGCAGAAAATTGAAACAGAGATTTATCGAGCACAGGAGCAAAATAAATAATAAGAGTACTGAAATCCCCTTCTATCAACATTGCATTGAAAAAGAACATTCCCCTGCGTCTTTAAAAGTAATGGTATTGGAAAAGCCTTTCGTTCCGCCACACGGAAACCTCTCCCAGGTGCTCCGTAAGCTTGAAGTATCCTGGACAATTAAATTAAATTCTGAATTACCTTTTGGCCTAAATGAGTCGGTTAATTTGCATTCCCTCCTAATTTAGGATAATGTATTTAATGTGTATGTTCTGGGGTGTTAAATCACCTTAACTGGTCACCGCACTTGATGTGTTGCGTGTGGTTTCTCTCCCTAACCTTGGTATGTATAGCGATTGCGCTAAAATGTATATAACAATTGGTTATGTTTTGTTCAACATGCTTTATATGTGTTATTATGTATAATATGTAATCCTCCAGGACCTAAACCTGCATAATGGATATATGCCTTTGATAAAGATCCCGAAACGGAACCCAGCGGCCCAGATTACAAGGAATATACCTCCGTCAGGCTTGCTTCATTTCATTTCCGAGAGCCCGGATTGCAAGGCTCTGGTTTAATTTTGGTCTATGGTGCTTGGATTTCA
This sequence comes from Anolis apletophallus, assembly GCA_030556195.1. Lineage (NCBI taxonomy): Eukaryota > Metazoa > Chordata > Lepidosauria > Squamata > Anolidae > Anolis > Anolis apletophallus. The sequence continues at coordinate 39,842,107 of JARBWK010000011.1, read as the reverse complement.
CCCACCGCATCCTGGTTGCCGTGTCTGTTGCTCTCATTGAGCCAAAAAGGGGATATTCCCTGAGTGACTTTGGACTGATTTTCATACAGACTATACCAGATGGACTTTATGTTCCAGCCACTCTCCGGACACGGTACAAAGTCGGTTGCATAATGATGTTTTATGTATATATGCTACTTATCGAATGACTTATGCTTTATAAATGAACGTATGATTTGAATATTGTGCTGAACTTATTACCTAGTTACTTCTAACCTGACTTTTGTAATAGACCCCCCTTGCAACCCCCTCGGGGGTTTTGACCCCCAGGTTGAGAAACGCTTACCTAGAGACTTGGTGGGTTCTCTTTCTCTGAACAGTTTCAGAAAAAGCCTGGATAGCTATCTGCCAGTGATGGTCTAGTTGGACTGTCTTCAAGGTGCTGGACTTGGTGGTCTATGGTGGTCTATGGGGAAACTCTGATTCCTGGAAGTGTATTCTACTGAATCTAAAGGGACTTTTTTTGAGTGGACTTGTACATTTAATGTTCACAGGTTATTGATTATTTATTTGTCATCGTGATCATTCTAAGAGCTCTGTCATAACCTTCCCCCCACCTTTCCTTGTTTTTGTTGTAACCAAGAAGAGCACAAATCAAGGAAGAAAGACATGAGGCAGGTAACAGCAAGAACTCTTTGCCAGCCCAAAATCTATTCTGTGTTTTCACTGTTCTGGCATGCATTAAAACAAGATAGGGATGCAAGTGAACAAATTTAATTTGCACTTCCAGGTGAATGTGCCAACTGGAACCCATTGAATCTTTTGATCAGCAACACCTGCAGAAGAACACAATCTAAAGCAGAAGTAGCTGCTTCCATATTTATGAGGCTGCAGATCTGCTCTGAATTTTAGTCCAAATTTTAGAAAAGTTTCCAAGGTATTTTGAATTCATGACTAAAATAAGGTTCAGCATTTTGGATAGCACTGCAAGGAGAAGAGCGGGACAAGCCAGGTAGGTGCCAACATGTCAAAACTCATGGAAGGAGGAAGTATGGGAGAGAAAGAACACCAATCTAAGATTCGCCCCTGATAGAAAGCAGATAGGGAAATGACTGCAGAGAAATAGTGAAAAGATGGCCTACAGATAAGGGAAAAAAATGTAACAGAGATAGGACAGCCCATGTTGGTTTATTCTTTTTTTCACAACAGTGCTTGGTTGTTCCTATTAAGTTTATAGGAACACTTAACACAGTGGACTCACAGAATGACTCATCCATTGGTCCATTGACTTCTGGATGGCATATGTTCTGTATCAGAAACTAGAGCTAGTATGATCTATCCAATGCAATCTTCTGAATCAGCACCCCCAAATAACCAAACCAAATCTAAAGTTGACCAAAAACTGATTTGTAACGCTTTTGGTACTAAGGTTGGTGAGTGACCTTAGTGATTCCTGGTCAAAAAGGTTGAGAACCACTGACTACAAAGCCCTGAACGGTTTGGGACCCGCCTACCTGCGCAACCGCATTTCCATCTACGAACCCATGTGACCTCCTTGATCATCCGGAGAAGCCCTTTTCTCGCTCCCGTCCTTATCGCACACACGACTTGTGGGGACGAGAGAGAGGACCTTCTCTGAGGTGGCCCCTCGACTCTGGAATTCGCTCCCCAGAGATATTAGGCAAGCCCCCACCCTGTCAATCTTCAGGAGGAGCCTGAAAACGTGGCTGTTTCAATGTGTCTTCAATGACTGAATGTATGATAATCCCTGACCAAACTCTTCATAAAATGCCCCCAGAAGCACTTTATTTTTTGGTTGTGCAATTAAATCCTACCTCATCCCCCGGATCCCCCCCCCCCGAAACTTTACATTGCCCTATCTCCCAGTGTGTTAAAATTTTAAAAATTCTAATCTTTGATTTTGGCCATTCCCACAGTGATTGTCTTTAGTGTCTTAATGTTTTGATTTCGTATTGTTGTGTTGTTTTATTTACATTGGTTTTGTATTTTAACTTATCCTATTTTTTGATTTTCTGTTGTGCTCTTGTGTTATATTGTGTTTACTATATTGATGGGCATGACCTCATGTAAGCCGCCCCGGGTCCCCTTGGGGAGATGGTGGCGGGGTACAAATAAAGTTTATTATTATTATTATTATTATTATTATTATTAGACTGACCTACTTTTGTTCAGGAATGAAAAATTCAAATACATTTAACACCCAACCTTTCTCAGGATGATGACAAAGGGAGTATAATGTGGTTTCTTCCAGTATAAATATAAGTGTACTTCTACAGCTTAATCCAATCTATTAATGATCAAAGACTAAAATCTATAATATTAATATTACTGTGCAAAAACATGATAAGCTAGAATCATCCCTCCACATTCACAGGTTTCACATTTGAGTATTTGATTACGCACAGATTTTATTAAAACGTTTGCTTTAGGCATCTCCAGTTCTTCCAGTGGGGTTCTATGGTCAGCTTCTAGTGGAAGTGAATCATACATTTGTGCTGGAGCAGGGCTGTCCAACTGGTGGCCCCGGGGCCGGATCCGGCCCCGTAGCCTGTTGGACACGGCCCCACCTATGCCCTCAGCCGCCATTTTTATTTTTTTAAAAATAATAATTGATTTTTAAAAAAAATGGCGGCCGCCGGGCCGGGGGAGGCGGGGCAGGGAGGAGGAAGAGAGCTAGCTCTCCTCCTTTTTTACGCCCTCCCTACCTAGGGGCGGGGAGCCGTCGAAAAGGGCAGAAGGCGGCGCCAAGAGCAGTGCATCACAGGCCTGGCGTAGCGCTGCTCTTGGCACCGCCTACTCCCTTTTGGCTCCCCCGCCCTAGGAAGGAGGGGGCGAAAGGGGAGTAGGCGGTGCCAAGGGCAGCGTCACGCCAGGCCCAGACGCGCTGCTCTTGGCGCCGCTCTCCCTGCCCCCCCTCCCTTCCTAGGGGCGGAGGGGGGGCGCTGAAAGGAGGAGTAGCGCGCCAAGAGCAGCGTGTCACAGGCCTGGCGTGACGCGCTGCTCTTGGCACCGCCACTTCTGACCCTACGCCCGCCCCCAGGAAGGGGGGCGCCGAAAAGGAGTAGGCAGTGCCAAGAGCAGCGGCACGCCAGGCCTGTGACGCGCTGCTCTGGCGCCGCCTTCTGCCCCGGTCGCGTTTTAGGAGGGGGGGCCTGGGCTGCGGGCGGGGCTGCGGGCGGGGCCTGGGGGCAGGGCCGAGCGGCCCCCTAGGTCATCAGTGACCTCTTATCCGGCCCTGGACCCGGTAGAAGTTGGACAGCACTGTGCTGGAGGAGCTAGGGTTTCCTTGAGAGGTGCTCTCTCATTAAAAAAATGTTTTTTTAGTTCACAGTTTTTTTCACTCTTGTAGTGGTCCTGCACTCCTAAGGCTAGTGAATGAAGGACTAGTTTTCTTAATAATCATCTCTAAAAATAATGATTTTTCTCTAATGAGAAACAGATCATGTATCTATTTTGGCTAAGTCTGACCATTTTGGCAAGCATTCTTCATGCATTGCTGTAGATGAGTATTCCCATTTCTGTGAATGCAACAGCCTTTGTAGTCTTAGATGCATATCAAATTAATCTTCTACATCTGTTCTCCATATGATCCTCTACCACAGTGTTGCTCAACCTGGGGGTCGGGTGTCAGAGGGGTTGCCAAAGACCATCAAAACACAGTATTTTCTATTGGTCTTGGGGTACTGTGTGGGAACTTTGATTGTAGGTGAACTATAAATCCCAGCAACAACAACTCCTAAATGTCAAGGTCTATTTTCCACAAACTCCTACAGTATTCACATTTGGGCATATTGAGGATTTGTGCTAAGTTTGGTCCATATCCATCACTGTTTGTGTCCACAGTGCTCTCTGGATATACATGAACTATAACCTCAAAACCCAAGGTCAATGCCAACCAAATTCTTCCAGAATTTTCTTTTGACTTCAGGATGATGGGAAGTGTTGTCAAACTGTTCTCATAACATAGAATATTGTTTATCTTATTATATCTAATAACACCTCAGTTCTCAGACATCTTCTGTTGTGTACAGTTCAAGAACCCTGTGGTTCTCATATGAAATGAAGACTACATTCATATGTTTATCTAAGCTATGCAATAACAATCTCAGTGGAAACTTTCTCACTATCACAAAACAACTGCCTGTCTCTTTTTATACATGAGAGACAGAAAATAAGCATTACAGATGGGAAATGAAGCATAAGTGGCTCCATTTTTAAACTAACTTAGAACTACATCAATTTTCAAATATATCAGAAATTACATTAATTTCAACATTTTCTGTTGGTCATGGGAGTTCTGTGCGCCAAGTTTGGTTCAATTCCATCATTGGTGGAGTTCAGAATGCTCTTTGATTGTAGGTTAATGTTAAATCACAGCAGCTACATCTCCCAAATGATAAAAACCAATCTTCCCTCCAACCCCACCAGTATTCAAATTTGGGTGTATCGTGTATTTGTGCCAAATTTGGTCCAGTGAATGAAAATACATCTTGCATATCAGATACTTACATTACAATTCATAACAGTAGCAAAATTACAGTAGTAGCAATGAAAATAATTTGATGGTTGGGGGTCACCACAACATGAGGAACTGTATGAAGTACACATGGCATTCAGAAGATTGAGAACCACTGAACTACACCATCCCTAGCAGGTAGCTAGCCAGGCTTTTTCTGAAGCTACTCAGAGAAAGAGAACCCACCAAGTATCTAGGTCAGTGTTTCCCAACCGCTGTGACGCAGCACAGTAGTGTGCCGTGACGGACCTCCTGCTGTGCCGCGAGAAAAGCTCTCTGCCTCCCTTCCTCCCCCCCCCCTCCTGCTGAACTCCTGCTGCTTGGGGGAAGGAGGAAGGGCCGGGCAGCAGCGAACAAAAAGAAGAAGGGGCCGGGGCGCCACCTCCTTCAGCTGTTTCCCAGCCAGCCTCCAATCCGCCATGACTCCCACCATGACTCTCGCTCCTCACTCGCTGAAGCCGTGTGGAGGAGGAGCCCCGCCCATTGAAGCCCGTCCACCGCTCATGCTCCTTCTCCTCCACGCGGCTTCAGCGAGCGAGAGGCGGAAGTCATGGCGGAGAGCGGCACCGGGGACGGGGGCCATGACTCCCGCCCCTCGCTTGCACTGTCTCCCAAGGCTGGAGAAGTTTTAGGAGAGCTGAAGCCAGGGGGAGGGGCATGGCGCAGCCTGGCTCCGTCCCTCCCCACGGATTCAGCTCTCCCACAGCTTGTCAGCCTTGAGGGGACAGTGCCAAGCCTGCATTGTGCTGGCTCTGCCACCGCTGGCTTGGCACTGCCCCCTCAAGGCTGGAGAAGCTATGGGAGCTGAAGCCGGGAGGGAGGGGGTGGGGCATGGTGTGGGCTGGCTCCTTCCCCTCCCCCAGCTTCGGCACTCCCAGCAGCTGCTCCCAGCAGGCCACCATCCCTCAGCCGTTCTTTACTGTGTTAGAGTGTCATTTTGTGTCATTTTGGTTGGTGGTGTGCCCCTGATTTTTTTAATGTTAAAAGTGTGCCGCGGCTCAAAAAAGGTTGGGAAACACTGATCTAGGTCACTGGTTGTATTGCCAAACTGCTTTTGTTAGCAAGACATTCCTTCTAATATTCAACTGAAACCAACCTTGTTGTAACTTAAAACTATGCAACCTGATCCTACCACCTTGGGCAGCAGAGAACAAAGATGGACTCTTTTGTGACAGCTTTTAACATATTTAAAGAAGGATGCCATTCCACCCTTCTGTCTACTCTTCACCAAATTCAACATGACCAACTTCCTCAACTATTCCCCTTATGTTTTTCTTTCTTTTTGCCTCTTATCATCCTTGTGGCCTTTCTCTCAACCTGCTTCAAAAAGAGTCCTAGACTTACTTGGAATTTGGTTCTACTAGTTCTTACCTTATAGATGTCCTTTGTAAAAATAGGATGAAAATATTGGGTTACAGAACTACAGGGTCTTGTATAGTCTGGCTTCAAGGTAAATGCAAACAGAGAAAGGGTAACATGCCCAAGTTCATAATTGGGGTTTGAGCCTCCGATGTCTTGCATGACCCAACCAGAGGCAGTCCCATCCCCTAAGTCTCTCTCTCTCTCTCTCTCTCTCTCTCTCTCTCTCTCTCTCCTTTCACATCACATCAAGACCTATGTATGCTGGGAAATGACAAACTCATGTGCTAAGTTAATGTAGCCGAAGCTGGCTGGTATGTAATTTAATTACTGCATGCTTAAAAGATTATATCTGCGATTAACAGAATTTATATGGATTAGCACAGGCTGCTTTTTCAACTGCTGCCAAGGCAAGAAAGCAAATGGGAACATACTGAGGAAAGCAGTAAAAGGCTGCTTAAGGTTCAGCAATGAATTTTGCATTGAGAAGAAGAAAGGATTGCAACAGACAATTTAAGTGCCCAAAAGGGTGAGTTGGTAGAAGCGAGGATATAGTAACATCTTGCTCTTGAACACCACAGCAATTGCCTTGTATGCTTTTATGCTAATGTACAGAAATCAAAACATAGACAAAACATGAGTGCAAGTGAGAAACACTCAGAAGATGCGCAAGAAAAAAAGGATTCCTGGAATGATGGCGTATGGTAAGTGTGTGAGTGGGAGCATGGAACGGTGGGGAGGTAGGAAGTTGCATCAAATGGAGGGTAAATCTTTTTGATGTAGTTGCTTTGAGCCAGAAATGACTTTGCCTAAAATGTCTCTGCAGTCTGGTACAGAAGAAGCACAATCTGTCACAAGGGGAGAGGAATGGGCATGTGAATGAGACGGGACAGTACTAAGGTCATTTTTGGTTCAAGCTGGTATTAAGAAAGAGGTATTAGATGAGACTTCCTTTATAAACTCTTTCCCCTCTTTTTTCCTTTAATACAAAGTGTACCATTTAAAAAAACCCACTAAGGACCATCACAGGAACATATGGTGAAGACTATGGAGTGATCCTTTTCTTTGGCTGCTCCCAGACTCTCGATATGCCCAATTGTGAACACAGTTGAAGTTTGGGGAAAAAATACCTTGCCATTTGGGAGTTTTTTTGCTGGGATTTATAGTTCATCTACAATCAGCTAGCATCTGAACACCATCAACGAAAGAATTGGGCCAAATTTCCCACACAGAATCCTCCATGACCAACAGAAAATACTGTGTTTTCTGATGTTCTTTGGCGACCTTTCTGACACCCCCTCATGACCCTCCCCCAGGCATCCCTCCCCCAGGTTGAGAAACGTTGTTCTATACGAACCTTCCATGGTTTCAGCTTTTTTGTTTTAACATGCAAACAGATTTGGGTCCAATACAGGATAAAATCAGGATAGCCTTAACGCATGTTGATTCCTTCCCAGGCGGCGAGGAGTGGAGGGCATCTTTCCACTCCTCGCTGCCTGGGAAGGAACCAACGCATGTTAGCCTTAACGCACATTGATTCCTTCCTCGGTGGTGAGGAGTGAAGGGTATCTTTCCATTCCTCGCTGCCTGGGAAGGAACCAATGCACATTAGCCTTAACGCACGTTGATTCCTTCCCAGGCGCCGAGCACTGGAGGGCATATTTCCACTCCTCGCCACCTGGGAAGGAACCAATGCACGTTACAGTTGCGGCGGAGGGAAGACCTGGGCTGTCAAACCCAGTTTTGGCAGGTGTACGCGCATTGCGCATGCACGTCCGCCACTAACGAATTACTAACAAATTTCGTTAGTTTTTACTTAATAATTTTGAAATTTCCAAAGAAAATTTCAGAACTCCACAAGATAAGAAACACCAGCGCCCTCTACATCTGAAATTAGTTTTGAACCATTTTTTGGATCAACCAGGCCTACTAATTAGGTAAGAAGAAAGGGACAAGTGGTTGTGATATACGGTTTCCGATGCAGGACTAACAGCTGGCTTGTATAATGAATGTCTTACCTGCAATACAATAAAGTGTAATGTAATGCAAGAAGTGTGAAGTGAGAGGTTTGTTTATCTCCCTAAGGGGGGCTGTAAATGTCTGTACCTATATATGCAATAAATAGCCTGAAAGATTATTATAGAGCCTCCTCATTATCCCATAATGTATCTCGAGAATCCAAGATTTAGAATACTTAAATGGAGTGTTGATGGTAACTCCAGCTGCCTCATTTTCATCATGATTTGAATGCCTTGGTGGTGATGATGGGATCCAAGACAGAATCCAGATTAGCTGAGAAATGGCAATGAGCCCTCAATCACTAACTTAGAGAGATAAGGCTGAGGAATCATATAAGTTTCACTCCCTACTCTCATATTCTTCTATGAAATACATTTTTTTAAAAAAATCACATTTCTGGGATGCCTCGCAGGAATGGGACTTGGAGGTACTGTTCTACAGTGGCTCTGGTCCATCCTGGAGGACCGTTCCCAGAAGGTGTTGTTGGGGGACACCCCACAGCCTTTTCTTGTGGGGACCCGCAGGGTTCGATATTGTCCCACATGTTGTTTAACATATACATGAAGCCATTGGGAGAGATCATCCAGAGTTTTAGAGTTGGATGTCATCTGTATGCAGATGACGTTCCACTCTATTACTCCTTTCTACCTGCTTCTAAGGAGGCTCCTGAACCGGTGCTTGGCAGTTATAATGGTCTAGATGAGGGCAAACAAATTGAAACTGAATCCAGACAAGACAGAGGCACTCCTGGTCAGTCATAAGGCTGAACAGGGTATAGGCTTACAGCCTGTGCTGGACAGGATTACACTCTCTCTGAAGGCACATGTTCATTGCTGAGCCTGGAACCCCAGGTCTCGGCAGTGGCCAGGAGAGCTTTTGCACAATTAAAACTTGTGTGCCAGTTGCACCTGTACACTGGGAAGTCATACTTGGCCATGGTAGACCACACTCTAGTTACATCCGAATAAACAACTGCAATACTTTCTACTTGAGGTTGCTTTTGAAGACTGTTCAGAAGCTCCAAATAGTCTAATGGGTGGCAGCCAGATTGCTCTCTGAAGTGGGGTACAGGAACGACATTTCATCCCAGCCTGCTGGGATGAGATGGATTTGCCCCCCCCCGGCTCCGATGAGAGCGAAGGTTCCAGAAGGACCCTTCTGGCGTGGGCGGGGCTTTTTGCGAGGCCCCGCCCCAACAAGCCATTGCTAGCTTGTTCAGCGTGCAGAGAGGTTGTTTTTCCCTCTCTGCCTGCTGCCTGGCCTAAAAGAGCGAGAAGAAAAGAAGAAGTTCCACGGAGAGAAGTAGGTTGAAGAGAGAAGAGTGAAGAGAGAAGAGAGAAGAAGGACTAGGCAGACGGCTGAAGGACCAGTGAAGAATCAAGGGGAAGAGAGGCGACGGTAGACGGAGGAGTGAAGTAAGAAGATCGGGCGAGCGGGGAGAAGAGAGAAGAAAGAAGACAGAAGAGTGAAGGAGGGAAGGAGTGCGGACGGAGAGCTTATCGGTTTGGGTAGATCGGCTGCTGAAGGTCGGTGCCGGGTGTTGGGGGAAGGTGGGAGGTGGTGGCCTTTCCCCCTTTTTGTCTTTTCTTTCTTTCTCCCCCTCCCGGGCGAGTGGGGGTGGCGGGGAGGGGTGGGCTTTCGTGGGGCTGCGGGGCGTTTGGTGGGACCCCCTCCTTCCTCCCATCCTTGTCCGGTTCTCCGCTCTTCCCCCCTCTCTTCCCCTCTTGACCGGGACGGTCGCGCCCGCTGGGGGCTTACCGGGTCCCCTGCCGGCTGCCACCTGTGGTTGGGGTGGCCGCGGGAGGGCCGGGAGGCCGCTCCGCCGCCCGCCGGGTGGCGGA